>CM071933.1:39378731-39978731 GCA_016081115.2 Rehmannia glutinosa
TAAATGTTTGGTATATTTTGTTTGACTTATGAAGGTTCCATCCTTCAGCTGTTTTACTGGAGTCAAGGAAGAATGTCAGCTCTCCCATCATGCTCATTTCAAATTTGCTTTGCATGAGGTTTGAAAAATTTTCACATAGCTCTTTGTTTGTGGATCCAAAGATGATGTCATCCACACCATATTTGAACAAGCGGTATCTTTCTTCTTGTCTTGAATTAAAAAAGTGTTCTATCTACTTTTCCTTTTGTGAATCCATTCTCGATTAGGAATTGTGACAAAGTATCATACCATGCTCAGGGTGCTGTTTCAATCCATCTGAGCTTTCTTGAGTTTGTATACCTTATCTCCAAGTGTACTGCTCAAATCACGGAGGTTGTTCAACATACACTTCTTCTTCCAATAAACCATTTAGGAATGCACTTTTTACATCCATCGATATACAATAAAATTCTTGTGAGTTGCATAGGCAAGAAACATCCTTATAGCTTCCAATCTTGCTACGGGAAGCAAATGTTTCATCAAAATCTATTCCTTCTTCTTGGATATTCTTTTGGCTACTAGTCTTGCTTTGTTTCTTACCAAAGAACCTCCTCGTTCATCTTGTTTACGAACACCCATTTAGTACCAATAACATTTTGATGGGTGGGTCTTTGAACTAACTCCATACTTTATTTCTTTCAAAGCCGATTAATTTTGTTCTTGCATAGCTTGAATCGATGTGTGTCATCAATGCTTGTAACACATCTTTAGGCTCTATTTGTGAGATAAAGCATGTGAACATAGCTTCTTGTTGAGTTCTGGATCTTGTTTTGACACCTTCTCTTATATCTCCAATGACAAGTTAAGTGGATGGTCTTTCGGCCATCTTACATCGAGGTTGAAGTAAGTTAGGCGGATTCGATTCTAGCATTTGTGTTGCTTTGATCGGCTCTCTCGCAATCAACTTAGCCGCAAATTTTCCAGCCATTTTATGAGACTCGGCTATCTCATCTTCATCCGAGTTTATAATTCCGGCCGGCTTGACATAGGGACTTTTAAGTATGGTTGGATGATTTGGCTGCTCGGTGACTCTTGAATGTCTTCTCCATTACATTTGGCTCATCGAATACCACATGAATGGATTATCTTGCAACCATAGTCCTTTTGTTGAGTACTCTTTTTGAGGCTTTGCTTTCGGTGAGTATCCCAAGATACCTCATCGGCTTTAGCATCGAAAGCCTTTAGATTGTCTTTGCCATTGTTATGGATGAAGCATTTACATCCAAATATTCTAAAATATGTAACATTTGGTTTTCTCTGTCCAAATCTCATAGGGAGTCTTTGTCGGTGTCCTTTTTATCTTACATCTGTTTTGAGTGTAGCAAGGCTGTGTTGATTGCTTGACCCAAATCTCTTTGGTAACCTAACTTACTAACATGGTCCTTCTTTGCTTCTTTGAGTGTTCTATTCTTCTTTCTCGCAACTCCATTTTTGCTATGGAGTCCTTGCTTTGCCAGATAATTCATGACCAATGCCATTTTCAATACAATATTGAGTTATTATACCATTGACAAACTCGGTTCCTCGCTTCGATCTTATTTTGATAATGGTTTTGGCTCTTCTCATTTTGAATCCTCTTCATCGGTGTGGTAGTTTCTGTAGAGTTTCTTTCTTCTTACACATGAATATTGTCCATGTATATCTTGAGTAGTCATCTACTACCACCAAGGTATATTTCTTCCCACTTATGCTAGCTTTGGTTCAATTTGGACCAAATAGATCCATATGTAAAGCTTGGTCACTGATATCCTTGTTGAAGATGGGCATGTCTTTTCTTTGAATGATGATTTGATCTGTTTTCCTTCGGCATGCGTCACATATACTCTCATTCTTGTATATTAGTCCTGAAGACCTTCCACAAGATTACTTAAGCGCAGCTTGTTAAGTGTTTTGAAATTCGGGTGACTCGGCTTTTGTGCCCACGACCAACTTGATTTAAGCTGTGCTCTTTGCTAATAGACAGTCTTTGGGTGTAGCGGTTGACCAATCTACTACATACATGTTCTTTTTGCGCATCTTTGCAACACAACTTCATTTGATTCAATATCCTTGATTTGGCATATACCCATGTTAAATCAACATTATAGCCCTGTCACGAGTTGGGATGCTTAGCAAGTTGTAGTTGAGTCCTTCAACATATGCAACATCTGTGATTTCTAATCCGTTCTTCTTGATGGATCGAATGCCTCTTATTTCTCCGGAGCTTCATTTCCTCCAAATATGACTTTTGCTCCTTTAACTTCCTTGAATTTTTGACATGATTTTTTTTTCTTGTTTCTGTCATATGTTTGGAACAACCACTATCCATTTGCAGGTTCCTTGATTTCAAGTATTCCTTGAACCTACAATCAAGAAATTAAGTTTTAGGTACCCATACTTATGCAGGTCTGAGGGGTTAGTATTGTAAGATGATCCAACGGCTATGGCCAAATGATGATCGGCTCTGGGCAGGGGTTGCCATCTATCGATGCCATAATCATAATTAATTTTGGCAAATTGCTTGGGATTACTTGGTTCATACGGCTATCTCTTTTGTGTATGCTGTATATGTGTTTTAGCAATTGCCTTCTTTGGGTAATTGTGGTGTCTCTGAGTGTAGTGCCTAGGTGCATATGTGTCTTTGATGAAAGCTCTTATACTTTTGAAATGACCTTTCTTTGAGTTCTAGGCCTTTGCCATTTGGGCTTATATTCCATAAGTCTATCTTGATAGTTCACATCGTTCCAATCGACTTGGCTTGGATATTTTCTACCATTCCCATCGTATGTGTTTCTTTTGATAGAACTTTTGGGGTTTTTGGTAGCTCTGTTTCTTCTTTACGAGTAATTCTGTTTGGAGTTCTTTGAGGAACTTGGTGAATTTCATCTCATTTGTCCTCTCAACGCACCCAACCGTTTTCCTTTTCCTTTATAACCAAGCCCAGTTTGCTTGTAATTGTGCTTTGGAGTGAATGTGTGTGCACCATTTGGAGTTTTGGATTTTTTGAGATGACCATTGCTTGAAGATCCTTTTCCAAAATTACTTTTGGAGTTTGATATAGCACTGAGGAATTAAATCCTAAGTCCTGTCTTGTCTCCACATTCTCTTTGACTCATAATAAGATCATCCAATGATTTGGATGCCTTAGTGAATGAAGCAATCACATTTTTGAGGTCATTCTCCTCTTTTCTATGGCGGCTATTTACGCTATTAAAAACTTGACATTTTCAACCTTTAAACTTTTATTCTCATCGGCTATTTGACTTAGAGTACTCGACTCCTTGTCATTTGTGAGTTTTAACTCTTGAGTAAATTTGTTTTCCTCATTTAGTAGTGTGTGTGAGGATTTAATGTGTTCAAAATCTTTCATCATTTTGCCTAATGAATCATAAAGATGGAGTGGGTGATGAAGTGTGTGTGTCCCGATCACTATCACTAAAATCCTAGTTTGATGAGTTAAGTGTACCTCATCTTCTTGGTCGGAGTTGATCTTGTTCCTTGGCCATCAAGCAGGATCGGGCTTCTTCTTCGAGTCACTTGAGTAGTCGGCTCTTTCTCTGCAGAATCGTTGTCTCTCTTGGCTTTTGTCTCGGCCGGATCTCTGCGGCCCAACATTGCCTTTTTCTTTTCTTGTCTTCTTTCTCTCAAGACCTTTCTTTCTTCTTCATTCTTATTTGTTGACTACGGATATGGACAATCAATGGCATAGTGACCTGGTTGCCTACGGTTCAGCATAGATATTCAACCTTTTGAACAAATTCTTTCCATTCTTGGTTATCGATACTTTGATATTCGACTTTTTGATGATGTTCTCTTGGTTTGCCTATCTTCCCTTGACTTGGAGGGGAGCCGAGTGTCTTTTGGAAGATTAGCCCTTGCCTCTCTTGTAGTTCTTATTGAAGAACTTGTTGAATCTTTTAACCATCGGGGCTATTTCTTACCGGATCAATGACTTTTGACCTCGGCTCTCTTTCCATCCTTAACAATTAGAGCATTTGTTTTGGGTACATCTGTCTCTTCCTAATCTTTTCTTCTCAAAATTTCAAATTAGTAGGCTTTGAGATCGAGAATAGTTCATGGTTGGAGGTCTTCGATAGATCCATGGAATGTCTCGGTTCCATGACCTTTTCCCATTAATTCACCGAGACTTTTAGGATCTTCATACACATTTCCTTACGTATATATTCCTTTTCCGTCTGAATAGCTCGTTGGTGATTTACGTGAACCGAGCATCGGTTGATCGAGTTTTCTCTGCGATCATTTTGAAATTCTCAAATTTTTGTACAACCACTGATAATTTATTTTCCTTGATTTGCTTCGGCCTTCACAAATCAATATTAGCTTATCCATTTCTTTGGCCGTTTTGCATGATTTGACTTTATTGAACATGGCTTTGTCAAGTTTTGTAAAGGATGTCCTTGCTACATTGTCCATGTTGTATCTTTTAAGTCATCATTTGTCCATTAGTTCTTGGTTTTTTCAACCATAGGTGGTCTAGGAGCAACATCCTCTTCACCTTTCACAGTAGCTCTTCTTCACGGTTGTGTTCACTTAAGATTTGCGGTGGCCCGTCCTCTATCACTATCCACATCTCATCATGTAATGTTGATAGATGAGCCTACATCACGAATTTTCAATCATCAAATTCTTTGTTGTGAACATGGGGATGCGTGTCAAATTTGCTTCCATGATAATAACTTTTAATGATAAAAAGAGTTTTGAAAATCTAAATCTAAAACGGACTTTGAAAAGTTTGGAGATCTAGTTAATAATAAGATGCGGGAATTAAAGAGCCTGAAATGTAAATGACACGATAAGTTTTATAGAGGTTCGAAGATGGGGTAATTCTTCTCTCCTCTCTTCTCCAACTCCTGGAGGAATCCACTAAGTATTGATCGTTATACGAGTGGTAACGATCCGGATCTGAAATCTTGATCACCGGTGACTTGATCCTTTTCGGACTCGATGCAGAGATGCCTTGGTCACTCGGTTGGCTTCTCGTCGGACTCAACTTCTTCACGGGGCAAGCGCTCTACTCTGACTCACTTGCTCAAGCTCTTAGGATTTGATCACGAAGCCCTCAAAAAAAACTCAAGGCCCGTTCGACCTTGAACCTTCCTACAATCCTCAGTGGAATGTAGACCCCCTTGATTCTTCAACAATTTCCTCTTCAACCGATTGAAGTTATCTTTTCTTCACGGTGAGTGTTGGATTGATTTTCTTTGTAGTGTAGGCTTGAGGGATTAAACTTGAATGATTTTGAGAATATCTTAGGTTATAGTTCAAATGTATACTTGAATATTCGTAGTTCAGGTAACCTTTCTCTCGAGTCGTTCCTCGGCCTTTTATAGTGATCTTTCAAAAAATCGCCCGTTGAAGAGATAGGCTTATTTTTTGAAAGTCACTTGTGGTTGTTGGCTTGTCTTGTTGCGATCCTTGGAATTGCCACTTCCTCGTATGAATTGTTCTTGACTTTTTTGAGTTCGACATGGTACAGTGCTTCCCATTGGTTTTATTCCTTTTGCACGCAGGGTGAGCACTTGAGAAAGGTATCATGGAGATATTACTTATTTAAGTAATTCTCTTGATTTAAATACAGCGGATCTCTTTGATTATCTCAACTTGAGCGCATTTCTTGCTTTCCCCCAGGTGACTTAGAGTCAATTCCAATCATTAAATGACTCTTCTCCGTCACTTCAATTAGAGACTTGACTATCTTGAGTTGACTTGGTGATGCTTTACTCACCAGTACGCATCTCGCACCTTGATCGAGTTCCCGTCTTCTCTTCTTTTTGCCAAACTCACTTTGTCTCGCGGTGAGTCTTCCTACTAGTCTCGATTGTCTTCTTGCATGTTTGGGAATAATGACTTAACTCGGCTGACCCGGCTCTTTATTACAATGCGATTTACAACAAAAATGGGGTGCCAACTTCCTATTCTAAGTTTTACATAGCATTCATCAAAATCTAAACAATAAATTTCCCAACACTATTATCGCATCGCTAATCAATACTATAAAAATAAGTTTTTGTGACAACAAAATGTTGTCGCAAAAAAACAAATATCGTCACAAATAATGTTTTTGCAACAACGTGTTGTCAAAAACGTTGCCATAATATTTTTGGCCAAAAATTTTATTTGTGATGACTAGGTAAATCGCTATTGTATTAAGCGACAACATGTTGTCAAATAAGTGGTTGCTAAAATTTATGTCTAGATGACATTCCACCTTGTTTGCGATAATATGTCGGAGTATTTGCGGCGACAAGCTGTTGTCACAAAAAACCTTCCCCGCACTATTAGCGACGACTTTTGTTGTCGCTAAAGCTCATTATTTTTCATTTTTTATATTTATTATCCTGTTAAGGCTGTATTTAACCAATAATAATATCAATATTTACCCAACACCACAATTTACTTATTCAACATCAATATCTCCCAGAATAAAAAATAACAAATATAACATCAAGCATCAAACTAAACATATATATCACAAAAACATCTCTTTTCTCTGGAGATAACATGTCTTATGCAAAAATAGGCCTTTTCTCGGTCAAAATAAAGTACCAATTAGACCTATAATGTTGCATCTCATGCTATCTTATACACAAAAAGAGTGTTTACAATTAACAACTTGGAAAAGATAACAAGTTGAATGATGAAGGCATGTTGTAAGCCATTCTGTCGGTTTTGGTAAGTAATCAATATATTGGAATCACGAGTCCTTTATCCCATAACAAATCAATCTTCTCACTCTTTCCAAATAAATTTGGATGCTTAATGCCAGTAGTGCCAAAAATCAATCCATTATCTTTTGAATTGCTTTAGCTTTAGTTCAAACACGAGGAGAAATAAAAGAAAAAAGTCTCACCTTCCGATAACAAGTGAAAGTGGACTCCTCTACCACCATTTATGTTAATAACAAGCAAATAGGGCCATGTTTAAGTAAAATGAAATTTAAAAAAATCTCATATACTAACATAGTTTGATCAAAATAAAAATAACTTTGAAAGGATGAAACATCAAACGACATACGAGTTTGTGGGTGAAATCAATATTGAATTCTACCTTGGCTACATAGACCACAAAGAGAATCGAGAAAATCAATGGGATTTCACTAAATGTTCTCAAAATTATAAAATTGCTTCTCAAGATAAAATAAAGATAACATAAAAAGAAAAAGCGGAGAAATATTACTCACTATTGCTAGCATGCATGCTTTTGTGGGCTCCCATCCCATCACTATATCACGGGCTTATCTTAAGTCTCTACTATGAAAATGGAATTCATATAATCATTCAACCTAAATCAAGAAATTTTTACTTGGAAAAGAAAGCGCCCACAAAAGGGCCGTTAAAGTAGTTAAACATTGTTAGCTATTTGGTAGAAGGTTACCTCCTTCACTCTACTTTCACCAATTTGCATCATCTATAAGGTCAAAAAAAAATAAACTTAGTTGTTACCTAGTTGGAACAAACTTAGTTGTTTAGGAAACCGAGGCAGAAATGGCTTGCAAAATATGGGATTGGTTGTATAAGTGTAAAAAATAAAAGATTTGTGTTTTAATTTTAACTTTCTCTCCTCTCGTTTTCTCTTTTCTATTCTTCTTAAATTTTGTCCAGAAAGAACAACTCTAAGGAATGACATATTCAATATGTTTTTGACATATATTTACGTGTTAAAATAATTCAATCCAAAACAAATGTATAAAAGCAAGAAGAAAAGGTCCAACAAGGATACACTTACCAAAAAAGTTCGAGAAATAGAAGCAAACATCTGATTCTAAGGTATATGTTCTACAACTTGATGAGGAACATAAGCCTCGGCTATTTGCGAATCGTTTCCATGGTTGGGTACGGTCTAACTTCTCATACAAATTAAAAACATAATTATACAATTTTAGCAAATGAGTTCAATTAGAACTCTTTCTCACACAAGCTCACAGAGTAGATAAAACACTCAAACAACATAGTAATCAACTTACCCAAATTGGATTCTTCAAATAGCTCACGATTCCTTGAGAACATACTCATTCCCATATTATTGTAGAAAAACCACGGGCCTCCACATATTATTGTAGTGAATGAGCAAGCTAACTAACCCAAATTTTACACAAATATGATTAAATAAACCATCTACATCACATCTTATAGTTTATAAATACATAATATCATGTATCTAATTTCATTAAAATTGTAAAGAAATTGAAATTAACAACGCAAATTAAGATTTACGGCATGACCCATTCCCAAAATCAATGAGAAAAAGAAGGTTTTCTAATGATACAAAATGCTAATATATAGCTAAGTCTTAAAAGCAGATGGAGAAGGAATTGTAGGGGAAAAGACTACCACCTCAACGACAATTACGGGCCATTAACATGTTAGAAATCCCGGAGGATAGCATACACTTTGATTTGTCATAAAATCTCTCAAGGATAAATTTTGCAGTTCTTTCTTCAAGAGTAACCATATTAGAGTCAAGCGAGAAAGTCTTTCAAACTCACACTATAAATTAGTATCACATGCTTCTAGAATTATCTTTGAAGTCACGGGTTTATCACTATTGCTTGATATTTGCTCACCGAATATTCATTAAAGGAATAAAGATGCCATCAAATAATATAAAACTATGCACAAAAAAATATAGGAGTAAAAAGGAATGAAAAAGAAGCAAGACTCTCACATTAGTCAAATCCTCTACGGCAAGTTCCTCAGACTGTTGTGGATGCACCCATGGCACAAGATTTTCCAAACTTTTATCGGCGCTACAAGTCAAAAATTCTGCTAAACAACAAAGTCATTAAGACTAAAAAAATCACTACTCAAACCTCTCAAATTCCAAAAGTAAAAAACTATATGACCTCACATTTTAAAATAGTTTATACATCTCCAAGCTAACGAATGGGTTGGTATGAATGCAATCTTTGATTTATAATCATGTTAATGTAACTATGTATGAATTTATGTTCTAATACCACAACGATAGGTAATAAAATTGCAAAGGAAACTTTAATGGCGGCTATTATATAATATTACTAAAAGTCTTATCATATGATAAATATTTACCAAATATTGAAAAGCTTCAACATAGATTACTCATCCTAACTATTCATTACAGACAAACTCTTTGCTAACCGTAAAATCACCCTCCATAATACTCTAGAATTAATTCAACTTTTTAGGACAAACAACACGAACATAAACATGGGCTCATCGGACAAAAAAATGTATGAAAATTCTCATGTTTCCCATGGCTAGCTCATGGTCACATATCTCCATTCATAGAGCTAGCAAAGAACCTTTCGAAAGAAATTTCTGTGTTATATATGTTCAATCCCTTTAAATCTCAATTCCATCAAGAACAAAATCCACTGAAAAATAATATGTTTCCCATCCATCTTATTGAACTTCATCTTCCTCACTTTTACGAACTTCCACTCACTACCACACAACCAATGACCTCCCACTCAATCTCCACTCCACTCTCGAAAAGGCTCTTAAAATGGCGAAAACCGATTTTTCGAATCTCGTAAAACCCTCGCCCCTGATTTGCTAATCCATGACATTTACAACCATGGGTTGGAGCAATAACATCTCTGAATATTCCCTCGGTTTCATTTTTCACTTCAGGCACAACTTAACTAGGAAAATCACAATAAGCCCTAGAATCATGCCCACACAATAGACCATGCGAGCAGTTTCCAATTTCCATCAAAACCTTACACAAAATGAGTTTAAAATAAAATTAAAAATTGAAACCACATTAAATATCCTAATGCAATTTTTGTATGATATATCAAATACTTACAAATCAAATCTGCGATTAAATTTGGGGATAACTCACCGGAAAGATTACTTGATGGTGGCTATTGAGGGTAGACGGAGGCGGCGAGCGGTTCCTTGAGGCTAGACAAAGTGATGACGGGCGTCGCGGTGGGTGGCAACAACCTTGCGACAAAGAGATGGGAAAAAAATAATATATTATGAAAACAAAAATCGTGATCAAGGAGAGTAAGATAGAGAGAGAGAGGTGGGGGCTATGCGGCCGGCGAGGGCGACGAAATCGAAGGTTGCGATAAGCGACGGAGAAAGAGTGTTGGCAAATGGCGGCCGGAGAAGAATCGCGAGGAAAAAGAAAAATTAGGGCGCGAAGGATAAAATGTTGAAGGAACTTTAGGGATCCGGAAACAAAGTATTAGTGACAACAAACATGGCGCAATTGTCGATAATGTTGTCGTAAAAAAAAGAAATTTTGTGGCAACAATCGGTTAGACGCAAATACCTCAATTGCAAAATCCAATGTTTCTTGCGGTGAGTTGTGATGATCTTTTATTTGCATAGAAGAAGAAGGGTGATGAGATGATCTTTTATTAAAGGATAACAACTTGATTGTTGATCGTGTTTTTGTAATTAGAACCCAAGATATGGCTTTTTTGTTTCTCTGTTAGTTATGATCATTAAATTATTGGCACTTTTCTTCTCTTCCTCATCATTCATTCCCCACTGCTTCCTCTCAGATCTTTTGGTTGCGCTTCCTCATTTGGGATTTTAATTAAGATTTCATCAAAAACACTTTTGCATCCAATTACAAGAGAGCTTTTTCTTTTTCTTTTTAATTAAGGTTTATTATCTGCTATTTGGCTGTTTTGGCAACTGAATTAACACAAGTTAATTACTGCCTCAGACAATCAAAAGAGGTGCTGCGAGAATACCTGTGGATAATATGTAGGACTTATTCTATGTAGATTAACATTAATTCTTTCTTCATCATCTGAAAACTCCCCATGGTTAATTTCTCATATGAATATTTGTCTTTTTAAGATAAATTGGTCGCACTAAAACTATGGGATCCGACACCAATAATAATATTGTTGCCATGGTATAAATGTACCTAATGGAGCTGGTGAATTTCTTAATGGTTCTCCATTACCCAAGAATTGCATGCGCGTCGCCTTTGATGAAGCATTGGATGATTTTGCCGCTTTGCCAATTCCAACTTGAGCACATGTTACAACATTGGTGATGTTGTAGGATCTCATGTGGCTTAACATTCACTTGATAATTATACAAGATGAGGTAAAACTTAATTTTTATTTCCCCATATTTGAAATGAAAAGTCGGAACAAAAACACGTGCTTTAGCAGATAGGTTGAAGGGTACGTATATTGACTAATCGATTAGTTTTTGTACCATGTAATGTTGGGTAAGTAAAAATTATTAATTTCAATTGCATGCATATTTTGATAAGTGATGAATTGCTTGACCTATGTATTTGTAGTTTTCATTGGGTTTTAATAGTCGTCGACCCTCACAAAGAGGTTGTTTCTTTGTTGGACCCTCTTAGTCATCACAATTGCGATGAAGAATGGGGAAAATTATGAATGTGTAAGTCTTTTTCACCTTTTATGTATTTGATATATGTGATTATTTATTTATCTATGAAAATATCTATACTAGATGTACATTCTTATTAAACCATCAACTCTTACTTATGAATGTATAGGGCTTTAAAAAGGTTCAACACAAAAAGAGATGTAAGGTAAAAAACAACCTGTATGGGATGCAATCAAGGTATACCTATTTTTGGTTATCAAGTTTTTGTATATAGATCTAGATAAGTTATTAACAAAGTATTTCTAACATAGGCTTCTCGATCGACAACCAGATCATCATAGTGTGGCTTTTTTTGTGCATACTAGTTAAATAATTTTACATCCACTAATAGTTCTTCGTTGCGATCATTAATAATTCTATTGTCTAGATTTGCTTAATTTATATATTTATAACACCGCCAAATGTTGTGTTTATACAAGGTTTGTGTTTATTGTTCACAGTTCACACAAGTTATTTACGCTCGTGAAGATATTGTGAAGTGCGTTCCAAGTGAATTGATTGTGTATCAAATTATATTGGCTAGTGAAATGGTATGCTTTATTGGATCCATTACCTTCTCTACACACTTTTGACGGACCTTGCTTCTTTTTCTAAACCTTTTATTTATTGCTCATTTTCATGCAAAGAAACAAGAGTTATCGTTTTCTTTATTCATTTATTTTTAATTATTATTTTCTTGAGATATTTATGAATTTGATAAAGAACCAAAGAAGAACATAAGAATTAGAGGGTTGTGCATAGTTCAATATCTTGCACATCTCATGTTGGAATGAGAATGGAGTTGATTATTGGGCTCCGGCTTTTGGTGCAAACTTTGGATAAATTAGTTGAGGGAATCTGTATTAAGAAGTTTGGTGTATTCAACAAAGTTGTGTGATGTTTTGGTTGAAGACTTTATATGTAACTGATATTAAATCATTGTTTTGGGCATTTTATTTTGGTAGAGGGCTTTATGTATAAATGATATATCATTGTAATTTCGGGCAATTGTGACATTGAATTATGAACTATATTTGAAGTAGTTTAATTTTATATTTTATTATTGGAATATAGGTTTAATTTGTAATTCTGATGTACGACCAAACAATATTGTGGCATATAATTGCTCGAATGTGAAATTTCCAAATTCACACTCAAAGACAACTATTTTTCAATGTTGCTTGAAATTGTTGTGGTTGAGAAAAAGTCAACGATGTATAATCTGTGACGAATCAATTGTTTATGTAAATGACAACATCTTTTATCATTCTTAAAGCTGTTGTCTTGTTTCAAACAACAACATTTTTTTTGTTGTAATTTAATACCGCTATTACAACACAAAAATTCTGCAAACAATGGTTTTTCTTAATAGACAACAGTGAAAAGTCATTTGTCGTTTTGGATTTTTCTAGTAGTGTCTTTGTTACTCCATATTTAGATGTTTATTCGAACCTTTAGAGTATATAAGTTCATTTCCTTATAAGTAATTATAATTGACAAAGATTTGGGTTAGACCGTCTAACAAAGTCTTTTCCGTTAGATGGATACAATCGACGACCGAGTTTTTTGTAATTTCATGCACCAGTGATATTTTTATAATATTCTGGGGTGGTGCCATAGGATCTCCGGACCGGTGGTATTTTTGTGATATTAAGGGCCTTTAAAAGTATTAGTTTTTCCCCTGAAAAATATTAGTAGTACATCTGAAAAGTATTAGTAATCCCGAACAATTTTAGGCAGGTGAAATAATATTAAGCAACCTCATAAGTATTAGTTTTTCCGCTTAAAAAGTAGTAGCGAGTTCCTTGGAAAAAGTACTAGTAATCCTGGAAAAATATTAGTATCCCCTTGAGCGCTTTTTTAGTAATCCTCATGAAAAGTATTTGTTTTTTTCCACAAAAGTATTAGTATTCCCCAAAAAAGCGTATTAATAATTTTATGAAAAGTGTTATATTTTTTTCGATTAGAGGTATTCTAGAATTTCTCTGAAAAAGTATGAGTAGTCCTCCCAAAAAGTATTAGTATTCCTCCTAAAGAGTATTAACGGTCAACGGATGTTGTTGTTGTGGTGTTAGTGGTTGTGTGGGTCAATAGGTGGATTGACCATGCGCAGTATCCGTCTAACAAATTATATCCGTTGGACGGTTCGACAGGAGACTAACCCATTATAATTAAGTATTTAGTTGAGGCGTGAAAGATATAATCATTGAGTTAGTCTCCTATAGACCATCTAATGGATCTAATTTGTTAGACGGATCCAACTACCTCGGTCCGCTATCAATCCACCTATTGACACGCACAACCACTAAACCACAACAATAACATCCGTAAAGCGTTTGCTACTAATAATTTTTAGTAGGGATAGTAATATTTTTTGGGAGGACTACTAGTACTTTTTCATGAGAAATACTAAAATACCTTTAATTGGAAAATGTAATACTTTTCAATAAGACTATTCATAATGTTACGTTTTGGGAAAAACTAATAATTTTGTGGGCGAACACTAATTTTTAATAAGTTCAATATATATATATAAAAATGAAAAAGAGTATTCCGATCACAGTGATCAGGGTAGCCAAAAAAAACACAAAAACAATGTCAAGAAGAAAGCGAAATAGTCACAAAGCTTCCAAAAGGAGAATGGTTGGGGCCTCGTTAAAACTTTTCAAAGGTAAAACACACCGCTTGTGGGAAAAAACCCCATGTGTCAAGAAATGAAAAGTAGCACGTGCTAACTAACAAACCTATAGTTGGATTATCCCACATAGTCATCGATAAGATAATCTATAAGTTCACGTGGTGGGACGCCCACCAATCACGTACTCAAATTCTTGCTCAATATATCCGCCACGCGATTGCCTTCCCGAGATATATGTGAGACCACGAGATCCATATGTGCAAAAATCAGATGTAAAGTATAACGCCAATTGCTAAGGTGGCGCCATGGGACCTTAGTAGATCGCTTTTCCGGCGGGTTCACCACGTACATCGAATCCGACTCTAGCCAAAGTTGCGTCCACCCTTGCTAAAGCATACTTAATTGCCCACATTGCAACGATCAACTCGGCCTCAAACGCGTAATCAACCACATTGATGTACAAAACATCCCCGAAAGAAACCTCTACAATTACGGAAGACCCCGGCGAAGCGTCTCCTTGCGCCCAAAATGAACTACCGCCGTGTTGACCTTGATCCCGGCCGGGAGGGTTTTTGCCGATTAACCTCCACGATCTTTGGGAGCTAGTCTAAGTCTCCCCCGCACACGGCGATGCGAGATAAGGAGATCATGTTGGTCGTTATGCATACAACCCCGATCCAATGATGATGATTTTACAACGAGTACTCTCGGATGGATTGTTAACGGCTTCAATAGTCCGGACTTTGCTTGAAATACTATGTCATTTCGGATATGCCAAATGAGCCATATACGAGGGAAAGAATAGCCCGCTAGAGGAAGGTCACTTGCTCACCGAATTGATAATTCATTAGTCGTACCGAATTCATTAAAGTTGTTTGCACGAAAATTGGTGAATGTCAAAAGAGCTGAAAATCCATCGCGGAGAGCCCTTGCAAAGACACATGAGACAAATTAGTGATCAATCGATTCCGATTCACAACAAAGAGCGCAAACCGAAGGGCGAGAAAACTCCCCATGGTTCGTAATAAGTCCAAGACAGCCAATCGATTTGTGGATGGCCCGCCACGCCACCACAGATCGACATTCCGGGATGTGTTGCGACCAAATCCAAGAACCCCATTTGACCACCGGTAGTTAGTGGCACACGTGAGCAAAGCAGCCTTAGATGTAATCGAGCCATCCTCCGAATACGACCAAACACGCGTATCCCTAGTGTTAGGGGCAATGGGGACGCGTCTGATAGTCCGACCAGATCCAAATAAGTCTCCACAAATGAGAAAGTGAAATGCCATTTTCCATCATAAAAGTGATCTGAAATTCGATGTCGGAATAGGTATCTATATTCTTCTGGGATACCAATACGGTCTGCTATAGAATAACCCAGCCAGTTATCAATCCAAAATAATACCTCGGAATTAGCACCTGGGATCCATCGCGAATCCTCCAAGCAAGATGAAATGAAAGGTTTAATCCCAGTCCAGATAGAAGAAGGAATAAAAGACCTCCGGCGTCCCATCTGCATTCAAAAATTGACGCCTAAGTGTGGTGAAAATCACTGACTCTGAGTTCATAACCTTCCAGCCCAGTTTCATCAAGAAAGCTGTATTAGCCGCAACAATCGATCGAACTCCCAACCCCCTTCACCGGGCGTGCAACATCGATTCGATTAATCGTCATTGTACCCTTAGAATTCACATTTCCACCCAAATGAAGTTACACATTGCCCTTTCCATTTGCTTAAGCAACATGCGGGGCCATTTGTAAATCATCATGGTATGAACAAACGAGCTCGTAATCACCGAATTAACCAAGCAAACACGACCAGGAAAGGAAAGAGACGACCTTTCCATCATCTCGAATTTAAGGATGATCTTATCAAAGACGGCCAAGATCCACACCCTTAGAGGCCCCGTGAAGATTGGGGCGCCTAAATAAATCGTAGGAAATGTCCCGGGCTGAATCCCCATGATAGTCTCGCACCTTCCACAAATATGAGATGAGACCCCGTGCAAAATAAATTTTTCATTTACTAGGATTGAAGACTTGCCCCGAAATATCTGCATAAAGGTTGAGAATTTGGAGAAGGATACTGGATACGTTTGGTCAAGAAGCTCCACACATAATAACAATATCGTTGGCATATAGGATATAAGATGGAAAGATTATGCGTCTGGCGCAACAAACAGAGCAAACCTATTATGCTCAACCTCACCATCGATAAATTTACTAAGGACCTCTTCTGCGATGCAAAACAACATCGGGGATAACAGATCACCTTGTAGAAATCTTCTAAAGCAAGAAAGTACCCCACCGGCGTCCCATTCAAAAGAATCAGAGATTATGGGAAAGATTAACCTCCACCCAAAGGGATAAAGATCTCCGAGAAACCAAAGCGACGCAAAACGTGAAGTAAGTCCCATTTTAGAGTGTCAAATGCCTTGGGATATCAATCTTCAAGATTATACTCATATCGATCTACCATGCAAGACATTGAATCCTTCAGATACCCGTCAAAGGCAATCTGATCGTGAATCATTTTCTTCCGGGACAAATCCGAACCGAGTAGGTGATAAGTAAGTAGTACTAATCGACCCCAAACGCGTAGCCAAAATTTTAGTAATAATCTTGAAAAGAAAATTACTCATGAAAATTGGGTAAAGTGCACAATAACGTTAAGCGTCCTTTGTCTTTGGAATTAGTGCCATGAAACTAGCGTTCAATCCCAGAGGTAGTGACGAATTAATGAAGAAAATCTGATCGCTGCAATCACCTCGACTGATATAATATCCCAAAAGTGGCGATAGAAAATTCCACTAAACCGTCCGGCCCTGGCGTGCTTTCCTAATCCATATCGAAAATCGCTTCCTTAATCTCTATATCCGATGAAATGACATCATGAGCTAGCATTATCGCGCCCCCACCATGGGAGAAATCACCGATCAATGGTGGAGTAATCCGAGTGCTTCCCCATTATCCGCAAAAGAGCTCCTGTAAAACGAAATAATATAATTCCCAAGCACCGTGTAAACACCGTCCACCATAAGACCGCAATCCGAACGCCTACTTGAATCTAGCTTTGGCGATGAAAAATGCCGTGTTACGATCCCCATCCTTAAGCCATGTCGCCGAGACCTTTTCTTAAGGAATTCGATTGTAAAAGCAATATCTTAGAAAAGCTTCGGCGTCAGTTCCACGATCCCGACGATCAATTTGTATAACCCCAGCTCTCAATGTCTTCTTGAATCGGCGAACTCTCCATCGATAATCAACACTGCGATGCACATCTCCAAAAACATCCATGTTCCAAACCTTAATCTCCTGCCTCAACCGCTTCAGCTTCCACATAATGCACAACAGCGGGTTGGGCGCCATTGAGGGCACAGACCAATAGGTATAAACCAAATCCCAAACGTGTCATGATGTACCCACATATCTTTGAAACCGAAATGGCACCGGACCCCTGCTAATGGAAGTTGAGCAAGAAATCAAAATGGGATGGTGATCAGAACCAATGCGTGGAAGGACTAAGCCCTTGACGACCTGCCAAAAAGAGAAAAATTGGCAAGTTGCTAAGGCCCAATCCAACTTAGCTTGGAGAGGCCTTCGGTGGAGCACCAAGTAAATGATTTCCCCATAGTCGGACAAAGAAACAAACCAACATCCTCGAAGAAATCACTCAAATCTTGAAAAAGGCTCGGGATAAAGTATCACTTTCGAAACGCTCATGATGTCCCAATACCGCATTAAAATCCCCAATAAGAAGCGGATCGATAAGACCCAAATTCCTCAAATCCAACCATAAGCGCGGCGAGCGATGATCACACAATCCATGAGTAAAACCAACATGAAAAGTCATGGAACTAAATTGAACTTGAAGAACAATACATTGAGATGAAGACCAAACCGATTAAGGGCAGAGATGCCAAAGCATCACGAAGACCCAAATGTCGGGCGTTCATTAGATCGAAACTCTGCGCCACAAAACGTCAATCCCAAAGAATTCTAATAAGCCCCCAAAATCGAAGAAATATCCACCTTAGGCTCACAAATAGCTAAGATAGAAGGTTTCTATTTTTGACATAGCGCCTTAAGAACATTGCGAGAAAGCAACGTTCCCGATCCCGGATGTTCCAGAAGACGCAATTCATTGAGACGGTGGGGGGGATGGTGCCCATGATGATCTCACGGTAAAAACTGGAGTATGATGTGCTGCAGAATCTGACGATTGCGAATTGGCCACCTCATCTGCATAATCTGCCCATCTTTTTGAAGTGCAAAATCAAGCTCATCATGCCACGGGTTTTCGGTGAAATATCAATGTCATGAATTCTTTGCGGAGATGGACCCTCGTGGACACTCGGATTAGCCCCGAACTTAGCTGAGTCTAGAGAACTGTCCCGGAAGGCACGAGTGAGGGTCCGAATAAGCTTCTCCAACGGATGCTGAACAGTAATAGGCAGGATATGCGAGACATGTCCAGTGTTAGAGGTGGAGGCCCTGGGTATAGGTTCCCTTGCTGGATATTCGGATTGATAATCTGTTGGCTGTGTATCGGGAATGTCATTTGTAGCAAGAACCTCAAAATTATTACTCGTGTGAATATTAGAAGGACAAGTGACTATTGCACCGGGCGAGGAGCTCCGCCCGCATAGCCGAACCCGTATTTCCCATTGAGTCATCAACGGCCCCTTGACCTTGTCTGTGAACAGGATGGTAAACCTTTCGAACTCTGGAACGCCCTCGCTGCATCGATTTTGGATGATTGTTGGCTGCCCGTGAACCTCCTTGATCAGGTGACTTGTGCCTTTCCGTAGTCGACGTGCCTACATTGTGCAGACGACAAGAGGTTATCGAATTTCCAGTTATTTTACACCTCGAACAAAACTCCGAGAGTTTCTCATAAGTAAACGACACAAAGGAGCACTTTGGCGTCGTTCCACCATGAGATGATATTCCAACGGCTTTGAAATATCTATATCCACGAAACTCGAGCGAAGTGACCTAGAGAACCATCCGGTGGCGATCAATTTGCAATGGATTTCCAAGAACGCCGGCAATCCCGATGGTATTGGGGTCCCGATATTCCGAGCTTAGTTCAAAATGCGGACCAAACGCTGGCCCGAGGTTTGTGCCTTGTAAGGGTTAAAATCCGGCACCCATGGAGACAGACGGATGGTACCATGTTTAAGCGCCCAATTAGTGCGTTGCTGAGCCCGAGATCGATCCTGCGCATTAAACAATTTGACACAAAAAATTCCCTTGCCTAAGGGAATTAATTTCCAGTCATTCTTAATACCCCATAATTCAGATAGGCATTTATGCAAAAGCATGGTCGCCCATGGCTTGTTACCTTTTCCCAAAATAACTCTTCCAATTAACGAATAAGAAAATTCTGCGAGTCGTTGTTGGTAAACGTTTTCATCAATAGTAACAGTAGTAATCACCTTTTCTTACGGTTTGGGATAGCCTTGATTTTTACGAAAAACCACATCAGAGAACAAATTAGCATTACCTGGGGCCTGGAGAATTAGAATCCGGATAATTGGTACCTGCAACAATTTTAGCAAAAGAATATCCAAAATTGGGGTTAGCATTTGAAGTATGAGCCTAATGTCGCAGGTTCGTATGGTGGATAACGCCCAGGGGTGTGGGCCGTCCATGCGTGGTGCGTTCTTGGAATCAAATAGGATATGGGCCCGTGGTGGGGACCATGCGGATGGTGGACGGCCCCGGGGGCATCACTCCCATGGTTGGCGCGGCCATGGGGGTAAAGGTAGTTTCCCCCAAGAAACCCGCTTAGCTGCATCTTTGGTTTGTGGTCCCCACCGCTCGATATCGGCAACAACCGGAGGCAAGGGCGCTCGGGTGTCAAGGTGGATCTGCAAGGTGGGTCATGGAGATCTTTGTGACGGGCGCAGATGAGAGATGCTTTGCGGCGGCGGCGGTCGCGATGGACGGAGAAAGTTCGAGGTTGAGGAAGCGGTAGCAACGATGGGTGGAGATAGATTTCGGTGGGACAAGCCCGGCGATCGCACGATCGTGGCACGGCATGCGGCGCCAGCCGAGGATTGATGTCGTTTGTTGTGTGAGAGCTTTGGAAGGCACGAACGATGAAGGAGTCCATTGTGAGAAGAAACCACGGGCCCCGCTGCCGAAAACGGTCGATGGAAATAACAGTATCCGATGATGGTTCGACAACCATGGATGACGAGTTCGACGTGGAGGTTTGTGGTGGACGAACAGGAGGAGGTCTGTAGTTCGAAGTTAATCCATGAAATAAATCCGACGCGAGTTCATGGTGAATTAGCCGACGAGGCCGCGGCGGTGGCTCGATGAAGGTTTTTCGCACCGCGATGCGTCCGCGCCACGAACACTAATATTATTCATGAGGATTACTAAAGAAACCGCTCAACGGGTTACTAATACTTTTCAGGGGGATTACTAATATTTTTTCAATAGATTGCTAATACTTAATAAGGAAAAACTAATACTTTTGAGGCTTGCTTAATGTTACGTCCTTGCCTAATACTTTTCAAGGGACAATTAATACATTCTAGGTGGATTACTAATACTTTTGAAGCAAAAATCAATACTTTTCATGAGGCTAAAAATATTGTTCAGGATTACTAATACTTTCAAATGTACTACTAATACTTTTTAGATGAACTACTATTACTTTTTCAAAGAAAAACTAATACTTTTAAAGGCCCTAATATTACAAAAATGCCACCGGTCCGGAGATCTCATGGCACCGCCAAAATATTAAAAAATACCACCAATGGACGAAATTACAAAAATACTTGGGGATTGGATCATCTAACTAAAAACCATTAGATGGTCTAACCCAAGTCTTTGTCTTAATTTACGGGTATGTTTGCAACAAACGATGAAGTCGGGGATTAAAATATTCCCTACTCTTTTTTATTTAGTATCAACGCTCCTACAAATAACTCTTCTTTCTACATTTCCTATAGAATTATTATATATATATATATATATATATATATATATTTTGAGGAAGATATATTTGATTATTAAGAATATTAGGAAAAATTCATAAACTTACAATTTTGTATACTACTAAACCGTAAACTAATAACATTAAATTAAAATTGATGGTGAAGTCGGGGTTATTATTTTGTACTACTTTTTATTTATTTAGTATCAAAACTCTTATAATTACTTTATTATTTTTTATTATTTTTCCCTATAGAATTATTATAGATATATTTCAATTGTTAAGAATATAAGAAAAATATTTTAAATATATAGTTTTACGTATTACTAAACTTTAAACGACTAATATTCTCTTTTATGTTTATAAATTTTTCTTGAAATTATTTTTATACGCAAAACCGTTTGTACTACAAACACCACTTGAATATAAAACACCACTTGAATAATCTAAGTATCTAATTGGATGGAGTGATTTTGAAATTCCAAGGGATTTCAAATACCTTGAATTTGAAATCCATCTCTTGGATGATGTGGATTTGTGTAGATTTTCAAATTCATCGTAAAATTTTGACCAAAAATTTTAAAACTCTATTATTTTTCTCAATTGACATTTAAAAATAAAAATAAAAGATATATTCTTCTTATTTTATAAATAATTATAATTTTATACACTAATAAAAATATAAAATATATAATTTTTATTATGTGTGAATATGTGTGTGAGGATAGTGCATGGGGATATGAGAGGGAGTATGTGTGTGTGTGTGTGTGTGTGAGAGAGAGAGAGAGAGAGAGAGAGAGAGAGAGTGCGTGTGTGCGAAATGTGTGCAATGTGTGTAATGTGTGTAAATGTGTGCAAATGTGTGTAATGTGTGTAAATGTGTGCACCGTGTATGTAGTGTGTGCATTATGTGTGTGTGTAAATGTGTGTAGTGTGTGTGCATGTGTAAATGTGTGCAGTGTGTGAAGTGTGCCTGCAGTGTGTGTAAGTGTGTATGAAAATACAAGTGAGCATAAAGGGAAAATTAAAAGAATGGATTTGAAATGGCTAGGTTTTGGGATGAACTTAAAATTCTCTGAAAAATGAACTAAAACTTAAAGATGGATTTGAAATCCATTGATTTGAATTATATCGAAACAAAGGTGTTGATTTAGCAAAGAATTTCAAATTCCTTATCCCAAATCCCCCATCCAAATGCACCCTAAGACAAATCTCCCATCCTTTTTTCCCATCCCAACAAAACATAAGCACCACGGAATGTGTCAAAAACTAATGGAACATTAATGTGTAGTTATGGTAAATGTTTGAGAAGATGCCATGTAACAATATCAGAAGCATCATCCCAATATTGAACTAGTTTCAGAGTACATGAAATTTATCGAACTTGAAATATAACATTACAAGCTTGATTTATTTTAGCATATCTGACTGGTCATAAAATTACATGATTTATGATAAAATAATCCTAATCTAATTTGTAAATAAACATAAGTGAATTAATACGATACTAATAAATTTATTTTTAAGTTTATTTGATATGTATTCAGTGAACAAAATTATTAATTTAAGTGATAAAATCAGTTACCTTTTTATATATGACGTGTTGATTTTTAGTCAATAAAATGAGTATCTATAACTTGATATTTTAATGTTTCCAAGTGGGTTTCTGGATATTTTTGTAGGTTTTGGTTCAGTTTTGTTGGATATTGAAAGTAATGAGAACCATGCAGAAATAGATGAAATAAAGGTGATGCTACTTTTTAGGACAAATCACTCCAAGTTAAAATTCGATAATCTGTTAAAGTTTTTTTGAGGAGTGAAAATTCTTAAATTGGGAACTTGCCAGCACATGTACGCAAATATTAGAGAGGTCCCTAGGGGTTACATAGGGAGGCCCCTCTGACGCTCAAGCCAGCATGGTAATCGAGAAAGAATAAACATTAATCAAATACTGAATTAAATACGGTGGAGTAATTATGAGAGAATTAACTTACAAATGAAGAGCATGGGCCTTTTTATACCTGAGCAACGAGCCTCGTTGGCGTAGGAGATATCGGCCTATGGGCGATTCAGAACTCCTTTGGGTCGGGTTATTCAATTAATAGCTTATTGGGCAATTAATATTAAATCAATACATAAATTGAATTATATATTTAACTATTAATGTCGTTTTGCCCCCAATATAAGCCCCCTCCGATCTCTTGCGGAGGTATGAAACAATGCGGGAGCTAAACCGGTATCGTGTCGGCTTGTCTTGAGATTCCTTGAAATTTAGGAGGACCCCTCCACTCCGGTCTTAGCCGGAGAGGTTTAACTTTTTGATAACATAGAGTGGATTCTCGTGAGGATACCACTCCTCTCGTCTTAGTCGGAGAGGGTTTCTTTTTATGAGGAGATCGATTTGGGAACTCCGCTTGACCATGTCTTGAATTCCCTTGCTTGGTAGAACATTTAGTGAAATTTTCTTGAAAATTTGAGGACAGTGCCCATGGAGAGTTGTAGAGAGAGTGTAGTACATCGAGTGAGGATAGAGCTAAGAGCTAGAGTTAAGAGAGATTTCTCTGGGGCACCTCCCCAGAGCGGACAAGGGTGCCCCTAAGGACGCCCCTGCATGCCCTCCTGTGCGGAGTAGGGTGCGCCTCCAAGGGGCGGCCCAAGCCTCCCGGTCCTTACTTCCTCGGTATTTTCTCCGTCTTTCCCGGAGTTTTTACATATTTCGGGCTAGATTTTGGACTCAGGTATTTCTTCATTCCTTTCTCCCGAGTGTCGAGCAATTGTCTCGGGAGAGTTGCTTAGCAGAGTTTCATTTCTTTGTCTTCGAAGGTTGAGGGAGCGGCTAGAGCTTTCTTCTGCATTTGTGATGTTAGCCATGGGCTCGAACAATAGACTTACTCTTCCTCCCGAGGGCTTCATCACGGTGTATCTTTGTAGTTTCTCCACTGGTTTTGTTCTTCCTCTAGATAATTTTCTTGTTGCGATCCTTAGATCCGTGGGAGCATGTGTCAGACAGATAGTTCCTCAAGCTTACACATGCATAAGGGGATATGTCTCCGATTGTGGACAAATGCCACTCTTTGTTGCATTTCTTCCCTCTCCTCCAGTGCAAGTTCCTTATGGGGCTTCCCTCTCACAGTGGGTTACGGAAGGAGGACTTCTTCTATGTGAGAGACAATGGTTGGGCTCATGAATGGGTCTCGGAAGTCATATTAGCCCGAGGCACTCCCGCTTCCCCCAAGAAGATGGCGGGAGTTTATAGATCCAAAGGATTGTTCAAGAGTCATCTGATTGTTACGGATTCATTGGGTACTCCACCATGCTTTAATTCTTTGTATTACTTCTCATTTTACTTGTATATTTGCATATGATTTCTTGTTGGTGGAGACTTGTTCACATTTTGTGTGGATATAGATCCTTCCCATTGGAGGGAGGCCTTTATTCCTCCGGAATGGCCGGAAACACTTGTGTTTAAGGTTAGGGGACGCCGTTACGCTCGCTCATCAAGGGCACCTTCCGGAGTTCGGAGGAGGGGCCTTTCTGAGCGCGGAGGGCTACGCTCGAAGCCCCAAAGGACGCTCTTCCCGGAGCTTTCCCAAAGTTTTGTATTAGCGCATTGATCTATTTCCCACACGTGTTAGCATTTTCGTCTTCTATTTTTGCACATTCTTTGCGGGGAAGAGAAATTTATGGAAACCTTTGTAAGGAGGCCCTTTCCCTCCGGGTCTTAGCCGAGGCGGAAAATTTACTACGACCCCTGCCCGAGGAGACCCCTTCTCTCGGAGATCTTAGCCAGAAGAGGGTTACATTTTTGATAACATTGATAGAATCCCGTGTGGAGAACCCTCCTCTTGGTCTTAGCCGAGAGAGAGTTTTTACGATAACATTGAGAGGATCCTTGTGAGAAGACCCCTTTTTCGATAACATCGAGAGGATCCTTGTGAGGAGACCCTCTCTCTAGGGTCTTAGCCAAAGAGAGTTTTAACATCGAGAGGATCCCTTTAGGAGATCCCCTCCGGAGTCGTGGCAAAGATGATTTTCGATAATAGCGAGAGGATCCCCATGAGGAGACCCTTCCTCTCGGGTCTTAGCCGGAGAGGGTTTTAGATAACATCGAAAGGATCCCGTGAGGAGAACCTTTATTTCCGGGATCTTAGCCGGAGAGGGTTTTTGATAACATCAAGAGGATCCCGTGAAGAGAACCCTCCTCTCCAGGGTCTTAGGTGGAGAGGGTTTTTGATAACATTGAAAGGATTCTCGTGAGAAGACCCTCCCCTTTAGGGTCTTAGGCCGGAGGGGTTTAACTTGGTTGAGGAGCGTCAGATAGTCACAGACTGTGGCTATGTTCGGCAAGAAATGAAGCCTTCGGAAGGCAAATGAGACAACATTTGCGCTTGCGGGAGCTAGAGAGATCTACAGCTTCTAAGGTCGCGCGGCCCTCTTACAGTCTGGTCAGAGGAACTTATCTTCAATGTGGAAACATAACCTTCCCGATCAATCTTTATATCTTCAATAGTTTTGTGTTTCGAGCTTTGCGGGCACCTTCTTCTCTCCATTGAAGTTTGGTGTCCTCTACTTCGGCGTGGCGTCCATGTTGGCTTCATTTCTCTTCTCTAAGTATGTTGGAAGTGTATTCCATGGTCTCCATATTGTGGACTTCCGGAAATGATATTAATGGCTCCAAAATATGGGAATTTCTCTTGATATGAGTTTAGTTGGAGGATTATGGTCCAAGTATTCACTGGGGATCTTTTTCTCCATTGCTCTTCTGGAGATGTGAAGTGTTGATGTCTCTAGGGAGTAGCTTCACCAATATCAGTGTTGGACTCCAATGCCTGCTTATTTTTCGGAAGCGTGATGGTTTTTCTGGAGTCTAATTGTCCTTTAGTCCGTTGTTCCTCTCTTTCGTTCTAGTCGAGTGAAGGTCATTCTTCATGCAACTATTGTTGTGGCCTACAACGTCAGGGTGCCTTTATGAGGGTCTTCGGGAGGCGGCGGGCTCGAGGATATCTCTAGGAGGCTGCGGGAATGAATTGATGTCCTAGAGCGTTCTCGGTGCTTCATTGAGTGGAGAGCATCCCGGGTCCAGCGGACTTATTCGGTGGGTGGAGCCCTTCAAGAGGAAGACCTTGGGAAAGGATGCCCTTTCAGCCAAGCAAGAGCGCCCCCTTCAGCCAGGCAAGGTCGTCCCCTTGAGCTCTCCAAGTTGTTGAATGGCGCCCCTCTGGAAAGAGGGGTCATCCTCATGTCTTCTCAGTGGTCTGCCTTCTTGCTTGGGGTTTCCGGCTTTGGAGCCTGTGGCTTCCACGAATCACTTCATGAAGTCTTGCAGTAGCTCTCCTTCCAGTTGTTTTATTTGAAAAAGATGATCCATGGTCTCTGGATACTTCCTTCTAATGGAGAATTGTCGTGCGAAGGTAGTAGTGTGCTTTTCCATCCCGATGATTGATCCAACTAGGAGCTAATCAAACCAAGTTAGCGTGCTTGGTTAGAGTTGTCCCGAAACATTTTACAATAAGAAGTGTCACATCACGTTGTAGAGATCCGCTTTCGCATAGAATTTGTCTAAGTGCTGCAAACCTCCAGGTCCCATCATATTCTGGGAGGCTGGAGATCTTGATGCCCACGGGCAATTGCTTGGCCAGGATGGCAAGGTCTAGTGAACTTCATCCCTACAATGATGGTCTGGGAGTTGGCTTGGTTAATGTATATCACCTATGACTCTTCTGCGGGCTTGTGAGTGTTGGCTTGGGAATGTTGGGCTCCATTCCCAGCTTTTCTTCCAAGGGAGCGTGGCTTTGATCTCCTTGATTTTCTCCAAGTCCTTCATTTCTTTTATCTTCTTCCCCAAAGCTGAGGTCTTCAACATCTGATGGAGCTTGAGGAAGGTCTCTCTGTGGCTTCCGCCGCAACATGATTCCTCGAAGCTGCTCGGGTAGCTTCTTCGAGTAAGGCCTGGAGGGCTCTTCGTGTCAAGCGAACATCTTGATGGGTGGAGCCCCCAAGAGAAAAAAGGAGGTGGTGCCCGCCGGTGGAGAAGGGTCGCCTCCTATCTTCAATGTGATAGTTCTTTTTGCTCATTCCTAGCTCCACAGTCAGAAGCTTGGGATTCTTCAGCTAGTGGCGACTCTTCATGATTCTCGCCGCGACCTTCATCTCTTCTTCTCCGACCTCCTCGATTAGGGTCTTGGTGGCGAGCCTGGGTGGTCTCCGCGGTTTTGACCATAGCCCGATGCTTTAGAGCGTTAAGGATGACTTCATCCAACAGACATGGAGAGCTTCCGGTCAGGTAAACTTCTTTAGGGCAAGAGCCCTCTTCTTTGCTGCGGTAGGGACGACGATCCTCCAAGGAGGAGGGCTGGCCCCTTGTCTTCCCGTGGCCATCCTCTCTTTGGTCTCTCGCCCCCGGGCTGCGGCCTTGGGATCCGGCTCCATGCGCTTGAGATCGGGTCTTCATCTTCGTGTGCTTTGGCGGTTCCCACAGACGCCACCAAGATTGATCTTTTGCATTTTTGGGCGATTACTCCAAGTCAAGAATTCGATAAAAGTCAAAGTTTTCTTCTCCGGAGCTAGAAATTCTTAATTGGGAACTTGCACTGCACATGTACGCAAATGTTAGGGGTCCTAGGGTTGCCCGAGAGACACCCCTCCCGACACTCAAGTTAGCACGGTGATCGATAGAGAATAAACGATGATCGAATCTTTTGAATTAAATTCTTCTGGAGTAATTATGAGAGAATTAACTTACAAATGAAGATGAGAGACCTTTTAATACCCGAGCAATTGCGTAGGAGAAATTGGCCTATGGGCCAATCCGGACTTTTTTGGCCGAGTTATTTTATTAATAGACCATTGGGCAATTACTATTAAAATAATATATAAATAGAATTATATATTTAATTATTAAGTATCGTTTTCCCCCAAATGAAGGATACAAAAATCATTTCTCGCTCAAGTTCAAGAAGAAGAAGAATGAAGAGTGCTCAATTTTGTGCCTACGCACCAATATTCGAACTGGCGTCATTTTCATGAAATCTTTGAAAAGATGGATTTTGGCCTGGCGCCAAACTTCCACGCCTAGGCGCCATTCGATGGGAATTAAGGAAAGTCCTACTTCTAGTAGGAATTTGAGACCTAAATTTGGAGAAACAACATAATTAGGACTCTTCGACACTTTATGAAGGACTTTGGATTTTTTTTTTTAGAGCACAAGAACACTTACAACATATTATATACATATATAAAGTTGCATGTATAAATTTGGGGTCCCCAAAAATTGTGGGCCCTTGGCCATTGCCACTTAGACAATCAAGCTGGGCCTAGGGGCGGGCCTGGAGGAGGCAAGAAACATCTCAAGATTTCAAGATTGAAGGCTTCTATATCAAGATTCAAAAAAATTTCTTTTTCTTTTCTTTTATCTTTATCAAGAACACGATCTTTAATTTGTCTATGGATTTGAGAATCATATATAATTGTTGGCTAGGTTCTTTATGCTAGGTTGTGATGTAACCAAACTAGCCATTAGGTGAATGATTTATAATTCATATTGATCTGGGAGGTGATATATGCATCTAGATCATTATGTAGAAAGCCATAAATTCATGTAAGGGATATACTCACATAGTTACGTGGTTTGTGTAGTCGTTACATGAGATCCATATAATTTTAATGATTTATTGATTGTTAAATTTCACATAGGAATATAATGGGTTAGTGATTGATAAAGTTTTCTTTAGAATTTGGGCGAGACTTTCGAATGATTTAGGAAATCTCGAATCAACTAGTGAAGCAAATTTAAATTGATGCGATTGATTTGTTTAAGGTTGAATAAACATTATTGTGACATCATAAACCATAAATTTTAATAATCTATAAGTTAATTTGTTAATTTTCTTTGTTGTTACTTTCGCTAGTTTTAGTTTAATCAACAAATCCATCTAATTCGGTTATTAAAATAAAGTTAAAATTAAAATATTTTGGTAATCAATAATCATAGTCCCCGTGCCACACTTTACTCATTCATTAGTATTTGACCTACACTTCTTTTTAGATTCTAATGCAAGTATGCAACCAAAAGTAATTTTCAGTCTGCATTAACGAGTGCTTATAATTTATAATTTATGAATATGGTTATCATTGACACTATCATAACTCAAAAATTTGCATTTTAATTATCATGATTAAATCATCTGTAAAAATAAGTACAAGTATTTTGACATTTTATATTAGAATGTATATAAATCATGAAATTTCCCGTTTTAGCTTAATTACATTTGGTATTGTAGGTCCCAAGGGGAGATAAGTAAAATTTAGAAGAATGAGGGGTTGAATAAACTTTACCAACTTTTCGATTTTAGTCCTTTTAAAAATTTCGAGTTGACTCAAGTGAGCTAAGTCCTTGACAGACAGCTAGGTTCGTGATGTGTGTAAAATATACGTGCATTTTGGGGCTTAAAATGATATATATTTGATGCATTTGCACGTATATTTAGTATGGTTTTACTTGGTTTCCTCGAAAGGGCATGATACTGCGTATTCTTGTAATTTTTACAGGAAACGGAGCTTAAAACGAAGAAATATCAGTTGGAATGCCCGGCTAAGATTGACGAATGCAAAGAGAAGATCAAAACGACGAAAAGAAATGGACAAAAACACTTCACACGGTCGGACCGTGTGGAAATACCGGTGTGAAACCACACAACCATGTGAAGTTGTGCAAAACAGGGGACGGAACCAGGGTCACTCGGCCGTGTGGGAAAGGGTAGAGAACCGCACCACCTGCCCGTGTAGGATCACACAACCGTGTGGGAGAGGCTTGGCACAAGACCACACGGCCGTGTGGTGCCACACGGCCAGGCCGTGTGGGACTCTGGCACGACACGTTTTTCAGAGTTCTCTTCCCGTTCCAACTCTACAAGTGATCTCACCAAGCATCTATAAAAGGGACCTAAGGCTTGCACGAAAATAAATGACTTCATATAGAGAAAACACATCAAATAACACAGGAACGCAAAAATCGAGGATCTTCTGAGAGAAGAATGCTAGGTCGCGAAGAACACCACAAGGCTTTCGCATCTATGGGAGCACAAGAGCTTCGAAGGCTTAGGAGGAGAATCCATCCTGACAAGAAGGGGTTTTCTTTCTATGTCTAAGATCTCTTGTATGTGCTTAAACGATGTCACAATATTGATTTTGAATTTGTCTATAAGTTTGTAATTAATGTTTGGCATATCTTTCGGATCTTAGGGGCATAATCGAAAATGTGGATTCATGTTAAATATGATTACTTATTTTCTTAATTAATTCATGCTTTCTATTTTATGAATTCGAGTGTTTATTTATAATTGCTTTTATTTGTCGGGAATAATTTACATGTCATATTTGTTAGTTCGAGATTCGGGAGATGAGTTCTAACAAAGATGGAAATCTAATTCAGACATAAACGAGTGTAACGTGTCGGGAGACCTACAACTGTTTGTGGGGAGTCATTCAATTCATAAATCTTTTGGGAGTTAATAGCAGTTGTAACGTATCGGGAGATCTACAATTGTTATTAATCTATTGTTTATTTATCACCCGAGAAGGGAATAAACTAACTTAGGAATTGAACCCATAGAATTGCATGAATTGGTTTTTAAAACTTTATTTGCATTTAATATTGAAGAAACTTGTTGAGCTTATGTGCCTAACGTTGCTAATGTGGTTGTTGAAAATACTTGTGGGGTTAGCAAATTTATTTATTTTCCTTTAATTTTCGATTTTTATTATTAAACTCAATATTCGGTCGCTTCAATAAAATTGAAATGCGATGTTATTATAGCCTTAAGTGTTTGAATATCAATCCTTGAGAATACGGCCTTGCTTGCCATCTATAAACTACACTGTACACTTACGATTGTATGAACCAAATATTTTTGGCGAACAAGTTTCTAGCGCCGTTGCCGGGGATTGATTAGATTCTACTTGGATATAGTAATAAGTAGTTCAATCTTAATTGAAGTATATTTTTATTTTTTTCAAAATTTTTGAAAATTTTCGAAATGATTTTTTTATTTTGTTCGATTCTAACATTGTTTTTGTTAAGTGGAGATAGTGAATAATCACGCGCTCCAGATCGATCCATCCAATACCCACTGATTTGGAAATCGAAAAGACAGCAAAGCAACAAAGGAAAAGAGCCAAAGTAATGGCGGATGGGACAAACCAAACGCAATGGAGAATAGAAACAATGAGGAGCGCCCACCAGGGGCCAGCGTCCATGACCGAATTGTGGAAAGGCCCACGAGAAGGGCAGTTAGAGACTACTTCACCGGAGGTAAGTCAAACTTATGGGGTTGTGGCCGTCTGCCGATCAATGCAAATAATTTTGAACTAAAACCAAAGATTGATCCGGATGGTGTCGAAAAACCAGGTTGGGGTAGAGCCGTTGGGGATCCTAACACGATCCGCGCACTTTTTAGAAATTTGCGATACCGTTAAACCGAATGGTATTTCGAGGATATCATTCGATGCCACCTTTTCTCTACGCGATAAAGGCTAAGAGATGGTTATGCTCTCTAACACCACCAGCCGCAAATTAGGTAGAACTAAGTCAGGGTTTCTAGCCAAATACTTTCCCCAAAGAAAGCGTTGCAACTGAAATCCGAAATTGCCCATTTTAGGCAATTAGATCTTTGAAGCCACTATATGAAGCATGGGATAGATTCAGAAATTGCTAAGGAAGGGCCCTCTATACGGATATCCCAACTACCAAAAGCTTCAAAGATCTCTATAATGGTTTAAGTGGAAACACAAGAACAATAATAGATGTTGCATCTGGGGGTGCACTACTAGGGAAATATCCTTAGGAGACACTAGATTTATTAGAGGAGATGGCGAACAACAGTTACCAATGGCCATCCGAGAGTTCTACTGTCCGCCGAGTGGCAGAAGTTCAGGATGAGAAGGTCGCCATGCTCACGGAACAAGTATCCGTGCTGAATATGAAACTGGACGTGATGCAGCAAGTGACTCCAAGAGATCCTGTTGTTGTTGAAGAAGAAGAAAACTTTGTGGGCCAACAAAGGAACTTCAACAACAACTATAGAAATAATCAGACACCCAACTACTATCATCCGGGGTTGCGAAACCATGAAAACTTTTCTTATGCTAACAATAAAAATGTTTTGCAGCCACCTCCAGGATACAATGTGGGTAATCAAGGCAGCAGAGTCAAGTGAAAAGAAAGCATCAGTTGAAGAGACGCTATCTTCGTTTATCGGAGAGACAAGGGCAAAACTTAACAAAGATGAAGCAAAGATAGACAGGATAGAAGAACCGGTCACTCAGCTGAACACGAACGTAAACGCAAGACTGAAATCTCTGGAAACACATGTAGCCCAGATCACCACTGTTGTGGGAGGCCAGTATCAAAAGGCAAATCCCCAAGCAATACTGAGCTAAATCCGCGAGAACAATGCAACGCCATTCGTCTGATGGATGACATTGAGGGTTCATTGATTTCAAATGACACGGTCTAGCGAAAGTGATTAGAAATCTGAAGTCTGGTGGAAGACGTAAAATTTAGCGCTCAATGGGAGACAACCCAATTTATTTCCTATTTCCGTACATTTTTTATCGCCTTCAATTTTAATTTTAATTTTAATTTTTACTTTTCGTTTATTTTCTAATAACTTAATTTTTAGTTTTGTTTAGTTTTTTTGAGTTGTTGTGTAGGAGGCATCACGACAAACTCCTAGTTATCGAAAAAAAAAAAGTACGGAAAAATCCCACACGACGATGCCGTGCGAGAGGTGAATCGCTTGAATCACACCTGGTCGGGCCGTGTGACAAAGGGCCAATGACAGACGCTGGGATGGCACGCCCGGGCCGCCGGCCAGCCGTGCGACCTTACACGGCTGTGTGGCCCACAAAATAGAAACGGGCAGATTATATAAACCCCCTATTTTTACCCCAAAATCTCACTTTCTCTCCCACTTTCTCCTACACAAACCCTTACCCACGAAAATTCTCTCCCTAAATTGCCAAACTACTCTCCAAATTAACCACAAATCTCAAACCAAAAACACTAATCCTTCACCCTCTCAAGAAACCCACCACCAAATACCTTCAAATTCCAATTTCTCCAAGTTCTACATCAAGTTTGGAGGGACTAAAAAACTCATAAATTTCATATTTTTCACTTCAAAATCTTTAAATTCATGGCTTCGAGGGCTGAAAGAGGAACTAGGAGAAATAAAAGAAGAAGGAGGCAGCCGACTTCGGAGCCCAAACCCGAGCCTCAACCAATTTTCGACCCCGAGAAGCCCGAAGCTTCAAATGTAATCTTGTAAAATAAAACACACCGGGCTAGATGGGCGATACTCTACTTTCGTCCATGCATTAATACAAGGTATCCCGATGAACCTACTCTTACGAATTTAGGTTTATTGGAAGATTTTCGGGCTTTGTATGGTAGAATTGATTGGCATGAGTTTTTAAATGGGCATTGGGCCACTTATTCAGTTATCACACTTGAATTTTTGAGTAGCTTTGAATTGGTGGTTCGAAAAAGAAATTTGATGGGAGTTAGGTTTCGCCTGGGGAATGAGCAAAGGGAAATAAGTATAGATGATTTAAATGAAAATTTTAAAACTCCAACTTATGGGGTTGAGGAGCACGAGGAGTTTGATAAGGATAGGTTTTGAAAAAAGATAACTGGAAAACGAATCTATACGCCAGGTACCTCAAAGGCGTCTAGTATTCGAAACCCAGTATTTCGATATGTTCAACGAGTCTTAGTTTGAAACAATTTTTTATGAGGGAGAAGAGTAGAGGGCGTTAAGGGTTGACAAATTATTCATCATATGGTGTATGGCATGGGGGATTGAATTTGTGCCAAACGTCGGGGCTATGATAGCCCGATAATTTGCATCGGGGGATGATTACCCCTGTTGCGGAATATTTCAATATTAATTTGGAGGGGTATGCGGTGGCCGCGGGGCCTAAGTTATAGATCTAACCGTTCTAACTGCTATGAAAATGATAAAATTCAATGGGCGTGATTACTGGCTCAATCAAGCAGATAGAACAACGGTTAATCTTCCTAACCCCGAAGCCACATCCATTAAAAATAAGGGTAACTGGTTGCTTAGAGAGGTAGAAGGGGATCTGCTCAAGAAGAAGCGGGATGAGCCAACAAGGGAGATCTTTGAAATCCTCTAGACAAGGGGGAAACCGACCATTTACTATGAGTGAGAGGCTCGAAAGGGTAGAAGCTGACATGGGCAAACTGATAGATGACACGTATCAGTTGACAGCCACAGCTGATGAGTATTACCAGGAGTACTTACAGCGATTCGATGCCATCACCCAGCAGCATCAACATATGTATGAGATGATGTCTCGTATGGACCAGTGGCATATCTCATAGGGCCACTACCCTCCACCTCCACCACCACAGTGATCCATGTAAGTACTTATTACGCATTCCTCTTTCTTTTGATAATTTCCTCATATGTTCGGGACGAAGCATATTTTAAGCTTGGGGGGAGGGGGTTGTCAAAAATGCGTAATTTAGTACTTTCTTGCATTTTGCATTACATTTAGGATTGCATGCAGAGCACTTTGCATTAATATTTTTGATTCTTTTTTTTCAAATTTTTGTTTATTTTTGTTTTATTGTATTAGCACGTTTACCGCTTTAGCACGTTTAATTATTTTTGTGTGTGATTTTAGTTAAATTTTTGAATGCCCAGCTCCCGCATGATTTTACTATGAGCATTTTATGGACTGAGATAACATACTTGTGGGAATAATGTGATAAATGATTGAGAAGATATCATTTATTTGCTTAGCTTTAATTGAGAAAATTGGGTATTTGAGCATGTTGCGAAAAATAAGCCTGTGAGTTTTTGTGCCTATAACTGCTTTATCTTATGCATTTTATTTTTTTTATGAGTGTGTCATTTATGGTTGATAGTACTCTAGAACATGCCCTGGTATCTTCATTGAAGCCATGTGTGTGTGCAATTTTTGAAAATGATTTAAGGCCATCTTTGTTTTAGCCTACTTATCCTAAAATGCCTACCTATGAACCCATGATTCCCTAGTTAGCCAATTTTGAGCCAAAAAACTTTTATTCTAAGCCACATTGATCTTTAAAAATTTAAACATGTTTTTATCCCTGAAATTTCTTCAGCTTAAAGAAAATGAACAAGTTTGGGGGAGAAGTGGCGAAAATTTATGAAAAAAAGATAGGAAATTGGCAAAAGAAAGAGGGAGGAGCAGTATCTGGGTAAAAGAAAAAAAAAATACATGAAGCTCGAAAAAGAAAGTAAAATATCTGAATATAACATAGAGAAAATCGAGCAAAGCAAAAAGAAAAAATTCTGAAAGCTTAAAGGCTAGAAAAAAGAAAAGTAGGCAAAAAGGCCTAAGTATGAAAGAGAAATAAGGGTGGAATTGAAACAGAAAATGAGTATTATATAAAATTGGGTTGGTGAATTGCAAGTCTTTATGCTTAAATTTTATTTGCTCAAGTCAAGTCACTTAATCCGAATTTTCCTACCCTTACCAAAGAGCCTACATTACAACCTAATAAAAGTCCTTTTTGATTCTTAAGTTGTGCACACAAAATTGGAGAGATGTTAGACGAATTGCAAGCCTATGGTAGTTCTACATTCACCGAATTGAATTTGAGCGTAAATACTATCCATACACTTTGAGAGTAGAGTGATACACTATTTACTTGTGAGTCGCGATGTCAAATACCCAAAAGAGTATTATTAATTATGCCGAGTTTATGAATGATGACTTCTTGATGATGAATTACATGGTTTACTTGTGTATGGAGTCAAATGCTATTTAATGTTCATAGTGTTCTTGGGTGTTCATTTTTACCCTTTATATTATTTTTGTTAATTTGCTCGAGGACAAGCAATGCTTTAAGTTTGGGGGATATTGATGTGTGTAAAATATACGTGAATTTTTTGGCTTGGATTCATTTGCACGCATATTTAGTTTGTTTTTACTTGGTTTCCTTGAAAGGGCATGATACTGCGTATTCTTGTAATTTTTACAAAAATGGAGCTTAAAACGAAGAAATATCAGTTGGAATGCCCGGCTAAGATTGATGAATGCAAAGAGAAGACCAAAACGACGAAAGAAATAGACAAAAAATACTTCACGGTCCGACCGGTGTGGAAATCTTGGTGTGAAACCACACAACCGTGTGAAGTTGGGAAAAATAGGGGATGGAACCTGGGCCACATGGTCGGACCATGTGATCCCACATGACCATGTGGGAAAGGGTAGAGAACCCAACCACCGCCGTGTGGATCACACAACCGTGTGGGAAAAGCAGCACAAGACCACACAACCGTGTGGAACTCACACGACGCGTTTTTGAGTTCTCTTCCCATTCTAACTCTACAAATGATCTCTCCAAGCATCTATAAAAGGGACCCAAGGCTTGGACGAAAATAAATGATTTCATACGGAGAAAACACATCAAATAACACATGAACACAAGAATCGAGGCTCTTCGAGAGAAGAAGGTTAGGTTGCGACACCACAAGGCTTTCGCATCTCACGAGCACAAGAGCTTTGAAGGCTTTGGAGGGGAATCCATCCTCGACAAGAAAGGGTTTTCTTTCTATGTCTAAGATCTTTTGTCTGCGCTTAAACGATGACATAATATTGATTTTGAATTTGTCTATGAGTTTGTAATACTGTTTGTCATATCTTTTGGATCTTAGGGGCATAATCGAAATCGTGGATTCATGTTAAATATGATTACTTATTTTCTTAATTAATTCATGCTTTCTATTTTATGAATTAGTGCTTATTTATAATTGCTTTTATTTGTCGGGAATAATTTGCATGTCATATTTGTTAGGGCGAGATTCGGGAGATGAGCTCTAACAAAGATGGAAATCGAATCGGGCATAAACGGGTGTAACGTGTTGGGAGACCTACAAACTGTTTGTGGGGAGTCATTCGATGCATAAATCTTTTGGGAGTTAATAATAGTTGTAACGTATCGGATATCTACAATTGTTATTAATCTATTGTTTATTTATCACCCGGGAGGGGGAATAAACTATCTTAGGAATTGAACACATAGAAATTCATGAGTTGGTTTTAAAACTTTATTTGTATTTAATATTGAAGAAACATGTTGAGCTTATGTGCCTAAGGTTGCTCCTGTGGTTGTTGAAAATACTTGTTGGGTTCGCAAATTTATTTATTTTTCCTTTAATTTTTGATTTTTATTATTAAACTCAATATTCGGTCGCTTCAACAAAATTGGAATACGATGTTATTATAACCTAAGTGTTTGAATATCAATCCTTGAGGAATATGACCTTGCTTGCCATTATCCTAAACTACACTCGTACACTTGCGCTTATATGAAACAAATATTTTTGGCGAACAGTTGGCTTACACAACAAAGTTACCCACTTAACAGACTTGACTAAGCTGTTGATAGTATAACTTAGTTGTTTTCAGCTAACACTTTTAAAAGCAGTTGACTTGGTTTCTAAAAGCGGAAGACTTTCACCCTTAGATTTTTGAATACATTTTTCAACACTTATTTTAGTAGGGTTATTATCAATGAGACTTAAGCAATTTAACTTATCGTGAGATATGAATACAATGCAAGAAAGTATGTCTTATTTGAAAGTAAATAAACACAAGCAATTATAGTGGTTCGAAAATAGGGTAATTCCTCTAATCCACTCTTCCATAACTCCTGGAGGAATCCACTAAGTAACTTGACTTGGTTACAAAATGGTTAATAGTCCGAGTTAGCTTTGATCACACAGCTAGCTGCTCTTGGGACTCAGCTTTTTCACAAGACAGTTGTCCTTCTACTTCAGCTTCCTTCATACCTTTGGACTTGATCACTTAGTCCTTCAACAGGTTCAAAGTACTAGTTCGATCTGGAACCTTACTACACCTCCTTCAAACTTGGAGAGTAGACCCCTTGTTCTTGATAACAAGTTTTCTCTTCAACTGATGAAGTTATCTTTCATTCACTAAATGTGTTGGATTGATTTCTTTTCGAGTTTATGCTTGAGGATTTTCTTTGAATAATTTAGAGATATTGCTTTGCGAGGTTATTGCTTGAATGCTTGTATGCTTGTATGCTTGTATGATTGATAGTCTATGTAGATTGGGTCTTTTTTTCCTCAAATGAATCCTCGGCCATTTATAATGCACTTTTGAAAATATGTCCGTTGAAGAGATAGACACACTTTTCAAACTACACTTCGTAGGTTGTTGGCTTGTCTTGTCTTGTAGCATTAATGGAGACCGTACCTTGAATTTAATGCTCTGCAGCCTTTCCTTAGCCTCTGCAGAGTTTCAGGTACATCTCATTAGTTTCTTACTTTTTGCACTCTTTCAGCAAAACAGCTTTATTGCTGGCAGTTTGACACATGCTTATTTCCAGCACAACCTTGACTTTGCTTGACAACGGATCTCTTTTAGCTTTCTCGAGTCCACTCTGTTGCATACCCCTTTGACATTCATTTCCAATCATTTTGGAATGACTTTGCTATCAGTCAGCTGATTGAGATAGCTTTTCTGTCACTTGACTGAACCTTCACTTTATTTCACTCAGCTGCCAAACAACTTGGTCTTCTTCTTCAATCTTTAGTCGAGTCTTGTAATCTTTAACTTGGCTGCCTTTGACTCAGCTAATAGAACCCTATCTATTACAAGTTGAATTATATTTGAATTGGGGTGCCAACTTCCTAATCTAAGTTTTACATGGTATCATCAAAATATATAAATAAATTTTCCCAACAATTTCCCCCGTTTTGATGATGCCAAAACTTAAATAAAAAATAGCATAAGTAAATAGTGCAGTAACAAGGAATGAATGTATAGACTATGTCATTTTATTGAACATATTATATAAAGCACTTTACAAAGCTTTTTACAATGTATAATAAATACCAAGTATCGGAGCATTACATATCTCAGAGCATATACAAAGTACTTACAATTGTATGTGTATTTACAATTAAGTAAAAATACGACATGAAGGGGTTCAAAGTCTTTCAACGCCTCATTTTTCCTTCTTCTCTCAAAGATCCTTCTTTTCTCTTATTCGATCCTCTTCTCGATCTTCTCTTCTTTCTATCTTCCTCCTCTCTTTTTCTTCTTTCCGTAAGCTCTTTTTACAACAGGGTCCTCCCTTTGCTGTCCTTCTTTCAATTCACGATCCAGCCTAGCATTTTCTTCCTCTTGCCTTCTTCTAGCTTCTTCATTCTTCCCAATCACTTCCCTGTTAGATAGTTCATCCAGCCCAGCCCAGTAGATCAACCATTTCTTATGCAGATCTACATAACGAACATCCTTAGGCCTTGGTTGTGGTGGAGTACCTCTGTCTCTTCCACTATCACCATGCCTTCCCCTTCCCCATCCAGAGTCTACTCCTCCTCTGGGAGTGTATTGCACGGGTTGTGCCCTAGAAGTCTGCTGACTACTTGAAATTTGCTGCTTCTCGGCTATTTGACATAACTCTAATCCTTTTTTCCCCAAGATAAGTCCCACGCTGAGTAAAGTTATATTTACTAAAAATCCGTCGATGCAAGAGTTTGAAATTCTTCTAAGGATCTTAGCTCGAGATCTCGCATCGGGGACAACTAACTCACGAAGGGGCTTCATAGGGGAATCCTTCAATAATCCAGCTGGGGGGCCGTCGAACTTTACTTTAAGGCTTTCGAACTGTCATCTTTGCCTTTCACTCACCTTCTCAAAATCAGCCTCAATGGCTTCTCGAGATTTCTTGAAAGCCAATGCAACTTTCTCTTCTACTGAAAGATCTTATAGCAGCTGACTCTGGAGAGAGACGGTGACTGAGCCAAGTTTAGGGGTTTGGGCAAGCATAATCTTCAAGGAAGGTTTCTTCATTTCACTTCCTTCCCCCTTACTACTAGCTTCCCCCTTGCTCTCACCTTCCCCCTTCTTGGCATCATCACTAGGAGGGAGACTCAACTGAGAGGATACTCCCGTGATTAGATCCGCTTGTTAGTCATGTCCATCTTCTCATGACTTTCGAAGTGTGATGTTCTAAATTTTGATCGCAGAGCCTTTGTCTCAGCTGCCATCAGCTTCATTTCTATCTGCAACATTATTATTTCTGTTCTCATGGTGGCTTTAGTTTTTAGAAGGTCTGCCTTATGTTGTGCCTTCAGCAACTCCATATCTGTTTTATGCGGCTGGTCCATCCTAAAGATGGGATCCCTCTGTCTCTGCTGAAATTTGGTTCTTTGCGCTCCAAATTACCATCTTGGCAAATAGAGACTTGAAATATGTTACTTGTTCACGCCTGAGTGCTTTTGTCTGTGCTGTCCATTCTCTGATCCTCAACAATCCTTCGGATATCTCCCATGATCATTGCATCCATGTTGTCCAACCATTGGTTAAGTGTTGTTAATCCTCTTTCCATGTTTTCAATTTCAGTACAAATGGCCTTGAAAGCCTTTCTGAAGCCGGCTGCATTAGCGGACTGCTCCTCTGGCCACACAGCATCGAAGTCAAAACCAAATGGTACCATTGTATGATCATCTGGGGTTCTAATCTCTTCAGCAGAAATTGGACATTGCACCTTGCACTCTCAACAGTTGACTCTATTTCCAAGTGTACTTCCGCCACAAATGGGAAGTATTCAGCAAAAGATCCTCAGGGAAAATGGGAATTTCTCCCCCTTCTGCTTAAGGAGCTTTACCCTTTCCCTTCAAGTGTTCTTTAGCTATGTGCGCCTCAACTGTCTCAGCGTCATCGGCATCTTCTGTAGTTGTGTTAGCCTGCTGAGCTGACTGACCCTTGTCTGTCTTAACAACGTAGTTGGCATCATTTGTTTTTTCCATATGAGTAGTCTGTTCCTCAGCTGATTTATTAGTGTCATGGGATGGTGATGGCACCATAGGAGGTGGGCCATCAACCAATGTAAATTTCAAGAAGTCAGCTTTGTTGCTTGTTTTCCTTCTCTGTGCCAATATCTCCTCAGCAACTGGGTCCCTTACAGATTTGTCTTTAGGAACGAACCTAGCTTCATCATCAGTATCTAAGAATTCCACAGAGACGTTTTCCTGCAAGTCATGTAATGCACTAATTTCTTCGTTCTCAGTAGACTCGTCTTGAGGGGGCAGGCACTACTTCTTTGCCTTTCTTACCCATGGAAGTCTCAACCTCTCTTGGGCCTTCAATACCCTCAGCAGCCTCAACCGCTGATGGGCCTTCTACATTCCATTTTGCAGTCTTAACCGCAATAGGGTCTTCACAAATCCCTTCAGCAAACTGAGCTGCTTTTGGGTCTTCTGTGGCATCCTTTGAGGTCTCAACCTCTCCGATTGCACTTTCAGAGCCAAGAGTCTCAACTCCCATGGCTTAAATGCCATCATTTGCCTTAGCTGCATCAGCAGCCTCATTGGCCTGCAATGCAGCTGGGATTTTAGCTGAGAGAGTCAAAACTATTTGAGCGTCATCAACCCCACTCTGTTGTACGTTTATGTTCTCACCTTTGCCTCCAAAACGGCAGGATTGAGGTTGCTTCGATTCCTCAATTTCCTTTGCATTTGCCTTACGCTTCTCCTCATCCTTCTTTTGGTATAGGATGGTCATACCAAATTCTTGGTCCAACACCGAACAGGACTAATGTTTCCCAAAAAGCTTTGGAGTTCTTATTCCTCGTCAATGAACTATGGCTCGAATTGAGCTTTGGCATAACTCAACTTCCAATTTCTCCAAACATAGAGCCTCTCATGTACATCCCAGGTGCACAGGAGATAGCATGACAAGGTCATCATCCTCGTCATCTTCATGCATTGGCTCTAGGGGAGCCCTCTCCTCCTCAACTGTTCTAGCATCTTTCTAAGGGGAGCGCACATCCAACTCATCACCTTGGTCAGCTGTAAGAACTTCTATTTCTTCAAATTGTCTTCTCGATAGTTGTCTCTTTCGGACTCACGCCGTGTATCGACAAATAGTCTCTTTTTCTTGATCGTCTCCAAACCACTCTTCTCTTCACGCAGATTGTTGCTCTTCCTCAGTAGTCTCCTTCTCAACATTCATGCCAGACTTAGCTGGCTTGACTAAAGCAGACTGTTTCACCAGTCGCCTTCTATTTGTTCGGACTAGAGGAACCTTATCATCTTCTTCTTCCTCTTCTATGGCGGTGGGCTCTGCCATTTTTATCTTCTTTGTCTTTGACTAGCGTCGTAGCACAACCGAGTGTTTCTTCTTCACGACGGAGAAAGAGCTTGGGATTCCTTCTCGCTCAGGCTGCAATGGCAGTGCGAGGTCTTCCACGTGGCAGGGTAGGTGCTAACTTTGCTTCAGGGGGCCTTCTTTTTCTTCTCGCACGAGGCTTAGGAGATAGGGACTTATCGATGTGAGATGTGTCCTCGAGGACGGGTCACCGATTCCCCTTCACTTGTATCAGTTTTTCTTGCATGAGCTTGTCTTTGGACAACTGATAGATTTGCCCTAAACATCTTCTTTTTTACGTGGAAGGGTTTCCCATTTCTAAGAGGAATGCCCTTCACCTCTATCAAATGACCTATCACAAGGCCATATCCCAATGAGCTTTCAAACAATCCATCATTATTAATGGTCTTGTTCATCACGTTCTGGCAAGTTGAAGATGAACTCAGCCCAGTTCACCTTCTTCTCTTCCGTTATAGCAGCCGTCACAGTCAGCTTGGTTTTTAATAGCTGATGGAAGGTTCCAAACTTCATGTCGATGAATTTAGCTACCACGTCCATGAGCTTGTGGTAGTCCTCCTTGATCAAAGATTTCTTGGCTGTATAGACAACGACCCCGCGTGATATTTGGCTTGGCAATCTCCTTCCATGTAGTAACCAGGTTAATATCCTTTTCTGTGATCTCGTTCAACCCAGAAGAAGGGAGATGAAAGTTTGCAGCTATGTCCGCAACAATTATCTTGATGTCTTTGTTGTGGACTGATGAGCGGATCTCACTATAGTGAACCTCAGTGTTCACGTAGAACATCGCCACTTCTTCCAAGTAAGTGTGCAAAAACTCCATAGACAGAAACTCCTTGAGACCAGATTTCTCGAGTTTCTCAGCTATCTTTCTGGCTAGAGCTTTGTCAATCCCCTATTTGACCAATCCTTCAAAATCCACCATCAAACCCGTGTGGATTTTCTCAGCCATCTTCACATAATCGTAAGTGGGAGCCACTTCTCCGAGATCCGAACTTGAAACTTGAATGGATAAAAAACTAGGGTTTTGCCTTCAGTTTGCAGAGAAAACGCCTTTGCTTACTTGAAAGGAATGAGAATAGTGTGAGGAGAGAGAAAGAAATTCCTCTATATATGGGACGTGAGGGGACGGTTTTTGGAATTCAAAAGGTTGAGATTTGATCAACGGTTGAGATCGTGTCTTGAAACCGCATTAATTTCCCCACATTAAATGCAACATCATTTATATCCAATCATAGGTAAAACGGGTACATGCTTTTTACTACCACACCATAATTACAAACACGCGTCAAGCAAAATATTCCCCCTCAAAAATGATCGCATTTTTTAACTTAGCTTATAAATAACTCAGCTATCTTCATAAGTAACTTGACTCTGCTTCTCTCTTCACATAAAATGCACTGGCTGTCCAGCTAACTCAATACAGCTGACTAGCCGTCTTAACTGTTTCACTTTGCTGAAAAATGAAACTTTGCTAAATTTCAATACTCTCTTCTTTGACTCTGCTGATTGAGTTTTCTGAGCATTCTAACTCAGATCAATCAATCCAAGTTCATTTTTAAGTTTTTCAAATCTTGATTCACATAATGGCTTAGTGAATATGTAAGCTAACTGTTTATCAGTTGATATGTACTCCAATGTGATGTCCTTCTTTTCAACATGATCTCTAATAAAATGATATATGACATCAATGTGCTTGGTTCTTGAATGCAAAACTGGATTTTGAGTAATTACAATGGCACTTGTGTTATCACGCATAATTGGAATCTCTTTTTCTTCTATATCATAGTCTCTCAGTTGTTGCCTTATCCGTAAGACTTGGGCACAACAACTGCCTGTAGCTATGTACTCTGCTTCAGCTATGGATGTAGCTATTGAATTTTGTTTTTGTTGAACCAAGAAACCAACCTATCTCCAAGCATTTGACAGGTACCTGATGTACTTTTCCTGTCCACTCTACATCCAACATAGTCTGAGTCCAAGTAGCCAACTAGCTTGAATCCTCCATCCTTTGGAAACCTAAGCCAACTTCTTGGCATTCCTTCAAATGCCTTAGAATTCTCTTGGCTGCAGTCATGACTCTCTTTTGGTGTAAATTAAAATCTGGCACATACACCTACAACAAAGGTGATGTCCGGCCTACTTGCTTTTAAATAGAGCAAAGATCCAATAAGGGCTCTATATCTAGTTTGATCAACAGCTTTACCATCTGCATCCATATCCATCTTGACTGATGTATTCATGGGAATCTTCATAGATGACTTCTTCCATACCAAATTTTCTTCATTAAATCTCTGGTATATTTTGTTTGACTGATGAAGGTTCTATCGTTCATTTGCTTGACTTGAAGACCTAGGAAGAAAGTCAGCTCTCCCATCATACGTATTTCAAATTTCCCTTTCATGAGATTTGAAAATTTGTCACACAGCTCTTTGTTTGTGTATTCAAAGATAATGTCATCCACATAAATTTGAACAAGCAATATGCTTTCCCCATCTTAAATCCTGAAGAATGTCCTATCAACCTTGCCTTTGGTGAATCTATTGTCGATGAGAACTGGCGAGACAATGTATCATACTTTCTCTTGGTGCTTGTTTCAATCAATATAATGCCTTCTTCAGCTTGTAAACTTTATCTCCAACTCAAGACAACACTGCTGCAAGACAACTGAACCCAGCTGATTTACTCCAACTTGATGTGAGATGGCTGAGAGACCATCCACCAGAGCTAGTCATTGGAAATGTAAGAGATGGTGTAAGAACCAGATCTAGAGCTCAACAAGAAGCAATGTTCACTTGTTTTATTTCCCAAATAGAGCCAAAAGATGTGTCACAAGCATTGGATGACACACATTGGATTCAAGCCATGCAAGAAGAGCTGAATCAATTTGAAAGGAACAAAGTATGGGAATTGGTGCAGAGACCAACCCATCAAAATGTTATTGGCACAAAATGGGTTTTCATAAACAAGATGAACGAAGAAGGTTCCGTGGTAAGAAACAAAGCAAGATTTGTAGCCAAAGGTTATTGCCAAGAAGAAGGAATAGATTTTGATGAAACATTTGCTCTCATTGCAAGATTGGAAGCAATAAGGATGTTTCTTGCCTATCTTTTACACAAGAACTTTATTGTATATCAAATGGATGTGAAAAGTGCATTTTTAAATGGATCATTAGAAGAAGAAATCTATGTTGAGCAACCGCCAGGCTTTGAGCGAAGACTCTTGGAGATAAGGTGTACAAACTCAAGAAAGCTCTATATGGATTGAAACAAGCACCAAGAGCTTGGTATGATACATTATCTCAATTTCTAACAGATAATGGATTCACCAAAGGGAAAGTGGGCGAACACTCTTGAAGTCAAGATGGGGAGAGTATATTGCTTGTTCAAATATATGTGGATGGCATCATTTTTGGATCCACAAACAAAGAGTCGTGTGATAAATTCTCAAACCTCATGAAAGGCAAATTTGAAATAAGCATGATGGGAGAGCCGACATTCTTCTTAGGACTTCAAGTTAAACAAACAAGGATGGAACTTTCATAAGTCAAACAAAGTACACGAGCTTTAATGAAGAAATTTGGTATGGAAGAGAAGTCTTCAGAAAAATACCAATGAATACATCGGTCAAGATGGACATGGATGAAGATGGCAAGCCTGTGGATCAAACAAGATATGAGCACTTATTGGATCACCGCTCTATCTAACAACAAGCGGGCCGGACATCACATTTGCGGTAGGAGTATGTGCAAGATTCCAATCGCTCCAAAGGAAAGTCATATGATCGCAACTAAGAGAATCTAAGATATTTGAAGGACGCCAAGAAGTTGTCTTATGGTATCCAAAGGAAGGTGGATTCAAGCTAATTGGTTACTCGTTCATTACTATCTTTGGATGAGACAACAAACTTTAGAGATTATGAAATTGAAAAAAGAAATTCCAATTATGTGTGATATCACAAGTCTATTGCAATCACTCGAAATCTGATTGCATTCAAGAACAAAGCACATTGATGTCGGATATCATTTTCTAAGAGATCATGTTGAAAAGAAAGACATCACCTTGGAATACATCTCAACAGATAAGCAGTTAGCTGACATATTCACCAAACCCTTATGTGAATCATGATTTGAAGAGCTTAAGCATGAGCTAGGGTTAATTGAGCTGAGTTGATACTCAAGACTCAATGAGAAGAGATAGAATGTGAGAAGATGAAAATAGAACAAGTCTCATGAATCAGCCAAGTGAATCAGCCGTATCGGGAAGTCAGCTGTATCGAGTTAGCTGACAGCTGAGTCACTATATGGAAAGAGAGAAGAAGAGCTGAGTCATTTGGGTAATGAGTGAGTCATTTATGAGCTAAGTGACAAAAAACGCAGATCATTTTTAATGAGCGGGAATGTTTTTAAGGATGACGTCAGCGCAATAATGACGGGTACAGTCAACAGCTTCACAACAAGCATATAATTGGATATAAATGCTGTCGCATTAAATGCGAGCAATTAAATGCAATGAGACGTGCTAAATCTGAGCCGTTGATCTCGATCAAAATTCAAAAACCAAAAACACGCCCTTTCACAACCCATATATACTCATTCTTTCGTTTTCTCTCTCACATTGAAAACCTGCTTCATCTTCAAAACTAAGAAAGCAAGTCTCTTTTCTCTCTCGAAACCCTACATGTTCTCAAAGCAAGTTTATCAAGATCTAATCGGTAAAATCTTTTAAAAATGGCACCAAAGACATGATTTCACTAAGCTCAAAGCAAATCCACACCGGATCAACTCGTGGATTTTAAAAGGATGATAAAATAGGGTTCGATGAAACCATTGTGGAGAAAATAGCGGATAAGATCGAGAAATCGGGATCGAAACCATTCCTCACCATGGAATACCAAATGACATATGTTGAGGAGGTCGCACGATTTTACGTCAACGCCGAGGTGCGGGACGGGGATTAAATCCTCCGTCCATCGCAAGGACATTCTAATCACTTTGCAAAGACCTTGCGAGCACTCGCTTATTGCCGTCGGAGGGCATGCCGGAATATATAAAGCCGACGTCAACTTGGCCGCTGCATGGAAGGAAGTAGGCAAACCCGAATGTGTCAAGGAAAGTTGTCTACACAAATGAGAAGAAGTCAAAGGAGGATTATCATAAACTAACGGATATCTTTGCGAAGTGTGTAGACATGAAGTTTGGCGGCTTCAATCACCGTCCAAAACCAAGCTGATAGTCATGGATGCGATCATGGAAGAGAAGCAGATCAATTGGGCTGAATTCATCTACAGCAGACTCTGCCAGAATATTGGCAACAAGTCTTTCAAGGAGGATGGATCCTTTGGAGGATCACTTGGCTATGGCCTAGTCATTAGCCATCCATGGAGGTGAATGGTGTTCCCCCTTCGACATGGAAATCCATTCCATGTCAACAAGAAGATGTTTCGGCCAATCTCTCAGGAGCCCAGAAGAGAGCCTACGCAAAAAGGGTTGATACGTGTGAGGATAATCAGCTGACCCTGTCGACACATTTGCTTCCTCCCCTCCTAAAAAGAGAGTTGCCCATGCAGCTGGAAAGAAAAAGCTACCCCGCGCAAAGAAAGAAGAAAGACGCACTTGCCCCTGCGGTGAGTCACACCGCCCCGCAGCCGTGTCTCCCGCCCACGCAGATCGCGGTGGAGAAGGAACCCTTGATACCTTATCCGAGAATTAAGAAGAAGATGACTGCTAAGGCGAGAAGGGCAGCTACCTCTAAGACAACTCAAGGCCTTTACCTTCGAGGAACCGGAGGAAGTAGAACCAGACATTCCTCTGGTAAAAACAAAAAGAAGAAGAAGAATTACCAAGCTCTCGGAGCTTGAGAAGACAAAGAGTCCCCGCTCGGTCACCGAAAAAAGTCTCTCGAGGCTATTTGAAGAAGTCACGATCTCCCGAAGTTGTTGATGAAACAGACCAAGTCTGGCTGAGGTCGATCAGCAGAGGCAAAGAAGACCAGTGTGGATAGAACAACGAGGAAGGAGAGACATCAGAGACAGCAAAATCTCCTGATGAAAGAGTTGTGTCTCCACCTTCCCCCGATGCTTCCGAAGGTGAAGAGCAATAGATTTTGCTACCTTCTATTCCTGAGAAGGAAGGCCAACAAGAGTAGAATGATGATGATGACATATTTATGTACCCTCCCTTGTACCCGGACATCCGAGCCGTTTGCGAGTGGAGGAAATGGAAGCCGAGTCACTCTAGCGCGATTCGAACATCCCGAGTTTATTGAAGAAGAAGAGGAACTCTTCGGTTTCTGAAGTTGATCTCATCTTTCTGGCCGCAAGCCTTGATGAGGATAATTGTATTAATATGCTGCAAATTCACAAGGAACAAGAAAATGCTAGAGCAAAAATTGGTGAAGCGGAGGCTCGTGAGAAAGCCAAAGATTTGTACTCTCACCGGAACTAGCGAACACACTCATCCTCACATTGACATGCTCTCGGATAGTGATGAGAAAGTGGAACCTTTACTATGACGGAGGAGTTGGAAATGCAAAGAAAGCCATGCGAATTGAGATTAATGCATGAGCAACAAATTGAAGGAAGGACCAAGAGAGTCTTCTAAATCTCACTGAAATCGACCCGTTGGGAGTGGTTCAATTGTGCCGATTGATTTCAATTTTGATGCAGAGTGGCGGTGACTCAAGTCGAGGGGTGAGATGCGTGAAATCTTCAAGAAGATCCGTGAAGAGATTGAGAAGATTAAACGGCACCAAGCCTCTCTCGACATGCGCTGGGACAAGAGAGACGCCACTCTCAAAACAGATTTAAGAGGAGTGGTGGTCGAATATGTGACGCCCACCCCTACTACTACATTACTAAGCAATATGAAAAGTGAAATTTGATAGTGTAAACCCTATACACTGTACATTTTTTTCTCTCTCCTCGTGACATTTTAACAACAAACAAGCAAGATCACTTTACTTGTAAGAAAATGACAACCCATATCCACAAGCAAAGAGGTAACAAACCCTATTATTAAACACAACAGACACCCATCCGACCAAACACATAACCCACATCACCCGATTATTTACATGTACATATTTATATAAGAGTTTTCAAAAGAGGTACAACCCTAAACCAAAATATAATACAGGACCAAAAAGAAAGTGACCCATCAACATAGCCCAACAGGTCGTCATCCATATCCATGATCTGCAAAACCTGAAGGAACTCCAGCACTGCACAGTAAGCCCAAAAGCTCAGACATTCCTATGCTCACCTGCAATGCATGAACTACATGAGCTAAAGCTCAAAAGTATAAATCATGCATGTCCAAAGAATAATGATGTTTTTCCAACGTGTAATGCTAGTATGTCAAATCCATGAATCAAAATACTTTATTCAAAATCATTTTCTTTTATTTGGGCCCCTGACCCAACTACTATGCACCGGAAAAGAGCTCTGCACACATCAATAATCAAATGGCCAATAATATCAGTATGGATCTACGTGTGGACCATCCTCCCCGCGGCCCAAACAAGGTCCCTACTTGCGTCCTTCATCCGCCAAGAAGTATCCCACCCCGCAGGCCACACATAGGTACTCACAGATGGACCATCCTCCGTGACCCACCAAGAGCCCATCTCCTATCTAGCTCTGTGTTCACCGGGAAGTATCCCACCGCTATACCTAAATATATATATCATAAGCACGCCCGGCGTGCCTCGGTGCACTAGCGTTGGTCAACAAATAACCATTTTCTTCCGAAAAATATTTTCGTGCATGCGAACATCCTCTTGTAATATGCGTGCACATGCAAATCTTGTGAATGACATGTTCATTAGCTCACCAAGCACCATATTGCAACATCATACAAGCCAATATGCATCATATAATATCCACGTATATTCAACAAGATACCACGGTCACATATAATGCAATCAATTCACGAATACTATGTTCATGCATTACGATTGCGATGGATTTTTACTTACCTTGTAAAGAGATTGCCTCACCTACGGGTTTGTTACGGTATCACTCCAACCCTAAGTGTACAACAATCAGAAAAGCATAGATTACCAATATTCCAAAATCAACACATTTACTTTACCAGATTTCATAAAGGCCTTTTAGATTTAACTAGTTATTAACTAAACCTTAAAACTTATAATTTAAATTTAATTCAAAACCCCAAAACGTATCACTATAAATTGAACACATTTTAATATTAGTTGATCAGTGTATTACACCATTACATCCTTAACATTAAACATATTTCCTCTCATTTTAACTAAAATTCATATAGTTTCTAATTCAGTTCAAGAAACCTTTTATTCAAATATCTAGTTCTCTTTTCTCTCTCTTTTTTTTATCAATTTAATTACTCTTTATTTTCCTTTTTATTTTGCTTTATTCCCTACTATGCAATTAAGAATAGTTACGGATTAATTCACGAAAATGAGAAATTGAAGTCTTTCTACTCTGCAATTTCCTTACCTTAAGTTAACTACTTAATTCTTTGAGAATTAGAATTTTCACTAATATTACAAATAATAATCAAAGTCTTCATATTTATACCATGAGCACATCAAGGTCAACAACCCCACTCTAAATTCAAACACCTAAAGGGAACACTAATTATAGCATATAATAAAAATTATCTCTAATAATGAAATCCAGGGGGAGACTTACCATAGAACTAAAATTACTGGAACTCTTTAGCCTTCGAGCCGTCGTGTGGTTTAATTAATTGTATTCTCATATATATACTAGCTTTCTAGATAAGTATAATAAGGCGGTGATGAATAGATTAGATAAAGCCGTCTTTTGTTTGTTAAGTCAATTGGGTATGTTAATTAAACATAATCATGCTGCACTTACATATATATATATATATATGGCAACACACATATATCACCTATAGATATTAATTACGTATATATAAATATGTACTTGGTAATGCATGAATATATGTTTCTTTGGTATTTATACCTAAAGTCCCATCAACTTTTCAAATCATGATTTTAACACACTTTGTCATATTATTATTTTATATATATATTTTTTTTTATAAAATTATTAATCTCAAATAATATATATCATCTTATTATCATTAATATTCATATATTATACCCCATCCGGATAAACACATCAATGCCACCTTTCACCTCTAATTTACCACGTGTAATCTTGTAACTCTTTGAATGACTACCACGTGTAACTTAATAGCTAACATCTAATAGTCCGATAACTAAATACTATTTATTTTATTTTTTTAACTTAAATTAGTAATCCAACAACTAACACCATATGTGAGTTCCAAAATTAAAGAACTTGCCATGTCGCATAAAATAATAAGATTATGCAAATAACACATAACCTGCATGCAATGCATGAATTATATTGGCCAGTGAGTAGTGAGAGGCTCGGGTATTACATCCTCCCCTCCTTATAAAAATTTAGTCCTCGAATTTTACTTACCGGAATAGATCGGGATACTTAGCTCTCATTTTGTCTTCTCTTTCCCAAGTAGCTTCCTCTACTGATTGATTCCTCCAAAGTACTTTAACTAATGGGATTTCCTTATTCCCGAGTTTCTTTACTTCTTATAGTAACAATATTCTCACAGTCAAAATGTGAGATGGATTTGCAACATATTTCCTCAACATAGAAACATGGAATACATCATGTATTTGAGACATTGATCTTTGTAAGTCAAGTCCGTAAGCCACATCACCAATTCTCTCGATAAATATGAAACGGACCAATGTATCTAGACCGAGTTTTCCTTTCTTTCCAAATCGCATTACCCCTTTTATCGGTGCCACTTTAAGGAACACTCGATCTCCTATAGAAAATTCTAACATTCTTCTTCTTTGATCTGCGTAGCTTTTCTGTCGGCTCTGAGCAGTTCCCATCCTCTGTCGAATTTGTGTCACTACCTCTGTCATTTCTCGCACCATGTCCGGGCCTAAAACGTTCTTTCGCCGACCTCGTCCCGATGAACCGGCGATCTACATTTTCTACCATACAATGCTTCATAGGAGCCATTCCGATTGTTTCTTGATAGCCGTTGTTATACGAGAATTCTATCAAAGGTAGATATTTACTCCATTGTCCTTGAAAATCTAGAACACAAGCTCTAAGCATATCTTCTAGAGTTTGTATAGTTCGCTCTGATTGTCCATCTGTCTGAGGGTGATAAGCAGTACTGAATGACAATCGTGTTCCTAGTGCCTTCTGTAGACTTCTCCAAAAAGTAGATAAGAACCAGAATCCCTATCTCAAACAATAGATAGTGGCACACCGTAAAGTCTAACCACTTCTTGTATATAAAGCTGTGCATATCGATCCATGGAATAGGTAGAACAAATAGGAATAAAATGAGCGGATTTGGTTAATCTATCAATGATCACCCAAATAGCATCGTGTCCCTTGACAGTTTTGGGCAAACCCGTCACAAAATCCATGGTGATCCTTTCCCATTTCCATTCGAATAGCGGAGGTTGCAACGCGTTCACCGGCCTTTTGTTCGCCTTTATTTGTTGGCCAGATTAAACATTGTTCTACATATTGCGCGATATCCCTTTTCATACCTGGCCACCAATGAATGCATCTTCAAGTCTCTCAGTACATTTTTGTAGCTCCTGGATGTACAGAATATGGCGTTGAATGCGCTTCTGCTAAAACATCCTCTCGAAGATTTTCCTTGTTGGGCACGTATAGCCGTTCTTTAAATCGAAGTACTCCATCCTCAGATATTTTGAAGTCAGAAGACGCTCCCGAGGCAATATCATTCTTCACTTTAGCATAGTAACCATCACCTTGTTGTTCCTGTTGAATTCGATCGAGTAGCGTAGGTCGGAGTGTTAACGCTGCTAATTTAGCTTCTATGGATCCTAATGATACAATCTCAACGTTCATTTTCTGGAGATCTATTAACTCTGGTTTCGGAATGCGAATCGCAATTGCATTGCTTTGTGTTGATTTCCGGCTCAACGCATCTGCTACAACATTGGCTTTACCAGGATGATAGTTGATCACACAATCATAATCCTTTACTAATTCCAACCATCGACGTTGTCGCATATTTAGTTCTTTTTGCGTGAAGAAGTACTTTAAACTCTTGTGATCTGTATAGATCTCACATCGTTCCCCGTATAGGTAATGCCTCCATATTTTAAGCGCAAATACCACTGCAGCAAGCTCTAAATCATGCGTTGGGTAGTTCTTTTCATAGTCCTTCAATTGTCTAGACGCATACGCAATCACCTTACCATTTTGCATCAATACACATCCTAGGCCATTCTTCGACGCGTCACTGTAAACTACAAAACCACCAGTACCTGATGGAATTGATAGAATAGGTGCCGAAGTCAATCTCTTTTTTAGTTCTTGAAAACTTCGTTCGCTTGCCTCTGTCCATTTAAATGCGACATTTTTTCTGGTCAATTGCGTTAAAGGCGAAGCAATCTTGGAGAATCCTTCCACAAACCGACGATAATAGCTACTAAACCTTAAAACTACGTCTTACTCAAGGATTTGTAGGTTGTGGCCAATTGTTGATAGCTTCTACTTTACTTGGATCAACCATGATTCCCGCTCTCCGGACACAACATGTCCCAAGAATACTACTCGATCTAACCAAAATTCGCATTTCTTAAATTTAGCATATAATTGTTTCACTTTTAGAACCTCTAGTACACTTCTCAAGTGTTCAGCATGCTCCTCTTTTGTTCTCGAGTAGACCAAGATATCATCGATGAACACAATAACAAATTTATCTAGAAAGTCATTAAATACCCGATTCATCAAGTCCATGAAAGCAGCCGGAGCATTCGTTAACCCAAATGGCATCACCAGAAATTCATAGTGTCCATACCTCGTGTTGAATGTTGTCTTGGGTATATCATCTTCTTTTATTTTTAGTTGATGGTACCCGGATCGCAAATCGATCTTCGAAAATACTGATGCACCTTGAAGTTGATCAAACAAATCGTCGATTCGAGGTAGCGGGTATTTATTCTTGATTGTGACTCTATTCAATTCTCGATAGTCGATACACAATCTCATCGTACCATCCTTCTTTCGCACGAATAGAATAGACCGCGCACCCCATGGCGAGAAGCTAGGTCTAATGAAGCCTTTATCTAACAACTCCTGCAATTGTGTCTTTAGTTCTTTCAGCTCAATGGAGCCATGTGATATGGGGCTTTAGAGATTGGAGGCGTTCACGAATCAGTCAATAACAAACTCGATCTCGCGGTCGGTGGTAATCCATAAAGATCATCCTAAATACATCGGGATACTCTCTCACTATTGGAACTTCATCAACGGTTGGTTAGTGTTGTTCATCGATGCTCATGACACTTACTAGGTATCCTCCATGTACCAGGCCCGTCCAACAAACGTTGCGCCTTTAGTCTTGATATTATTGGAAATCTAAAACATGTCGTGATTCCCATGAAGGTGAATGGATCTTCCCTTGGGGTCGAAAGGTTCTTGTCTTTTTTCTCGACAATCGATTGTAGCACCATACTTTGATAACCAATCCATACCCAAAATGATATCGTAGTCATTCATGGCTAACACAATTAGATCAAAGATAAAGTTCTCTATTTTCAATTGGGATAGCACAAGCTTTCAAAATTTGATTAGTTTGTTTAGAATCTCCCGATGGAATTGTTACATTGTAACCCACTTCAGCTACATCAGTGTCCTACCCGGTCTCCTCACATACTCGGTGGATGCAAATGAATGTGACGCTCCCCGAATCAAATAGTACGAATGTTGGGGTGTCAAAGATAAGAAGTTTACCTGTAACCACTCGATGGGTTTGCCTCTTGCATCTGCTCTCGTGATAGTAAATGCTCGGGGGCACATTCTTTTGTCTGTAGGGTTCAAACTTATTTGGGCACGCATTAGCAAAATGTCCTGGCATCCCACACGTAAAACATCTTCATTATCTACCATGCGGCTTCCAAGATGTTGAGTCTTGCACCTAGGGCATAAAGGTAGTGCTATAGGTGCCTTGCCCCGATCGGCTCTTTGACGCTTATTTTGTTCCCATTGTTGTTGTCCTTGGTGTGGTTGAAAGTTAGGTCTATGTTGTTCTGCTTTGAACTTGGAAAACTCTCTTCTTTGGGCCTCCAACCCATTTCTGTCCTTGTCCCCTCGTTTGAATTGACGTCTAGCTTCCCCGGGCACGGAAAATCCTTAATTCAAACGTTACGCCACCAAAGGTTTCTCAAAGAACCTTTGTGAATACGTTACTCCTTGAATTCTGCCATGCTGACATCTCTATATAGTTCTGGTCTCAGGCCTTCAAGGAATCTTTCTACTTTTAGTGCGTCAGTGCTAACCATATGAGTAGCAAACCTGGACAATTCTTCAAATTTGCGAATATAGTCCCCGACCGTCATAGTTCCCTGACGTAGTTGTATGAATTCGTTCATCTTCATTATACGAACAGGAGCCGTGAAGTACTTGTTTCTGAATAGTTCTTTGAATCTTTCCCAGGTCATTGTTGTAACATCTTCTATGCTCCTTATCGTATCCCACCAATGTCCCGCACTTCCACGAAGCATAAACGAGGCACACATTACTTTTTCTTCTTCTGGGGCCCTACTGTATTGAAACATGTTATCTAAAGTCCTCGGCCAGTCTTCTCAGTGTAGGATCTCTTGCATCTTCAAAGGTTGGTGGATTTAGCTTTCGGAATCTTTCCCCTACTATCTCGATTTGATCCGCCCTTTGGTGTGGTTGATTCATTTCTGCTCTTTGTTCTCCAGCTATATCTCTCTGATGGATGAGTTGTTGAATTTGTTCAGACTGTCGCTGGATGAGCTCCGTGAGTCGATTTATGATATTATCTCGATCACCCATTGGTATAGGTGTCTCCCCTCCTTGGTTTCTATCCCCACCACTACTCTCACCTCTAGTCCTTACCATGACTGAAACACTGTCTTAGGATAACCTAATAACACATAGCCAATATAATTTTATGAAACATAAAATGCATCAGACAATAAAGTAAAACTTACTGGCATTGCCGCGCTCCACAAGTTTTGAGTTCATGTACATGGATAGTCTACAGAACCTGTAGCCGAGCTCTGATACCACTCTGTGACGCCCACCCCTACTACTACATTACTAAGCAATATGAAAAGTGAAATTTGATAGTGTAAACCCTATACACCTGTACATTTTTTTTTCTCTCCTGTGACATTTTAACAACAAACAAGCAAGATCACTTTACTTGTAAGAAAATGACAACCCATATCCACAAGCAAAGAGGTAACAAACCCTATTATTAAACACAACAGACACCCATCTGACCAAACACATAACCCACATCACCCAGTTATTTACATGTACATATTTATATAAGAGTTTTCAAAAGAGGGTACAACCCTAAACCAAAATATAATACAGGACCAAAAAGAGAAAGTGACCCATCAACATAGCCCAACAGGTCGTCATCCATATCCATGATCTGCAAAACCTGAAGGAACTCCAGCACTGCACAGTAAGCCCAAAAGCTCAGACATTCCTATGCTCACCTGCAATGCATGAACTACATGAGCTAAAGCTCAGCAAGTAAAAATCATGCATGTCCAAAGAATAATGATGTTTTTCCAACGTGTAATGCTAGTATGTCAAATCCATGAATCAAAATACTTTATTCAAAATCATTTTCTTTTATTTGGGCCCCTGACCCAACTACTATGCACCTAAAAGAGCTCGCACACATCAATAATCAAATGGCCAATAATATCGGTATGGATCTACGTGTGGACCATCCTCCCCGCTTGCCCGGCCAAGGGTCCCTACTTGCGTCCCTTCAATCCGCCAAGAAGTATCCCACCCGCGAGGCCACACATAGGTACTCACGGATGGACCATCCTCCCGTGACCCACCAAAAGCCCATCTCCTATCTAGCTCTTTGTTCACCGGGGAAGTATCCCACCGCTATACCTAAATATATATATCATAAGCACGCCCGGCGTGCCTCGGTACACTAGCGGTGGTCAACAAATAACCATTTTCTTCGAAAAATATTTTCGTGCATGCGAACATCCTCTTGTAATATGCGTGCACATGCAAATCTTGTGAATGGCATGTTCATTAGCTCACCAAGCACCATATTGCAACATCATACAAGCCAATATGCATCATATAATATCCACGTATATTCAACAAGATACCACGGTCACATATAATGCAATCAATTCACGAAATACTATGTTCATGCATTACGATTGCGGATGGATTTTTACTTACCTTGTAAAGAGATTGCCTCACCTACGGGTTTGTTACGGTATCACTCCAACCCTAAGTGTACAACAATCTGTAAAAGCATAGATTACCAATATTCCAAAATCAACACATTTACTATACCAGATTTCATAAAAGGCCTTTTAGATTTAACTAGTTATTAACTAAACCTTAAAACTTATAATTTAAATTTAATTCAAAACCCCAAAACGTATCACTATAAATTGAACACATTTTAATATTAGTTGATCAGTGTATTACACCATTACATCCTTAACATTAAACATATTTCCTCTCATTTTAACTAAAATTCATATAGTTTCTAATTCAGTTCAAGAAACCTTTTATTCAAATATCTAGTTCTCTTTTCTCTCTCTTTTTTTTTTTATCAATTTAATTACTCTTTATTTTCCTTTTTATTTTGCTTTATTCCCTACTATGCAATTAAGAATAGTTACGGATTAATTCACGAAAATGAGAAATTGAAGTCTTTCTACTCTGCAATTTCCTTACCTTAAGTTAACTACTTAATTCTTTGAGAATTAGAATTTTCACTAATATTACAAATAATAATCAGAAGTCTTCATATTTATACCATGAGCACATCAAGGTCAACAACCCCACTCTAAATTCAAACACCTAAAGGGAACACTAATTATAGCATATAATAAAAATTATCTCTAATAATGAAATCCAGGGGGAGACTTACCATAGAACTAAAATTACTGGAACTCTTTAGCCTTCGAGCCGTCGTGTGGTTTAATTAATTGTATTCTCATATATATACTAGCTTTCTAGATAAGTATAATAAGGCGGTGATGAATAGATTAGATAAAGCCGTCTTTTGTTTGTTAAGTCAATTGGGTATGTTAATTAAACATAATCATGCTGCACTTACATATATATATATATATATATATATATATATATATATATATATATGGCAGCACACACATATCACCTATAGATATTAATTACGTATATATAAATATGTACTTGGTAATGCATGAATATATGTTTCTTTGGTATTTATACCTAAAGTCCCATCAACTTTTCAAATCATGATTTTAACACACTTTGTCATATTATTATTTTATATATATATTTTTTTATAAAATTATTAATCTCAAATAATATATATCATCTTAATATCATTAATATTCATATATTATACCCCATCCGGATAAACACATCAATGCCACCTTTCACCTCTAATTTACCACGTGTAATCTTGTAACTCTTTGAATGACTACCACGTGTAACTTAATAGCTAACATCTAATAGTCCGATAACTAAATACTATTTATTTTATTTTTTTAACTTAAATTAGTAATCCAACAACTAACACCATATGTGAGTTCCAAAATTAAAGAACTTGTCATGTCGCATAAAATAATAAGATTATGCAAATAACACATAACCCGCATGCAATGCATGAATTATATTGGCCTAGTGAGTAGTGAGAGGCTCGGGTATTACGGAATAAGGGAATGGTCTCAACAAAGAGAGTGCCATGCGTCTCGAAAGGTTAAGTTCGCTACTTCAAGGCACTATACAACCGAATGCCGATCCGGAGGCCGACAATGCGACATGAGGCAAGGATGCGGACTATATGGAGAGATTGCATGCCTCGATATAATCGAGATGGAATTGCTTTGTGTGAATTTCATCGCAAAGAACTTCTACGCGTAGAGGAGAATATGAATGCCAAGTTCACCTTCTTATGGCCGAAATGAAATCCGGTGGCGGCGAGTCCAAAGCCACCGCTCGTAGTTTGAATAGCATACTCCGCACCGACTCAAGCGACCAACCATCACCAACCGGACTTCATGTTTGTTGGGCTGTTTCTAATGGTTCCTCTCTCGTTTGATGATGCCAAAAACGGGAAGAGGAATACCAAAAGAGTTTGAAGGATTAAGCGTCAGAGAAAAGACAGTGCATTTGTTGAGAAGAGAAAAAAAAAGGGAAAAGTTGTTGAGGTGGAAAGGTCAAAGGATATGACCTTAATGCTTCTTTGAAACCCTTAGCAAGGTCATGTCACATCCAAAGATAATCAGCAAACTTCACCTTAACTTTGTCGCTCTATCACTCTGTTGTGCCCATGTCTCATAAGAAAAAGATTGTAGAAGAAGAGATGGAAGATTTCGATAAAAGAACGGATGTCCGTGTTGAAGAGATGTTAAAACAATTCGAGAGCATTCTCGGGAAAAAGATACGGATGCCATTCCGGATGATGGACAAGAGCCAAGATCTCATTGAAGAATTCAAAACGCTCGAGTCGAACGATACTTCAAAAACATGTCCATAGCCCAAGTCCGGGACTTGTCTTGGGAAAAAGGTTTGAAGTTGTGCGAAGAAGGTGACAAGCGACAGGACTACTAGCGACCACTTTGGCTTTGGTCACTCTGCTTGGAAAGAAGAAGACTCGAAGACAATACACGCCCAGAGGAGGAGGAAGAAGTGGTGGAGGTAGAGGCTTTCAACCTAGACCTCTACCCAAAAACATTGAATACGTAGATCCAGGCAAGAAGGGAAGGATCTACTGGGCTGGGTATGATGAAGTAGCCAATCGGGAAGTGGCTAGGAAGAATGTTGAATATGCGAAAACAATTGAAGAAGAGAACAAAAGACAAGATCAGCTGTGGCAAGAAAGACAAGAAAGAAAAAGAAGAGATAAAGCTGCGAAGAGAGCTTACGAGAAGAAGAAAGCAGTTGAAATGAAAAGAAGAGAAAGAGAGCAGAGGACGACAGAGCTGAAGAAGAAAGAAGGAAGCAGCGAAGGTGATGAAGTGTTGTTGTCCACCCCTTCATGTATTTTACTATTGTAAATGCATATGCATGTAAGTCTTCTGTACTTCGTTGAATAAGAAATTTGTTATTTCTATATTTTTTCGTAGATATAGAATGCTATGTTTGCTCTGATACACATTGTAAACAGCTGTGTAAAGGACAAGAATGCTATGATCAATAAAAAGATTGATTCTACGCATACATTCTTTGTTTCTGCATTGTCTGTATGTATCTTTGCTATTTACATATTGTTTGTATGTATTTGAGTTTTGGCATCATCAAACAGGGGGAAATTGTTGGGAAATTTATTGTTAAGATTTTGATGAATGCCATGTAAAACTTAGACTAGAAAGTTGGCACCCCATTTTCCTTGTAATTTATATTGTAATAGATAGGGTTGTATGAGCTGAGTCAAGTCAGCTATGCCTGGATATACAAGAAGTCAATCAAGACTCACCGTGTGAAGCGGTGAGTGTGGCAAGGAAGAGATGTCAAGGACTCCAATGAAGGAGTATCAGCTGGGACACAACTGTATGAAGAGTCAATCAAGTCAACTTAAGAAGCCAGGTCTCAAAGTTGAAGTGACGGATGAGTCATCCATTGCTTGGAAACCGACTCAAAGTCACCTGGGAATAAAGGATCGCAGTCAAGTCAAGACGATCAAAAGAATCCGTTGTACGTAGTCAAGAACTTACTTAAATAAGTAATACTTCCAGTCCCATGTCTTAAAGTGCTCGATCCCGAGAAGCGTGCAAAAGGAATAAACCAATGGGAAGCACTCGCACCTCGTGTCGGTTCTCAAAAGCTAAACATTCATTTAATACGAGGAAATGTCAACATCAAGGATCGCAACAAGACAAGCCAACGAATACAAGTGGTTTTCAAAAAATCAGCCTATCTCTTCAACGGCATTTTTTTGAAAGTTCACTATAAAAGGCCGAGGAATCTCTTTGAGAGAAGGTTACAGGAACCGCGAACAATCAAGCAATTATTCAAACTCGCAACTGCAATATATTCTCAAGTTATTCAAGCAAATCCTCAAGCCTAAATCTCGAGGAAATCAATCCAACACTAAGTGAAGGAAAGACAACTTTAAATCATGAAGAGGAAACTTTTGAAGAAGCAAAGGGGTCTACTTTCCAAGGAGGATTGTAGAAAGGTTCAAGGTCAAAGCGGTTTCAAGTTATTGGAGGGCTTCGTGATCAAATCCAAGAAGCTTGAGCAAGTAAGTCAAGTAACAAAGGCGCCCCATGAAGAAGCCGAGCCTGGACGAGAAGCTTGATTGAGTGATCAAGGCATCTCGATCGAGTCCCAAAGGACCAAGTCACCAGTGTGATCAAGACTTGTATCTCGGGTGATAACCACTTTGTACTGATCAATACTAAGTGGACTCCAGGAGTTGGAGAAGAGATGAGTAGAAGAATTACCCCATCTTCGAACCTCTATAAAAATTATTGTGTCATTTACATTTCAATATTTTATTTACGCATATCACTTTATATCTCATTATAATTTGTTATCCAACCGATAATTGACAAAGTGCTAAAATCAAGTGTTTAAAACAAACTTAAATCAAATTAAAGGGTGTTAAGTCTTCCAATGAAAATCTCATCACACCCAAGTTAAGGTTTAGTCTAAACAAATGAGTTATTCTATCAACACTCTTTCGAGCCTGTTGAGTGGCTAACTCTGCGATTAACTAACTTAGCATCCCCCAAGACTTAGCCGTGTATTTAACTCGTAATATTTTTAAAAAGGACTAAAATCGAAAAGTTGGTAAGGTTTATTCAACCCCCTTCTAAACCTTACTCACACCCCTTGGGACCTACAGGTGGCGCCCGTGTTGATCGCACGGTAAAGACCGGAGTGTGGTGTGTCCGATAATCGCCAATTGGCCACTTCATCAAAGATAATCGCCAATTGCTTTGAAACAAAAAATCTAACTCATTCGCCCCGACCGGTGCGTTATAATGTCAATGTCATGAATTGTTGGTGATGGGCCCGTGGTGACACTGGATTAAACGTGATTTAGCGGAGTCGATGGAACGTCCCCTAATGCACGCATCGAGAGCCCTAATAGGCTTGTCCAATGGATCTTGAACCGTAAGAGGCATAATAGTGGAAATGGGGCTGTGTTTGAGGAAGAGGCCTTGAATCGGTTCCTAGCCGGATAATCGGACCGAGAGCCTGTCGATGGTTGATCCGGGTTGTCATCCAAGCAAGGGCCTCAAAATTGTTACTCGTCTATATATCTCAGAGGGCAAGTGACTATTGCACGGGTAGGAGATCCTGTGCGCATAGCCAAACCAAGATTTGTTCATTTTGGTTTTATACCAATGATTTGGGCTTCCTAGACTTGAGTTTTGTGTTGTTTTTGAGTATTTTGAGTCATTTGAGTAGCCAAGCCATGTTGAGAGCCAATTATATTGAGTTTATAGTCATACTAATGAATCGTGTATCAAAATAAGTACGAACGAGCAAACAACGAGAGATTGATTGGAAGAAAAGTCCAAATGCGTTAGGAATCTCTAAAGATCTGGCAGAGTTTCGTATTGTGGCCATAACTCTTTCTACAAAATTGATATTGATATGATTCAAGTGGCTATGGAAAGCTAAGAGATAGGGCTACAACTTTGAATAAGGACTCAAAAGCAAATTCCAACATTTGGTAGGTGAAAAACTCGGGCGGGCGCTGCAATAGCTTGCCCGGCAGACGCAGTGCCGGGCGGATCATTTGTGGGAAATTGCTTTGGCGCCGCAACGCCCGGGCAGAAATTACTATGTTTCTCCACCTTTTTCTTGGACTTTTGAGGGGCTATAAAGAGAGAGATGGGAGGCTTGATCTAGGGAGGAAGAAAAGGTCGGGAATACACCCAAGAAAACAAGAAATACATCAACTTCATCAAGGAAGAACCAATGGAAGAATCGGGTCAAATCGGAGCTTGAGGATTGAAGATTAATCGAGAGATTATCCATTTCCCTAAGTTTTCTCATTCTTTGTGCTTTAATCTTTCATTTTAGCTTGTCATGAATATGAACAATTTGTCTATGAGTTATTTATTAGTAATGAGTAGCTAAACTTCTTGTGATTTTCGGGTTTTGGAAGTAGATTAATTGAATTCTTGTTGAATGTTTTAATCTTAGTTGAAGTTATTGTCTTGAAGCCTATTTGAGTACTTTGTTCTTATTCTTGTTTTATTATTTGGCCAATGATTTAACTTATTTGATATATTGATTCATAATTCGAGAGATGAGTTTCAATATTAGATCTTGAGTACTTGACATGAATATTTGCATAATCGAGAGGTTTGTGAATATTTATGAGGATATTTGATCTTTTGTGCATTTGGGAGTTGTATATCTTATGTTGAGTAGAGATGCTAGCATAGATATTTCAATCTACACTTTATATACATCTCGAGAGGGAGGATAAAATACCGTTGTGATTGTCTTATAGGTATATTGATAATAACTTTTTGATTAAATCGGAGAACAAGAGGAATGTTAATTGAAACCATAACCTGGGAATCCATTTTATTCCCTTGATAATTCCATTATTCTTAGTATCTTGTGTTTTTGTGGTTAATCTTGTCTTTACTTCTACAACAATTATCAAATTTCGATCGTCTAAATAAAAATAAGACTATCTTAGTTCAATACTTAGCGCATAAATTTATTAGTCTCCGTGGATACGACCTTGCTTATCCTATTCTATAAACTACACTGTACTCTTGCGGTGAAGCTAAAAATAAGGCGAACAAGTTTTTGGCGCCGTTGCCGGGGACTAATACAATTTTTGGTGCTAATATTGCGATAGATAGAATTATTCTTAATTTAGACATTTTTTTTATTTTATTTAATTTTTCTTTTGTAAATTCTACTTCTAAAATGCTTGATTTGTTTGTTTGAATTGGTATAGGTGCACCCGTTCGGATGGAAGAAGTCAATTATTTCAATAACTCGGAATTTCTACGATTATTGGAATAATCTACTCCTACACACTATTGTTGATTGGAGGAATTACGAAGATTTTTCATATGCTAATACGGAGAATGTGATTCCACCACCATCAAGCTTCAATGTAATAAATGGGTTTACCGATGCGGAGGCAAAACCATCTTTGGAAGACGCCCTCATTTCATTCATGAATCAAACGACTTCATTCATGAGTCAAACAAATTTATTCATGAGTGAAATGAGAAATAGCTTTACCAAGAATGAAGCAAAGATGGACAAAATGAAGTTGCAATTGACACATTGGCCAATACTATGGATTCACAATTGAAAAATCTCGAGACTCAAATGGGCCAATTAGTTACAATTGTTGGTGGGCAACAACAAAAGAGCCAATTTTTGAACACCACCGAAGTCAACTTAAAGGAACAATATAGTGTCATTCATCGAAGGAATGATATCAAATACGAGGAGTTGAAGATCCTGGAAGAGCAAGAAAGTTCGAACCACACACGATTGTATGTCTATGCACGGTCAAATAGTATGTGGCGCCGAAAAGGAACAAAAACAGGACAAGGAACACACAACCCAATCGTGTACGAATGAGCGATTCGTGCAAGATATTATAAGAAAGTTGTTCCCGAACGAGAAAAAACTGATCATACGTATGCAAACGAACAACATACACGTAAACCGGATCAAGTATATTCCTACGCCAGACTCAAATCCTTGCTTGGACACCCCAAGTATGCATTATTAGGTGCAAGTAAGGCAAATATGGCACTTGACCAAGACCCAAATCAGCTAATATATGCATTCAAGGAGGCACCAATTCATACGTCGAGCTATAGGCGGTAAATCTAGCGCTTGTTGGGAGGCAACCCAATGGTAACTTCACATTTTTTTCTTTCTTGAAATTCTATCTTTTCCCTTGTTTCGATATAATTTCATTCAAGTTTGGGGGGAGAGTTAGTATTTTGATTTGAAATGTGTGAGTATTTTGATTTGAAGTGTGTAAAAAAAAAATTGCATTTGTTTGTGTGTTTTCATATAGTTGCATGTAGAGCATTTTAAGTTACATTTGCATTAGTAGCATGTTTACGATTTTAGCATGTTTATTGCTTTCATAGATTTTAGGGAGTGAGTTAATCTCTTGATTGTAACTTGTGATTGATTTTGAAAATTTTGTATTGTTTGGATTGAGTGTTGAGCATGAGTTGATTGAGCCATCAATAGATAACATTGGGCATGTTAAGATGGAAAACTTGGTTTGATGCTTTGAATTACATATTTACAAGCCTGTGAGCTTTTGAGCCTTTTACCGCTTTCATCATATGCGTTTTGTTTGTGATTTGAGTGTATCATTCATGTTGTTAGAATTCTTTAACTTGCTCTGTATCTCTATCAAAGTCACATGTTGTTTTGCGAATTGTGAAAATAATTAAGGCCATTTTTGTTAGCCCTTCAAGCCTTTTGCTTACCTAATGATGTTGAAATCCCTAGTTAGCCAACTTGAGCCTATTGCTTAATTGTTGATAGCCACAATTCAAGACTTAACTTGATATATTTGTTACCCTACACTTGAGCGTATAACATTTGAGTAAAGGGATTAAATGAGGTTGAATGGGTGAAATCAAAATTTTAGAAGATAATGATAGAGTTGGTTAATGGGAACAAAAGAGAAAGAAAAAGGAGATATGAAATGTTGAAAACTCATATAAGAGTCCAAAAAAAAAAAAAATTGTTCGATGAATGAGTTTTCTTTGAATGAACTTGGAGGTTAAGAATTGTAATGTGAATGGTTGAGTTTACAAAATAAAGGGGATGGAGATAAGAAGAGTTGGTGAAAATGAGAGGTGATTTGAGTAGCATATTGAGCTTTAATGTAGATGAATTATATGCTCACCGGTCTATACGCTCGAGTTTGAGTCACTCTATCCATATTTTCCTACCCCAACCAAAGAGCCTTCATTACAACCAAAGGAAAAAGTCCTTTTTGATTCACAATTTTGCATACATCCTAGTGGCGGAGATATGAGATGATTTGCAAGCCTATGGTAATTCTGCAATATTGAATTGAATTGAGCGTAAACATGTCCTATATTCATTCGAGATGAGAGTATACACTTGATCTTTGTGAGGTGTAATTCTTAGCATTTACCATGGTTTCTTTAATATGTGCTCTATGTTAGATGTTTGAGGCTTGGTTAATTCATTGCTTGATACCTACGATGAACAATACAAAATTTTATGGAGTTGTTGTGCGTTCTACTTTTCATTACTCCCGGTCATGTTTTGTCTTGTTTTTAAAATTGTTGACCGACGGCCAACGCTTTAAGTTTGGGGGTATTTGTTCACTTGGTTTTATACCAATGATTTGGGCTTCCTAGACTTGAGTTTTGTGTTGTTTCATTTGAGTAGCCAAGCCATGTTGAGAGCCAATTATATTGAGTTTATAGTCATACTAATGAATCGTGTATCAAAATAAGTACGAACGAGCAAACAACGAGAGATTGATTGGAAGAAAAGTCCAAATGCGTTTGGAATTTCTAAAGACCGCAGAGTTTCGTATTTTGGCCATAACTCTCTCTACAAAATTGATATTGATATGATTCAAGTGGCTATGGAAAGCTAAGAGATAGGGCTACAACTTTGAATAAGGGCTCAAAAGCAAATTCCAACATTTGGTGGGTGAAAAACTCAGACGGGCGCTGCAGCGCCCAACGCCCGGCACTGCAGTGCCCGGGCGGATCATTTGTGGGAAATTGCTGGGCGCCGCAGCGCCCCGGGGCGGAAATTACTATGTTTCTCCACCTTTTTCTTGGACTTTTGAGGGGATATAAAGAGAGAGAGGGGAGGCTTGATCTAGGGAGGAAGAAAAGGCTGGGAATACACCCAAGAAAACAAGAAATACATCAACTTCATCAAGGAAGAACCAATGGAAGAATCGGGTCAAATCGGAGCTTGAGGATTGAAGATTAATCGAGAGATTATCCATTTCCCTAAGTTTTCTCATTCTTTGTGCTTTAATCTTTCATTTTAGCTTGTCATGAATATGAACAATTTGTCTATGAGTTGTTTATTTGTAATGAGTAGCTAAACTTCTTGTGATTTTCGGGTTTTGGAAGTAGATTAATTGAATTCTTGTTGAATGTTTTAATCTTAGTTGAGGTTATTGTCTTGAAGCCTATTTGAGTACTTTGTTCTTATTCTTGTTTTATCATTTGGCCAATGATTTAACTTGTTTGATATATTGATTCATAATTCGAGAGATGAGTTTCAATATTAGATCTTGAGTACTTGACATGAATATTTGCATAATCGAGAGGTTTGTGAATATTTGTTGGGATATTTGATCTTTTGTGCATTTGGGAGTTGTATATCTTATGTTGAGTAGAGATGCTAGTATAGATATTTCAATCTACACTTTATATACATCTCAAGAGGAGGATAAAATACCATTGTGATCGTCTTATAGGTATATTGATAATAACTTTAGCATTGATTAAATTGGAGAACAAGAGGAATATTAATTGAAACCATAACACGGGAATCCATTTCATTCCCTTGATAATTCCATTATTCTTAGTATCTTGTGTTTTTCTGGTTAATCTTGTCTTTACTTCTACAACAATTATCAAATTTCGATCGTCTAAATAAAAATAAGACTATCTTAGTTCAATACTTAGCTCATAAATTTATTAGTCTCCGTGGATACGACCTTGCTTACCCTATTCTATAAACTACACCGTACTCTTGCGGTGAAGCTAAAAATAAGGCGAACAATTTCCCATTGAGTCATCCACGGCCTTGCCCTTGTCCTGCTGCATAGGACGATAAACTTTACGGACCTTGGAATGACCACGTTGCACTCGCCGACGAGTAGCCGGAGCCCGGAACGCCCCTTATCGGCGATGTGCGCCTTTCCATAGATGAACGGCCCACGTTATTAAGATGGCAAGAGGCTGTCGAATGTCGCGTAATGCTACACTGCGAGCAAAACTCAGGGAGTTTCTCATAAGTGACTGACACAAAGGAACACTTGCCAATGCGTTTCACCATGATCTGGTCCTCCAAAGGTTTTGAAAGATCAATGTCTACCAGAACCCGCACAAAATGACCCAGAGAGCCATCAAACGAACGTTGATCAATTTGTAGGGGGTTTTCAAGTGCACTGGCAATCCCCAGAATGGTATTGGGATCCCAGTATTCCGACCGAGCTCAAAAATTCGGACCCAAATACTGGACACAGAAGTTTGCACCTTGTAAGGGGAAAAATCCGGCACCCATGGAGAAAGTCGGATAGTTCCCGGATTAAGCGCCCAATTGATACGTTGTTGAGCTTGAGCTCGATCCTGCGCATTGAAAAACATGACACAAAAAAATCCCTTACCCAAGGGGATTAGTTTCCAGTCATTTTTAATACCCCATAATTCAGATAGGCGTTTATGAAAAAGCATAGTCGCCCATGGCTTGTTCTCTTTTCCCAAAATAACCCTTCCAATTAAAGAGTAATAAAATTCTGTGAGGCGTTATTGGTAAATATTTTCATCTATAGTAACGGAATAGTAATATCCCTTTCTTACCGGTTTAGGGATATAATGGGATTTACCAGAAACCATTTGGGAAAATGGGATGAAATTACCTGGGGCTTTCGTATTGGAATCCATGTGATGTGTACCTATAACGATTTTAGCAAAAGTGTTTCCAGAATTGGATTGGGCATTGGGAATATGAGCCGAATGTCGGAGGTTTGTTTCGCATTCGGATGTCGTTGTCGGAGATACTCCAGCAATTCGATGGGCGTGCCTGAGATCAGAAATAGGATGTGGGCCTGTGGACGGGGTTGGTCCATGGGGATGGAATCCAGTAGCCCAGGGGTCATCACTCCCCTAGGGGGGCGGCCTTGGAGGATGAGGTTGCCACCGGCCCCACATAAGATGGTGGAAAATGGCTCCCCATGGCAAAAAGCACCTTGGGAAGCAAGGCGCCCAATATGGCCGTTAGGCATGGAGAGGGGGGGTCGCCCCCTTTGCCGCTCCCCATACGCACGCGACGCAAAGTGAGACGTGGACTGGAGGTCTGCTTGCGACGACGAGCGGCGCGGACATGTAAGCCTCCGGCGGAACCAATCCCATCATCGGAAGTGTGGCGGGTTGGTGCATGGGCTTGTGTGAAGGGACGAAAGATGGAGGGATTCCATATTAAGAGATCGATGGTGAAGACTCTATCAGAAGCCCCGTCGGATAACAGTAGCGGACAGAGTTGCAGCAGCGGGACGAGTGCGACGTGCATGGCCGGGGGGGAGGCGTACAGGAGGGGGCATGTAGTTCGATGTGTAACCATGAAAAGATTCCGAAGAGGTCATAATGATTTCCGCCGATGACGACGCCGGCGCCGGTACAGCGGGACAACCTGATATGATGACCTAGAAGATGAAATAAATTTCACACATTAGAGGGTGAAATCGCACCCATGTACCTAATATAAGATACATATAAATCGGTGATGTGTGTGCATCATAACTAATATGAAAATAGAAGAGGGGAACACATCGACATCCATATATATATATATATATATATATATATATATATATATATTACTTAAGTGCAAAATGACATACAAATATATATATATATAGTTCTAGATAAGAAAGAGCGTATAGGTTTCTTGACTAATATTATACAATAAAACACATATGAAATGTTATCTTTCCAACAGCCTCACTTTATCAAGACAAATGCAAAATAAAAAATTTGCATATATATAATTAAACACATGTTATAGGTTTCTTTACTAATAATTCTAAGAAAAATAAAATTTTAGAGACAAAATTATCCATATAGGGCAAAGTGCAAAACTTTACATAGTTCATATGGTAAAATGTAACAAAAATAGTTTATATGGTAAAGTGTAAAAAAATGCGAATAGTATAGGGGATTTAATGTAATTTCCGCTATTATATATCCATAAATTAAAACGCGCACGGGAAGGAAAAACAAAACTGCGAAAAAAAGCTTAAAAAGAAAAACACACATGCACGCACAAACAGAACAAAGAGAAGCTCCAATTCTGCAACTGATACTCTTTCAGTTGGTTTGATTATCAAAATTCTAACTATTTTTTAAATGAATTGGAATATATATATATATATATATAAATGAAAAAAGAGAGTCATCTTGATCACATGCTGATCAGGTAGCCAAATAAGTAAGCCTGAAAAAAGTACGAAACAAAATCGAAATAGTCACAAGCCGACTAAATGGCTGAATGGTTGGGGCCTCGTTAAAACCTCCCAAGGTAAAACCCACCCTTGTGGGGAAAACCCTTGGTAGGAAAAAGAGTACCCCATAATAGAAAAAAGGCGTCCAAACAAACAAAAAAGTATCCCAAACGCATTAGCTCACAAACTTATAATTGGACTGACCAACATAGTCATCAGTGAGAAAAGGCGCAAGATCTTCAGGCGGGATGCCCCACCAAGTCCCATAGTCCGTCTTCTTACTCAGCCTGTCTGCCACCCGATTATCTTCCCGAAAAATATGTGAAACCACCAAATCCATCTGGGAGATCATGTGAAGAGTGTAACTCCACTTGCTAAGGTTGCGCCATGGGACCTCCACGGATCTCTTATCATTCAAGTTCACCACATAAATCGAATCTGACTCCAGCCAAAGTTGTGTCCGTCCCTTACTAAATGCATAATGGATCGGCCACATCGCTGCCACCAACTCGGCTTCGAACGCATAACCCGCACCACAACTATTCACAAAACACCCCTGAAAGAAACCTCTGCAATTTCTGAAGACCCCATAAGCAGTTAGGTTTCTCGGCGCCCCCGTTGCACTGTCGTCCGTATTCACCTTGATCCATCCCGGAAGGGGTTTTTGCCAATTAACATCCACGATCTTTGGGGTTTGTCTAGCCCACCCAGGAACCCGCAGCCTGCGAAGGATGAGAAGGTCTTTTTGGTCATTGTGCATGCAACTCCGATCTAATGAAGATGATTCAATGATAAGAACTTGGAGATGAAGAATAGCCGCATCCACCGTCCAGAATTTGTTGTGAAAAACCAACTCATTAAAAAAGCTACCTGCTCACTAAAATGAAAATTCATTAAACGCACCAGGAATTCATTAGAGCTACGAGCCATAAATAGGTGAACGTCAAATGAACCAAAAATCCATCGCCAAAGAGCCCCTGCAGATACACAAGAGACAAAGAGATGGTCAACCGATTCAGCGGATGCACAATAAAGAGCACAAATCGAGGGGCCAATGAAACTCCTCCTAGGACGAAATAAGTCCAACACTGCCAATCGATTGTAATAGCTCGCCACGTCACCACCGATCGCCGCTCTGGAATATGTTGCGACCAAATCCAAGAACCCCATTTCACTACCGGAGCATGGGGACGAATATGAGAATGCGCCGTCTTCGATGTAACTTTCCCATCATCAGAATTCAACCAGATCCGCTTGTCCCTCGAGGAAGGTGCGATGGGGACTTGCACAATATTCCGGACCAGATGCAAGTAAGCCTCCACAAATGAGAAGGTGAAGTGCCATGACTCCTCATAGAAGTAGTTCGAAATGCGATGCCCAAATAAATGCCTGAACTCATGTGGAACACCGATTCTGTCTGCTATAGAGTAACCCAGCCAGTTGTCAAGCCAGAATAAAACCTCAGAATTGCACCCAGGGATCCATCGAGAATCATCCAAGCAATCCGCAATACATGGCCTAATCCCAGCCCAAATAGAAGAAGGGATAAATGATCTACAAAGAGCCCCGTCCGCCGTCAAGTAACGCTTTCTTAGGGTTTTGAAAATCACCGAGTCTGAATGCATCACCTTCCAACCCAATTTCATCAAGAAAGCAGTATTAGCCACAATAATGGACCACACGCCCAAACCCCCTTCTACCCTAGGCATGCAACACCGCTTCCAATTAACAACTACCGAACCTTTAGAATTTACATCCCTAGTCCAAATAAAATTACGCATGGCCCTTTCCATTTGCTTAAGCAAGGATCGAGGCCATTTGTAAACCATCATCGTGTGCACCAACGAACTGGTAATCACCGAATTAACAAGGCAAACACGACCAGCTAGAGAAAGGGAAGTACCTTTCCATCTTCTGAATTTGAGAATAACCTTATCAAAGACTGGTTGTAAAACTGCAGCCTTAGGGGCGTCCTTAAATATCGGGGCGCCCAAATAAGTCATAGGGAAGGCCCCGGGCTAGATGCTCATAATAGACTGAACGCGCCCCCACACATGATTTGAGACCCGGGATCCAAAATAAACCTTAGATTTCCGAGGGTTGAAAGCTTGACCCGAGATATCGCATATAAGGTGAGTATTTGAAGCGGATACGGGCGTTAGCTGAAGATGCCCCACTAATAATAACAATGTCATCAGCGTAAAGAATGGACGAAGGGAAAATGATATGTCTAGGCGCGATGAACGACCCTAACTGATTCTGATTAACCGCGACCTCGATGAATTTGCTCAGAACCTCCCCGCGATGAAAAATAGTAATGGGGATAGAGGATCCCCTTGCCTAACACCTCTAAAACAGGAGAAGTACCCGACAGGCGTCCCATTCAGTAAAACTGAAATTCTGGAAGACCGAAGAATAACGTCAACCTAGTGAATGAAAATCTCCGAGAAACCAAACCGGCGCATAACATGCAATAAGAATCCCCATTTTAACATGTCAAACGCCTTGCGGATATCAATCTTCAAGATCATATTAGCATCATTCCGACCATGCAAAACATTGAATCCTTCAAAACCATAGCGATACAATTGTGAATCTGCCTCCCCAGAATAAACCTGAACTGCGTAGGAGACAAATAAGCAGAAATGATCGAGCCCAAACGATTAGCCAAGATCTTGGTAATAATCTTGAAAATAAAATTACTCATCACAATCGGCCGAAAGTTCTCAATAGTATTAGCATCCTTAGTCTTCGGAATGAGCGCCATAAAACTAGCATTCAACCCCGAAGGTAGGGATGAGCTGATAAAGAAAACACGGACATCAGCACCCACCTCTGCTGAAATAACATCCCAGAAATGACAATAAAACGTCCCATTAAAGCCGTCCGACCAGGAGAACTGTCTAAACCCATATCAAAAACTACTTCCTTAATCTTCGAATCCGAAGGAATGGCCGTCAATCTGGCGTTATCCGAAGCCCCTCCAATAGGAGAAATAACCTGATCAACCATAGAGTAATCCGAAGAGCTACCCCCTGAATCCGCAAATAGCTCCTTATAAAAGGATATAATATGATTCCCAAGAACAGTTGGATCATCTGAGAAATTACCATCGTTCATCAGGCCTTGGATCCCCGAGCATCCACTGCGAATCTTGCAGCAGCGATGAAAAAATGCTGTATTACGATACCCATCCTTAAGCCAGGCCGAGCGGGCTTTCTGCTTAAGGAATTCAGATTGTAATAAAAGCGTGTGAGACAACTCCTTCTGAGCGTGAAGCTCTAAGTCCCGACGTGCAGTTGTAAAACCATAAGTCTCAATATCTACCTGAATCTGCCGAACTTTCTCCATCTCACTCTCATCCCGACGATTAACATTTCCAAAAACATGTCTATTCCAGACCTTAATAACCCGACGCAACCTTTTGAGCTTCCACATGATGCACAATAGGGGGTTGGGCGTGGCACATGGAAGGACCCAAGAAGAAGTAACCAGATCTAGAAATGAATCATGATAAACCCACATACGCTGAAAACGAAATGGAGCCGGACCCCTGCAAATAGCAGATAAGCAAGAAACTAAAATGGGGTGATGATCTGAGCCAATGCGAGGCAGAACCAAACCCTTAACAACTTGCCAAAGAGAGAAAAATCGACACATTTCTAGGGCTCGATCCAACTTAGCCAGGAGAAGTGAAAGAGGCATGCGGGGGGAGCACCAAGTAAACGAGTTCCCCATAGTCGGCACCGCAAACAAACCAGCATCTTCCAAAAAGTCCCTGAAATCGACAAGAGGCCGGGATAAAATCCCACTGCCCGAGCGCTCATGATGACCCAAAACCGTGTTGAAATCCCCAATTAGCAGTAAATCATCAAGACCAAAATTTCTCAAATCCAACCAAAGCGTTCGTCGAGCAATATGATCACATAAACCATGAGCTAAACCAATATGAAAAGTCATAGAACTGAATTGAACCCGCAGAACAACATACTGGGAAGAAAACCAAAACTGTTGCAAAACAGAAATGCCTGGATCGCAGAAAACCCAAATATTAGCCCGACCATTAACTCAAAAATTCTGAGCCACAAAACTCAGTCCCAGACTACTCCAATAGGAAGCCAAAATCGAAGAAATGTCCACTTTAGGCTCACAGATACCCAAAATAGAAGGTTTGTGCTTCTGACATAACGCCTTAAGAACATTACGAGAAGCAATGTTCCCAATCCTCCGGATATTCTAGAAGATGCAATTCATTGAGACAGAGGTGGTGGAGCCGTCCGTGTCGAACGCCCGGTAAAAATAGGCGTGTGGTGTGTCGTAGAATCCGATGATTGGGCATTAGCAACCTCATCAGCATAATCTGCCCAGCGATTTGAAGCTGCAAAGTCTAACTCATTGGGTCCCAGGTGATCTGTCTCAATAGTGATGTCATGAATTACCAGAGAGGGGCCCTGAACGACACTCTGATTAATCTGGTTTTGGCCGAGTCCAGGGGCTGTCCCGAAGGCGCGGTTAAGAACACAGATAGGTTTCTCCAACGGATGTTGAATCATAAGCGGCAAATTTGTAGAGAATGAACTGGTGGTGGAAGATGGGGCCTTTGGAACCGGATATCGAGTGGGTAAATCTGTAGGCGAATCTGTGGGCTCTCTGGGGCATCCTCCGAAGCAAGCGCTTCAAATGCATTATGAAGATGTATGTCAGTAGGGCAAGTGACTATGGCACAGGAAGGTGAGCCAGGTCGCATAGTTGACTCGTATTTCCCCTTGAGTCATCAACGACCTTGCCCTTGTCCTGTTGCACAGGACGATAAACTTTACGAACCCTGGAACGTCCTCTTTAAGCTGAATTCAGACGTCCCTCTAGGGCCCTAGAACGTCCAGAAGTAGGACTAGCATGCCTATCCGTAGTCGAGGTTCTAGTGGCCTTAAAACGGCAAGAAGCAGCCGAATGTCCCGTAACATTACACCTAGAGCAAAACTCTGGGAGTTTCTCATAGCTGACCGACACGAACGAACACTGACCAACCTGTTCCACCATAATGTGATGCTCCAACTGTTTTGAGAGATCGATACCAACCAGTACATGAATGAAGTGCCCCAGAGATCCATCCAACGATCGCTGATCAATTTGGATCGGATTACCAATAGCAATGGCGATCCCCAGGATGGTATTGGGATCCCAGTATTCCAAACTGAGCTCAAAGATGCAGACCCAAACACTGGCCACAGAAGTGTGCACCTTGTAAGGATTGAAGTCTGGGACCCATGGAGACAATAGCAGTGGTCGGATGTGCATCAGCCATTGAGGACGATCGTGACGGGAAGGGATGTTGAAGACGAATATGAGGAGGCAAGAAATTCGAAGTTAAACCCTGAAACGTATCCGACGAGTTCATGATGATTACAGCCGGCAAAGTCACCGACGCCGATAAGCAAGATGGCCGGACAAATTTGATGAGATAGAAGAGAGCATTATGGTTTCCAATCATCCGGGATCCTATCAAAATTCTAACTGTAGATATAGAATTATGATGACCTGCAAATTTTCTCCCCCATATTAATAAATAAGTGAAATAGTAATTGGGGAAATGTTGGTGTTGATTTACACTTGTTAATTGATCGTAACCTTTTATAATAATTGTTCAGTAGGATTTGATTATCAATTCTTATTTCCAGTTATTAATTAAAAAAAATACAACATAAAATAAAGTAAATGTATAAGTTGTCTATGGGTAGATTATATATATAGGATATGGGTCCAATGGGTCCTCCCAATTGGAGTGAGTCCATAGGGACCAATTCTAACCATAGATTAATATTTCTGGGTGGTCCAGATTTTTAGGAGGGTTTTATATTTATTTTTTTGTTTCAACAACTAACAAAGGTAGGGTGGTCATTTTGCAATCACGTTTGATTTCATTTGCTCTTTAACGTCGTTTCATTTTCGATTCCTCTCTCTCACACAACGTTTTCTCTTCAAAAACATTTCTCTCATATTTCAACTTTTAGTTCTCGAGTTCGATTTCTAAGAGTTTGTAGATTTTTTGAAGGTAAGTTTCCATCTCTTGAGGTTGTGTTTTGAAGCTTTTGATTTTTAGTTAGTAGCCAATTTTATAGGGTTTATAAAGTTTAATAGTTCGTGTTTGTTTGTTGATTTTTTGTAACTTCAATCTATTTTTTTGTTGTTCTGGGATGGTTTTTTGGTTGCTGTTGTGTGATTTTCATATTGGTTTACACATTGTTTTTTTTTTTTGTTCAGAACTACGGTGGTGGTTGTTTTTTCCACGTGTTTTTTTTTCATTTGCTTATATTACTTGTTAAGGTTGATTGTTTAGTTTGTTTATGGTGCCTGTGGAATGCTGAATACTTTGACTCCACTGCAATTCTACTTTTTTGTCTGGTTTTGTTTGCATGCTTGTGTAATTCTGCTTATGAAGGTATTACTATTTGCATGTGAAGTTTTCATCATTTAGATTTTTGTAACAGGCATCATTTGGTTGTTTCTATGTGCAGTATGTTTGGAAACACCATGTTGTCACTATTTTTTTATATGCTTATGTATTTTGCTAGTATTGCTTGTTTAGTTTTTGCATGTTGCTTGTGTTAAAATAATTTTCTGAAAAATCTAATTTATTTCTTATTAATATTGATTCTATTTTTGTTCTGCTTGTGTACGTCAATTGTTTTGCTTATGATCTTTTCCAATTATGCATATAAAAACAACACATGATTATATGGGGTAAATTTTCATGTGTACACGAATATGCTTTATGTAATAGTGTGTTGCTTATAATGTTTTCTGTGTATGTGTATTTTTTTTTTTGCAGATGTGATTATTTTTTGAATTCTCAAGACAATGGCTAAAGGTGACGGCAAATAAAAGATTTGAGTAGTGAAGGTGATGCGGATAGACAAGATCAATCTGATGGCCAGAAGAGGCTAAAAATCAAGGAGTTGGGAGTAAAGGCAAGGGTAAGATTTCACATCCAAAATGTTCGACAAGGTTGTTACCGAGGTTGTTAGTTGAAGTTATTGAAAAAATAGAACCCCCTCAGAGGGCTGCCATTGTGGAGACGGGCTTTGGGGGGTTGCTAGATATGAGAATTAAAGAATTCGCCCCTCAACTGGTATACTGGTTGGTGGAACACTTTGATCCTGCTAGTTGTGAGTTGAAATGGGCGAAGGGAAAATCAATCCACATCGATGTGAGTGATGTTGAATGCGTTCTTGGATTCCGAAATGGTCCGATCAAAATCCAGAAAAAAATTAGATCAGATGGTGAGTGTCTGCTACTTGAACAATGGCAAGGAATTTTTACGAAGGCGGGTAATAATATTACAGCTGGTGAGGTATGTGAGCAGATGAGAGGTTATGAAGATGGCAATGATTGGTTTAAGAGACACTTTGTTGTCTTGGTCGATTGTTTGGTGATTGGGAACAATTCATGTGGATACGTAAATTCACTTATAATAAAAATCCTGGAGGATGTTAGTAGCATCCGTAAATTAAACTTGTGTGAGTATACACTAAATACTTTGGTTGCCAGCAAGGATAAATGGGAAACAGGCCAGAAAAAATAATTCAACGGTCTATTGATATTTCTAACTGTGAGTTAAATTTCATTTTAAGTTATTTTTTATATTTGTATGTTTAGTTTTAATTGTTTTTTATCCTTTCATTGCAGGTTTTTTATATGGACATAGTTCTTTTTTACACCCGTGATGTTCCTACGAGGCTGCCGAGTCTTTATTTTTGGACCATAGAGATTTTCAAGGATAGAACAATGACAGAGTTAGATAGAGGTTGTTTGGAAATAGGTTTTGTTGACAATCCACTACCACTAAAGAGTCAGGTTGAGGGTCCATCCGGGGATCTACCGTATATTACGGAGAGACCTTCATCGAAGGCCAAGCTATCGTCTGGTAGTTTTAGTAATGAGGTAATCAATAACTGCTTATTTAGTTAATCTGTTTTGCTTTTGTAGTTTATATTTACTGTTGATGTAGTACAAGTGTGGTTCATGTTGATTTTAATTCAATAATTGCTTTTGTCATGCATGTGTAGTTCGGATTCATCGCTTTTGTAGTACAAGTTTGTTGCCTGTAACCTTTAAAGTCTTGATTATGTAAGGTTATCATATTGTGTTGAATTAGTACAAGTTAGTTGCTTGTGTAGTACAAGTTTGTTGCATGTGTAGTTCGGAAATTATTGCTTATGTAATACAAGTTTGGTTCATGTTGATTTAATTCAATAATTGTTTTTATCGTGCATGTGTAGTTCAGATTTTTTGCTTGTGTAGTACAAATTTGTTGCCTGTAACCTTTAAAGTTTTTGTCATAACCGGAAACTTTTACATTATAATTATCATGGTTAATCAATCATGAGCGTAATTACATGCACTTTGATATCTCATATACACGTTGGATTGCATGTAAATTTCTAAATTTTAGGTTTTAACATAATTATATTATATATCAATATATTAAAGATGATAAACTAAGGGGTGAAGGGCGAGATCGATGTTTCTATAGGGGTGAGATATAAAAAAGTAAAATTTATATAGATATACGGCTAACACTCGACCCTATGTATATTGATTGCCCAACCACTAAGCTTTTTTTTATTTATCCTATAAAATATATAGTTATCTGACTATTTATATATATATATATAGGATATGGATCAAATAGGTCCTCCTATTTGAGGTGAGTCCATGGGGACACATCCTAATCATAGATCAACAATTTTGGGTGGTCCAGTTTTTAGAGCTTTTTATGTTTATTTTTTTGTTTCAAAATTAAAAAGGGTAGGGTGATAATTTGGCACTTTAGAATCGATTACTAAGATTTCATTCCCTCTTTCATGTGATTTCACCAACTCTTCACGCATACGCTCTCTCCAAAGATTTCGATTTCAAAAAAATTTCTCTGTTGCTTATGTAGTATAGGGTTATTGCTTATGACTTGCTTATGTAGTTAATGTATCTGTGATGCATGTGTAGTGTATATTCGTTGCTTATGTAGTATATGCTTATCGTTTATGTAGTATGAGTTTGTTGCTTATGACTTGCTTATGTAGTTAATGTATTCGTGGTGCATACGTAGTGTATATTTGTTGCTTATCTAATATAGACTTGTTGCTTATGTAGTATGAGTTTGTTGCTTATGACTTGCTTATGTAGTTAATGTATCCGTGGTGCATACGTAGTGTATATTATAGGCTTGTTGCTTATGTAGTATGAGTTTGTTGCTATGACTTGCTTATGTTGATAATGTATTCGTGGTGCATACGTAGTGTATATTTGTTGCTTATGTAGTATAGGATTGTTGCTTATGTAGTATGGATTTGTTGCTTATGACTTGCTTATGTAGTTAATGGTATATAAAAACACAATGACACGTCTACAAAAGCAACAAATTACATCTTCATAAGCAAACTTCGAACTGAAGTCAAGCTCTAGCAACTATGGCAAATGGTCTGCAACTTTTTTCACACAATAGTGCGTTGAAGAAGAAGGATGAATGATTTCTCACAGTAGTGAGTTAAAGAAGAAGGAGAATGATTAAGGAAGATGAGATTTGTTCACGTTGAATTTGATGTGAGATTTGGATAGATTGTGTGATCATAATGTGAATAGAATCCCATGAATATTGGGTAATTTTGTAGGATGACTAATTTATCCCTTTCTCTAATTACCAACATTTAATCAATTTTTAGCTCTAAAATCACAACCATTGAAAAATCTAGATATGTGGTTAGGATTGGTCCCTATGGACTTACCTATTAGGTGGTCTCATATAACCCTCTCCTATATATATATATATATATATATATATATATATATATATAACTTATATATAAGATAATAGGTGTGCTAGTACAAATACATTTATAAATATACATGCATACGTGTGTGAATATTTGTACTCCACTGATTCTTACAAAACTAACAAGTATTAATATATTTTATTAGGTTATCTTAATTAGCTGAATGCAAACACACTACATACATATTTAGATAACCAAATTATATATTATACCTATATCTCCACCGCCTTAACTAACAAAGGTGGATATACATAAGCCTATCTATCAATTTTAAATTACACATCTTTGAGGGATAAGAAACAGATGGATAACGTAAAAGCATATGGAGCTCGACACTAGGAAAAGAAAAATAAAGGAAAGAGAGAGAAAAATTGATAAACTCACACACCATAAACAAAAAACATGAAAATTTCCACTAGGCTGGAAATCAAAGAAAAATAGAGAAGTGCGATGAAACAATCACACCAATGGCGGTAAGTGGTCAGATTAGTTGTTTTCATTTGGTTAACTAAATTATTTATCTATGTTTAACTTAGTCCTTATAATATAAAACTAATTCTAATTCATATGTGGATTCCAGATTTGCATGAAAGAGAAACCCTTGTGTAACTTACATTTATTGATTATTGATAAAATTAAAAGAAATTCCTAGATTGAATGGTTAATTGTGGAAGAAAAAGAGGTTCTGTTTGTAAATGGCACATGCTAATTTCAATTAATTAGTTTATCGATATAGTTGAGCTATGTTCAGTTATTGTTTCCAGAAAAAAAAAAAAAAAAAGAGAAGACGTTGATGAAAGTTTTAAACGTAACGAATTACTTTATCTTCTAATTGTTGAATGAGGGATTAAGACAAACTAATAATTAAAGAAAGTGGGAATACATATTAAATATATATAGGGGATCTTATATACAGTGAGAGTTTCACAAAAGTATAATAGAATTAAAATAAGATATGTCTTTAATTTAATTAAGAACTATAACACTTATAATTCCATTGCTTGCACGTGCCGTAGTTCATTATAAATTTAATTACAGTTGATCACATAGTAAGTAGGATTCTCTTGTAGGGATAAGTTATTAAATGAATATAAAGGATGTCATTAGAGTTATATATATATATATATATATATCTCATTTGGGATGGGATCTCATGTGGCCATCTTACCACGTGTGCGGTGTGATTCCATCCCTACATCCTAAACAATCAATGGTTTAGATTAGTCCTACAAAATATAATTTATAATTATTTTTAATGCCAAAAGGGCATTTCCGTAATCCACAAAAAATGGGTAATTAAATACCATAATTAATAACCTATAATCAAGGGATTTTTCTTGATTGCAATCTTGCCATAACAGTAAATTGAATATCAGCTTTCCATAACAGAAACGCTGAATTAGGGGCAAAAATAACGGATTCTGTAATCTTCTTCACTCTACATTCACGATAAAAACACAGGAAAAAGAGAAAACTGCACCAAATTCATAGAAAACGATAATATTGTACATTACAAGCATATTTTGGTGTATATATATGCATACTTCGGTTTTATAATCAAAAAAATTATGGTGTAAAAATAATTCCATTACGGTACCATAAAATCATATTTTGGTATACACTTGACTAATATTTGGTGATAATATAAACATTCAGTAGTGCATTGTTAGATGTTTAATTTAGAATATTGTATGATAATACTGAAACTATTGTATATTTTGAAAATTAAATAAAAAAACTTGACCTAAAGCATAAATGCTTTGAGTGTGTAATTGTTACATGAGTGTATGTTTATTGTTAATTATACACAACGTCATCAGTGATTATGAGCCAACTTGTCCTGTGTTCATGTTTTTTGGTATTTTAATACCGTTCTTAATTTTAAATCTATATGTCTGCCAAAAGAATACTAATCGTATACCAACACAACGTTAATTGTATGTTTGTAATATAAATTGAGGTTTAAGTTTTTAACCAATCACATTGAAATCTAAAAACTATCAAAGCATTAAAGTACTACAAATAAAAAACGCTTATAAATTATGCATTGACACGGTTCATTAAACAAGCTGCGTAAAAAATTAGGGACTCATTTATTAAACGTGTATATATACACCAAAACTATCAAAGAATTACACCAAATGTTCTCTTTTCTACCAACCAATAAATTAACCTCCCCGGTAATTCTTCAACGTTTATACCCCACAAACTATCGAAGCCCATTTCAATTACAGCTCTAGTCTGAAAATTGTTGAGACGAATCAATGTTCCCGATAGAACATTAGGCATGGATCTTGTCCTCAGTTTGGGCATCGAAGCTTTCAAAGCAGATTTTGCGGTCTTTGACCTCTGATTAACATCACGCGCACCCTCACTCGGCCCTGGAGATGCAAGTTTCTTCCTGTTTTATCGTGCCATTGAACCTGGAATTGAGTAACATTTGTGAAAATATTACACTATGTACATGAACTATACTAATTCTGCAATATAGCAAAGAGAATACAACATCTAAACTAATTGTGCACTAAATGTACTCTAACTGTATACGAAACTAATACTATTTAAACATCATTTGTATGTCCATTCTATACAAATTGCCACACTTAAACAATGCATCAAAACACATATTCATGATATTATAACAATACTAAATGTACACAAATACATATATACATTGCCTTTTTTTTGTGCAGTGGTCATACAAAAATACCAAAACCTATTTATTTATATACGAAAGGTAGGAAACCATATATCATTCTAGGGATAATCAACAAAAAATGAAGAAAAAATGAAGGATAAACCCTTACTACAAAAAAGTACACTCAAAAAATTGGAAAAAATAGAACAAAAACCTGACTTTTACCAATACTACCAAGGTCGTTCGGTACTTTGATGTCGGAATGGAACTTGAAAATCTTCGAAAACTGACACAATATTCTTGTTCTCGGCTAGCAACAGTAAAATGGAGGAGAAAGAGAAGAAACGGTGGGTTGGAAAAGTGAAGAAGAAAGAGAGGAAAAGAAGGTTTTGATTTTTGTGAAAACTGAGATTGCAAGAAAGTATGAACCGATTGAATGAAATCCAAAAAAGGGGGATTATGAGGGGTTTACCAAAAACGGATATATGATTATGTGTACAAAATTCCCATTATGCCCTTAAATGGGTTGAGTTGAATATAAAGAAAAAGAAAAATTCAAAAAAATAAGGGCCTTAGGATTAAACAAGATAGTGGCTTAGATTGATCCACACTACCACATGGTAAGACCCTTGCCACATATGATCATATCCCTATATATATATATATGTATGTGTGTGTGTGTTGTGTGAATTTTAATTGGTTACACATTTCTGGTTTGTTAATAGGTAAAAATATTGATAGAGAAGCACACAACACCAATTATGCAAAAACATCGGAACAAGGAAACCACTTGTGAGTATAATCTTTTAACTGGTTATATGACTTGGATGATTATATAATTGATATGTTCGAATGAATTGCTTACTTATTTGTTATGGTAATTAGAAGCTTGTTGCGCTCTAATGTGAATTGCATGATTCTCTTTGATGATATTGTAATGAAATCGGTGGATATATGATCTCTATGTGATAACATCGAAATGGAATTGAGATATGTGATCTCCAATGATGTTATTGATATGGAAATGAGATATGCGATCTCTACTGATGTTATTGATACGAAAATAAAATATGTGATTACAGAAAATGCATTCATCAGAGATTAATGGATTCTGTTATGGCCGCTAATGACCTTCAATCATGTTTCTGAATTACGAGACATCCGAAATTTCGGATTATAGTCTACCGTCACGGCCACCCCGAGTTCACTGAACTCTACGTGAATTAAGAATAACAGAGTGCCATGGCCATTTTCGTGATCACAATTTATTCTTGGTATTAGCTGGCCCATAACAGTAAAACAATATGATCAAACAAGTGCATCTATATGTTTATGAATGATATGAACAAAAAGGGTGAATTGGTTATGCGCGATGTATTTATGTGATGGTAAATAACTTTTTATTGGATTATACTTGCTGAGCTTGCAACTCACCAAATGAAATGTTGCCAATTTTTAGTAGTTGTAGATAAAAGTTGATCCATGGAGTGCGACAAAAGTTTAAAGCATGGATCAAAGGTCGGTCGGCTGAATTCACATCCTTCTCCCTCAGCTCATCATTTTGCATTTCATATAGGGAGTTTTATTTTGATCTGTATATAAAAAAGGGCACGATCGTTAATGTTATGTAATATGGATAAATGCACATGTATGAATAAGTGTTGCTAAATCGTTTTGAGTAAATGCTTCTGCTCGTGCAGAAAAGGTTACAGTTGATGATTAGCATATTAGTTTTATGTACAATGCAGTTGTGCTTCCTACGAACTATAATTTATATTATATTGATACGTGTTACAAGGGTAAGGGTGTTACATGTTAGATTGGTATCAGAGCCTGGGTAGGGGTTCTGCAGATCATGGCATGGCATACGCATTATCACTCATGTTATATATTGGCCAATATTTTAATTGTATCATATTATAGGCAAAGGGTTGTGAGTCAAGAGGCACATATACATAATGATGAGCAAAGTGTTCACGGAGGGGAAGGAGCAACCGAGCCAGAGTCACACTCATCACATGCACCTTTGCATCATGTGCATGGTATACCTGCTCATTTTGCATATCTACCATATCTACCGGTAAACCCCCCAGAACCACAGGAACCAAAGTATGATAAACTTAGGAAAATGGGAGTTGTTGATTTTGTGGGTACTACTAACCCAGCAGAGGCAGAAACATAGCTAAAACGAACAGAAATGATTCTAAATTTGATGAAATGTACTCCTGAAGAAAAGTTCGATTATGCAGTATCACTCCTCCAGGGAAATGCGTATGATTGGTGGGAGACTATATCTAATAGTACTGTTCAGCCACCTGTATTGACCTATGATGATTTTCTAAGAGAATTTCATGATACATACTTGCCAGAGGTTTATAAGGATTAGAAAAAAAATAGAGTTTCATGATACATACTTGCCAGAGAATTTCATGATACATACTTGCCAAAGGTTTCTTGAACTTAAACAGGGAAGTCGATCAATTTGATCAAAAAGAATTTCATGAAGTATTGTTTAATCAGCTTTCTCATTATGCACCACATATGGCAGCCACCGGAAAGAAGAAATGTACTAGATTTGTGTGTGGACTTCGTTTTGCTATTTGAAATTGTATTACACCTACGGATTTGGAGTCCTGTAGTAAGTTTAAAGCTGCAGTAATACGTGCTGAAAAATTGGAAGCTGAATCAAAACAAAACTTTCAGTATAATAAGAAGAGACAGGGTGACGAAACTGGAGGATTTAGAAATAGAAAGGAATTTCTCACCCGCACGCAGGGAGCTTCCCAATCGAGTTCAAAAAGAGGTAGTTTTAGGGTTCAACATCGCTAGTAAGAGTCTTTGGTTCTACACCATCGCCCCCACATGTGCACATTGTGGTAAAAATCATTATGGAGAATATAGATTGCTTACAGGAAAATGTTTTAGATATGGTGAACCTAGACATATAGCAAGGAATTGCACAAAACCATGCGAGGAACCCACAGTGGAGAAAACTAGGTTTAGTGGTTTCAATCCTAATAGGGGTCGAGGTCGAGGAAGATTCGGTATAGGAAGATACGCTAGTGCAGAGGAAAGTCAAACGAGCATAACAACAAGGTCCAAATCAAGTTTTTACTATGACACAGGAAGAAGCTAAAGTTGCACCAACCGTAGTTATTGGTAATCTATTAATCTCTGATACAAATGCTTATGTTTTATTTCATCCAGTAGCAACACATTCATTTGTTTCACAATCATTTGCATCACATTTGGGTAATAAACCGGAAACATTAGGCTATGATTTACTGGTTCGAACCCCAGTAGGGAGTGTGGTGATTGTAAATACTGTATATCGTGACTGCAAAAATTTGATTGGCGAATCGAATAAGTGCTAATTTACTTGTTATGCCCTTAAGAGATTTCGATTGATTCTAGGTATGGATTGGTTAACCAAACACCATGCTAAACTGGATTGTTTTACCAAAGAAATCGTGTTGGAGCTTCCTGATGAGACGCATATTGTATTTAAAGGGGAAAGAGAAATTTTTCCTACATGTATAATATATGCTTCTACAACTTTCAAAATGATTAAGAAAGGTTGTGAATGTTACTTATCCCACGTAATAGATACACTTTTATGTGGTTTAAAACTTTAAGATACTCCAAAGTTAAAGAGTATCCGGATGTGTTCCTAGACGATTTACTTGGGTTACCTCCAGATAGAGATATTGAGTTCACTATTGAACTACAACTAGGTACGGCACCAATTTCTATCCCTCCTTATAGAATGGCACATGTTGAATTACAAGATCTAAAGATACAATTGCAAGAATTACTGGATAAAGGGTACATTAGACCAAGTGTTTCGCCATGGGGTGCACCTGTGTTGTTTGTTAAAAAGAAAGATGGTACATTGAGACTGTGTATAGATTATCGACAATTGAATCGAGTGACAGTGAAGAATAAATATCCATTTCCTAGAATAGATGATCTAGAGTTTTCTCAAAGATTAATTTGAGATCAGGATATCACCAGTTAAAGATTGCAGAGGCTGATATTTCAAAAACAGCTTTCAGAACAAGGTATGGCCATTACGAGTTTTTGGTAATGCCTTTTGATATGACTAATGCACCTGCTGTATTTATGTCATTGATGAATAATGTGTTTAGACCCTACCTAGATAAATTTGTCATTGTCTTTATTGATGATATCTTGGTATATTCTAAATCTGCCGAGGAACATGAACAACATTTGAGAATTGTGTTGCAAACCTTGCGAGAGAAATAGTTGTATGCAAAACTTAGTAAATGCGAATTTTGGTTAGATCAAGTCATCTTTTTGGGACACGTTGTTTCTGGCGGCGGGATTAAAGTTGATCCACAGAAAATCAAAGCAGTGATCAAATGGGAAAACCCAAAATTGTTACAGAAGTTCGTTGTTTTCTAGGTTTGGTCGGATATTATCAACGATTTGTTAAAAAATTTCTCTTATTGCAACTCCACTGACAAAATTACTACGAAAAGATGTTCCTTTCAAATGGGCAGAAAGTTGCCAGAAGAGTTGAAGAAAAGGCATACCACCGCCCCAGTCTTGACTATTCCTTCGGGTACCGATGGTTTTGTTATTTACAGTGATGCTTCTTACCAAGGTTTAGGATGTGTTTTAATGTAATATGGTAAGGTTATTGCTTATGCGTCTCGACAACTTAAACCATACGAGATGTCTTATCCTACTCATGATCTTGAACTTGCTGCGGTTGTTTTTGCTTTAAAGATATGTAGACATTACTTATATGGTGCCACATTTCACATTTTCACTGATCATAAAAGTTTGAAATACTTATTAAGTCAAAAAGAGTTGAACATGTGTCAAAGAAGATAGCTTGAATTGCTGAAAGATTATGATTGTACCATCGAATATCATCCAGGAAAGCTAATGTTGTTCTTTGATGCTTTGAGCCAAAAATCTTATGGTACTATTTCTTACCTCTCGATTGCATGCTTTCACCGTATCTGCTAGATATAAGGAAGATGAATGTTGAATTGAATGTAAATGATATGGGTGTTTTATGTGCTTCACTTTGTGTTCGTCCTGTGATGATTGAAAGAATTAAGCAAGCACAATTTCATGATGATAAACTGACCAGTATTGCAAAAAAAGTGAAACAAGAAAATAGTACATCATTTGTTTTGAATGATGATGGTAGTTTGACGATCAACAATCGACTTTGTGTCCCTGATATTGATGGCTTAAGGCATGAGATAATGGAAGAGGCTCACACTGCACCATATGCCATGCACCCAAGTAGTGCAAAAATGTATCAAACCTTAAAAAGCCATTATTGGTGGCCTAGAATGAAGAAAGATGTAGCCGAGTATGTTTCAAAATGCTTAACTTGCCAGCAGATTAAAGCGGAACATCAAGCACCAGTGGGTAAATTGCATCCATTACCTATTCCAGTTTGGAAGTGGGAGCGTATTAGTATGGATTTTCTTTATGGTTTGCCTATGACACCGAGGAAAAATGATGCAGTTTGGGTTATTGTTGACCGACTAACAAAGTCAGCTCACATTTTACCATTTAGATGGGGTTCTACTCTAGAAAATCTGGCAAAAAGATATGTGAATGAGATTGTTAAACTACATAGTGTACCCCTGTCTATTGTTTCAGATCGCGATCCTCGTTTTACGTCTAGATATTGGGGTAGCTTACGACATGCATTAAGTACTAAGTTACATTTTAGTACAATATTTCACCCACAGACTGATGGGCAATCAGAGAGGACTATTCAAACTCTAAAGAATATGCTTCGTGCTTGTGTTCTTGAATTTAAAGGTTCTTGGGATGAATATATTGCGTTGATGGAATTTGTATATAATAATCAACATTATAGCAGCATTGGCATGGCGCCTTATGAAGCATTATATGGTAGGAAATGCAGGAGTCCAATATATTGGGATGAAGAAGGAATACGATTATTGGGAGGTCCAGATGTGATTCAAAGACATAGTTGAAAAAGTGAGAATAGTTAAAAGTCGATTAAAAGCAGCTCAAGATAGGAAAAATAGTTATATTGATCACATAGGCGGGAAATGGAATACGAAGTTGGTGAGAAAGTGTTTCTCCGTGTTTCCCCTTGGAAGGGTATTCTTAGATTTGGAAAGAAAGATAAATTGAGTCCTCGTTATATCGGCCCATATGAAATACTGGAAAGGATTGGACCATTAGCTTATAGGCTTGCCTTCCCATCTGAATTATCTCAGATTCATAATGTGTTTCATGTTAGTATGCTTCGTTGGTACAGATCAGACCTGTCATATATTCTTCGAGATGAACCAGTTGAAATTGTTGATAATCTGAGTTATGTCGAAGAACCAGTTGGAATAATGGGATACAAAGAAAAGAAACTTAGAAACAGAGTGATTCCGTTGGTAAAAGTGTTATAGAGAAATCATTCTAGAGAAGAAGCTACATGGGAAACAAAACAACATATGAGAGAGTAATATTCGTGGTTATTTACTGATACAGGTACAAATTTTGAGGACGAAATTTTTAAACTCGGAAACATTTTTACATTTTAATTATCATGGTTAATCAATCACGATCGTAATTACATGCACTTTGATATCTCATATTCATGTTAGATTGCATGTAAATTTCTGAAATTTAGGTTTTAACATAATTATATTATATATCAATATATTATAGATGATAGACTAATGGGTAAAGGGCGAGATCGATGTTTCTATAGGGGTGAGATATAACAAAGTAAAATTTATATAGATATACGGCTAACACTCGGCACTATGTATGTTGATTGCCCAACTACTAAGGGTTTTGTTTTTGATTAATCATATAAAAATATATAGTAATTTGACTATATATATATATATATAATTCATATATAAGATAATAGGTGTGTTAGTACAAATACATATATAAATATACACGCATACGTGTGTGAATATTTGTACTCCACGGATTCTTACAAAACTAACAACAAGTATTAATATATTTTATTAGGTTATCTTAATTAGCTGAATGCAAACACACTACATATTTAGATAACCAAATAATATATGAAATGAGTCTCTCCGTCGACGGCGATCGACGGATCTAATCCGTCAGACGGATCTTCAACCCTACCCGTTTTGGCTATTGAGTTGTTATATATTTATCCCCAACCAAAAGAAAAAGAATCGGAAAACAAAACACACTCACACCACTCCTTGTCTTCCTCACGCTTTGGCTCCGTAGATTCAACAATGGGCTCACTTTCCCGGTATAGATTTTCAGTTTTTGGTTTGTCCAAAGAAACTACACACATTGTATCTATTAATTTTGCGATAAGAATTTAATTGGGCAAGTTTGCGTAAGGTGAGCGTCAGAGGAGAGATAGTGGAACATAAATTTAAAAGGAAGGATTGGCGGTGTTGGATTTTAATTTGACAGTAGTTTTGATATAAAAGAAGAATAGGCAAAAGCACAGCTGCCATTGTTGACTAGTTTGAAATTCTAAGCTTTTGGAAACATTGGTTTTTCTTTATTGCTTTGGAAAGAACGAGAGAGTCTCATTATCATATTTATTTCGAGCTATTTGGAGTCAATTAGCCTGCCTCAATTATTTTACTGCACGTTTTGATTCTTTTATTTTGGATTTGAGAATGATTTGGGGAAAATCCAAATCGTGGTGATGATCTTTCTGTTTTTTTTCTTCAGTGATATGAAGAATGAATATTCTTACTAAAATATCTGAAATCTTAAGATCAACTAATACTTTTATGGAGAAATACTAATACATTTTATAAGAAAAATTAATACGTTGCGGGAAAGACTACTAAAATACTTTCTAGAAATTACTAATACTTTTTCGAAAAACTACTAATACTTTTCCGATGGACAACTAATACATTTCAGAGTATATTCATGAGAAATACTAAAACTCTTAAGGAACTACTAATACATTTCGGAAGAACTCGCTAATACTTTTTAGAAAGACGACTAATACTTTTCAGAAGGATTGTTAATACATTTCGGCAGAAAAATTTAATAATATTCAGGGGAACTATTAATACATTTCAGAAGAACTACAAATACTTTTTAGAAGGACGACTAATACTTTTTAGAACGACTACTAATACATTTTATGGAGAAAAATTTAATTTATTTCAAGGAACTACTAATACTTTTTCGAGAACTACTAATACTTTTTTGAGGGATTGCTAATACATTTCGGGAGTATATTTAGGAGAAATACTAAAAAACTCTTCTTGAAACTACTAATACATTTCGGAAAGAATCTGCTAATACTTTTTAGAAGGACGACTATTGACTAATACATTTCGAAGAAGACTACTAATACAAGTCTCTCCCGAAAACTACTACAACACCACCGCTAATATTACGGAAATGCCACCGGATCCGCGGGTCAGATCCGTCTAACAGGTCAGACCCGTTAGACGGTCTGATAGGAGTTTTTGTGATAATATATTATACCTATATCTCTACCGCCTTAACTAACAAAGGTGGATATACATAAGCCTATCTACCAACTTTAAATTACACATCTTTGAGGGATAAGAAACAGATGGATAACGTAAAGGCATATGGAGCTCGGAACTAGGAAAAGAAAAACAAAGGAAAGAGAGAGAAAAATTGATGAACTCGCACACCATAAACATATAACATGAAAATTTCCACTAGGCTGGAAATCAAAGCAAAATAGAGAAGTACGATAAAACAATCACACCAAGGCGGTAAGTGGTCTGCTTAATTATTTTCATTTGGTTAACTAAATTATTTATCTATGTTTAACTTAGTCCTTATAATATAAAACTAATTCTAATTCATATGTGGATTCCAGATTTGCATGGAATGGAAACACTTGTGTAATTTACATTTATTGATTAGTGATAAAATTAAAAGAAATTCCTAGATTGAATGGTTAATATTTGTGGAAGAAAAATGGGTAATGTTTGTAAATGACACATGCTAATTTCAATTAATTAGTTGATCGATATAGTTGAGCTATGTTCAGTTATTGTTTCCAGAAAAAAAAGGGAAGACGTTGAATGAAAGTTTTAAACGTAACAAATAGATTTTTACTTTATCTTCTAATTGTTGAATGAGGGATTAAGACTAACTAATAATAAAAGAAAGTGGGAATACATATTAAATATATAAAGGGGATCTTATATAGAGTGAGAGTTTCACAAAAGGATGATAGAATTAAAATAAGATATGTCTTTAATTTAATTAAGAACTATAACACATATAATTCCATTGCTTGCACGTGTCGTAGTTCATTATAAATTTAATTACAGTTGATCACATAGTAAGTAGGATTCTCTTGTAGGGATAAGTTATTAAATATATATATATATATATATGTATGTGTGTTGTGTGATTTTTAATTGGTTACACATTTCTGGTTTGTTAATAGGTAAAAATATTGATAGAGAAGCACACAACGCTGATTAGGAGAAAACATCGGAACAAGAAAACCACTTGTGAGTATAATCTTTTAACTGGTTATTTGACTTGAGTGATTATATAACTCATATGTTCGAATGAATTGCTTACTTGTTTGGCTATGGTAATTAGAAGCTTGTTGCGCTCTAAAGTTAATTGTATGATTCTCTTGTGGATATTGTGGTGAAATTGGTGGATATATGATCTGTATGTGATAACAATGAAATTGTATTTAGATATATTATCTCCAATGACGTTATTGATATGGAAATGAGATATGCAATCTCTACTGATGTTATTGATACGGAAATGAAATATGTGATTACATAAAATGCATTCATCAGAGATTAATGGATATTGTTATGGCCGCTAATGACCTTGAATCATGTGTTACAGAATTACAGACATCCAGAATTTCTGGATTACAGAGTACCGTACGGCCACCCCGAGTTCACTGAACTCTACCGGAATTAAGAATTACAGAGTGCTATGGCCATTTTCATGTTCACGATTTGTTCTTGGTATTATAGCGCCCATACCAAAAAAAAAGAATATGATCAAGCACGTGCATCTATGTGTTTATGAATGATATGAACAAAAAGTGTGAATTGGTTACACACGATGTACTTATGTCATGTTAAATAACTTTTTATTAGATTATACTTGCTGAGCTTGCAACTCACCAAATGCAATGTTGCTAATTTTAGTAGTTGTAGATAAAAGTTGATCCGTTGAATGCCACAGAAGTTTAAAGCATGGATCAAAGGTCGGCTGGCTGGATTCACATCCTTCTCCCTCAGCTCATCATTTGCATTTCATATAGGGAGTTTTATTTTGAACTGTATATAAAAAGGGCATGATCGTTAATGTTATGTAATATGGATAAATGCACATGTGTGAATAAGTGTTGCTAAATCGTTTTGAGTAAATGTTCTGCTCGTGCAGAAAAGGTTACAGCTAATGATTAACATGATAGTTTTATGTACAATGCAGTTGTGCTTCCTACGAACTATAGTTTTATATTATATTGATACATGTTACAAGGGTAAGGGTGTTATAGTTTTGCTCATGTAAGGTATCATGTTGCTCGCGTAGTACAAATTTGTTTCTTGTGTAGTACAAGCTTGTTGCATGTGTAGTTCAGAATTATTGTTTATGTAAGGTTATTATATTGCTTGTATAGTACAAGTGTGTTGCTTGTGTAGTACATGTTTGTTGCATGTGTAGTTCAAAAATATTGCTTATGTAGTACATGTTTGTTGGATGTAACCTTTAAGTTTTTTGTTTATATGATTTTAGGAGTATGCTATGAGGGTGTTGGAAAAGTTGTCATGTCTTGCAATAGATATTGTTGATATAATAACATTGTTGGAGAATGCGCCGAAAGAATTTTTTGGAGATGCACAGTTTAACAAAGTGCAAGAAGCGACAGTGAAGCTTTTTTTTTCACGAGCAGGCACGGTTGTGTGGAGGTGAGTGATCATGCTGAGATGAGTGAGTCTCAAGAGAATAAAGTTTTCTGGAATAACTTTGAGACTAACATGGCGATCGAAAAGATCGAGCGTGCATTGGGCAAGAGGGACAAGTATAAAAAAATGATTGAGGATATGCCCAGTTTTAATCTTGGGGTTAGTCAAGATGCACAGAATGATAAACGGGACAATATTGTTGATATATCTTGTGAGATTATCCGTAATGTGCCAGAAACCATTGTTGAACATGATCGAGGTGTAGAGACTAACAAGGTGACAATTTATTTTTCTTATATTGATTCTTTCTTGTGGTGAATGTATGGAACATTTTATGTGTAACATATTTACCCTTTTTTTGTTGCAATATAGTTGGATGTTGCAAGTGGGAGCGGAGGTGTTAGAGGCAATGACGAGGATGAAGAGTTGGAGGAGGCTATGGATGTTAATGAGATGGTTAGTGAGATTGGTTATACAACAAAGAGAATTCCCAAAAAATCTTTCCCTCTAATCTATCCATTTCTTGTAAGGCATATTGATTTGAAATCAAATTTGAACAAAAACGAGTTGTTGGTTTCGAAGTGGTTGTTGGAAAATGAGGCGGCAGACAAGTGTTTTATATCTGTTACACTTTTTATAATATTTGAAGTATAGTATGTATTAGTGTGTCATTCTGTTTTATTTTTTCATTTATTTAACTCACAGGTTTGAAGTAATTTTTAAGACCGGGGATATCATATTGGTGATAGAATATGTTGAATCTTTGAAGAAGGGGAGTATGTGAGCTCGGCCGTTATAGATATATGGTCTAGGATCCTTAATTACCAGGAGGTCCTAAAGAGCAAGAGTTCGTTGTGCAGATTTTTTGCATCAACATAATTAACTTTACGTTGCTTTTGTATTTATTATTAGCCACCTTTTTTTTCCTAGTTAGTTGAGTGTAATCGTCTACAAAATATTGCAGCAATATTATGTTGTGTCGCCGAAGGATGAATTGGATATGAAGGATGCATTGGTGTTATTAACAAATAAATTTGATGCAGAATCTGGCGACACTATTGTGAAAATACTTGAATCATTTAATTGGGTATTTAGATTCTTTTTTCCTCCTCTCTAGGGTTTTCTCTCTCCACCGTCTCCCCCATCGCCCATCGGTTTTTGCTTCATGTTTTCCGGTGGCTCCATGGCGGAGCCACTTCTCCTCGGACTGATGTCCAATTTCAGTGCTCACGTTCGATCGCAGCCATCATCTTCGCAATCCCCGACTTCCATGAATTTCACGTCATCATCCTCCAACAATTCCGCATGTCCGGGTTTGGATCATGTTTCCGCCGGTCTAATCCCACTGGAATCCTACTTGTTTCCATCTTCTTCGAATCTGGGGGCTCCATCTAACACCATGAAGGGATTTGAGGCCAAGGGGGCAGCCTCCCCCCAACCCTTGAAAGCCGCTCTCAATGGGGGGGCGTCCTCCACCCTTCCCCCATGGCTGTCGCATGCCATGCGGGGGCCGGTTGCTATATCCCCATCCAAGGCCGCCCCCCTAAGGGGTGATGAACCCTAGGCCGTTGTCTGCCGTCTGCATGGAATCCCGCCTGCATGCCACCGCGTGGATGTTGTTTCCAAAGATGCTGCTCAAATTGCAGGAAGCTCTTCCCCAACGACTTCCGTTTATGAATCGAACCCTCTACTTCCGGCTCATAAAGCTAATGCTCATGCTAATTTAGGTAAGACTTTTGCTAATATTGTTTCAGGTAATACCCATGCAATGGATTCACCTCCTCAGACCCCAGGTAATTTCACCTCATTTTCCCATATAGTTTCCGGCAAGATGCATTATATCCCTAAACCTGTTAGGAAGGGAGATTATTATTCTGTGACTATCGATGAAAATGTTTACCAGCAACGTCTTGTCGAATTTTCTTATTCCTTGATTGGGAGGGTGATTTTGGGAAAAGGTAACAAGACATGGGCGACTATGCTTTTGCATAAACGCCTATCTGAGATATGGGGCATTAAAAATGATTGGAAACTAATTCCCTTGGGCAAAGGATATTTTTGTGTTAAATGTTTTAATGCGCAGGATTTATCTCATGCTCAGTTACGTATCAATTGGGCGCTTAATCCGGGTACTACTCGGCTTTCTTCCTAGGTCCTAGATTTCAATCCCTACAAGGTTCACACCTCAGTAGCCAGTGTTTGGGTCTGTATCTTTGAGCTCAGCCTGGAATACTGGGATCCTACCACTATCCTAGGGATCACCAGTGCTATTGGTAATCTGATACAAATTGATCAGCGATCGCTTGATGGATCTCTAGGGCATTTCATTCGTGTGCTGGTTGATATTGATCTTGCGAAACCGTTGGAGGATCATATTATGGTGGAACGAGTTGGCCAGTGTTCATTTATGTCGGTTAGCTATGAGAATCTACAATCGCCGACCTGAACCTCGGCTATGGAAAGGCGCACCAGTCCTGACCATGGACGTTCCAAGGCTCCAGAGGGATGTCCGAATTTAGTTCAAAGGGGACGTTCCAGAGTTCGCAAAGTTTATCGTCCTGTGCAGCAGGACAAGGGCAAGGCCATTGATAACTCATTCGAAAATACGGGTTCGACTATGCGGTCGGGCTCCCCCTCCTGCGCAATAGTCACTTGCCCTACTGACATACACCTTGGTAATGCATTTGAAGCGTTTGCTTCAGATGACGCCCCAGAGCAGCAATCCACGGATTCCCCTACAGATTTACCCACTCGACATCCGGTTCCCAAGGCTCCATCTTCCACCACAGGTTCCTTCTCTACAAATCTGCCTCTTACGATCTAACATCCATTGGAGAAGCCTATCCGAGCTCTTAGTTGCGCCTTCGGGGACAGCTTCCTAGATTCGGCCAAATCCAGATTGCTTTAGAATGTTGCTCAGGGCCCATCTCTAGCTATTCATGACCTCACCATAGAGTCGGATCACCCAGCACCTAATGAAATAGATTTTGCGGCTCCAAAGCAATGGGCGGATTATGCAGATGAGGTTGCTAACGCTCAATTGTCGGATTCTGCGACACACCATACTCCTGTTTTTATCGTGCATTCGACAGGGGCGGCTCCACCCTCTCCGTCTTAATGAATTGTATCTTCTGGAATATCCGGGGGATTGGGAACAGTACTTCTCGTAATGTTCATAAGGCTTTATGTCAGAGGCATAAACCTTCTATTTTGGCTATATGTGAAACTAAGGTGGACATTTCTTCGATTTTGGATTCCTACTGGAGAAGTCTGGAATTGAATTTCGTGACTCAGAATTTTTGAGCCAATGGTCGGGCTGATATTTGGGTATTCTGTGATTCAGGCCTCTCTGTTTTGCAACAGGTTTGCTCATGGTTTATGTGATCATATTGCTCGGTGCACGCTTTGGTTGGATTTGAGAAATTTGGGTCTTGATGATCTATTACTTATTGGGGATTGTAACGCTATTTTGGGTCATCATGAGCGCTCGGGTAGTGGTACTTTATCCTAGGCCTCTTGTCAGGATTTCAGAGACTTTTTGGAAGATTCTGGTTTGTTCTTTGTGCAGACTACGGGTAATTCATTCACTTGGTTCTCCCCCCGCACGCCCCTATCACTTCTCCAGGCTAAGTTGGATCAAGCCCTAGCAACGTGTCGATTTGTTTCTCTTTGGCAAGTTGTCAAGGGTTTGGTTCTGCCTCGATTGGCTCAGATCACCATCCCATTTTGGTTTCTTGCTCATTTTCTATTAACAGGGGTTCGGTTCTATTTCGTTTCCAGCGTATGTGGGTTTATCATGATTCATTTCGAGATCTGGTTAATTCTTCTTGGGCCCTTCCGTGTGCTTCTCCCAATCCTCTATTGTGCATCAAGTGGAAGCTTAAAAGGTTGCGTCAGGCTATTAAGGTCTGGAACAGAGATATTTTTGGGGATGTCAATCGTATGGTTGAGAATCAGATGGAGAAAATTCGTCAGATTCAGGTAGATATTGAGACCTCGGGCTTTACACCTGCTCTTCAGGACTTAGAACTCAAAGCCCAAGACGCTTTGTCCCACACGCTTTTATTACAATCTGAATTCCTTAAGCAGAAAGCTCGCTCTGCCTGGCTTAAGGATAGGGATCATAATACAACATTCTTTCATCGCGTTGCGATTCGTATTGGGCGCTCATCGGGATTCGGGGTTTGATTATCAATGGTAGTTACTCGGATGATCCAGATTTGTTCTTGGGAATCATATTATATCCTTCTATAAGGAGTTATTCGCGGACACAGGGGGTACCGTTTCGGATTATACTATGGTTGATCATGTTATTTCTCCTATGGTGGGGGCATCAGATAACACTAGTTTGACTGTTATTCCTTCAGATTCGGAGATTAGAAAAGTAGCTTTTGATATGGGTTCAGATAGTTCTCCTGGCCTAGACGGTTTCAATGGGACGTTTTATCGTCAATTCTAGGACGTTATCTCTATAAAGGTGTCCACCGCTATCTATTTTTTTTATTCGCTCATCCCTACCTCCGGGGTTGAACGCTAGTTTTATGCCGCTCATTCCGAAGACTAAGGATGCTAATACTATTGAGAACTTTTGGCCGATTGTTATGAGTAATTTTCTTTTCAAGATTATACAAGATCTTGGCTACTCGTTTGGGCTCGATTATTTCTGCTTATTTGTCTCCTACCCAGTTCGGGTTTATTCCGGGCAGGCAGATTCACGATTGTATCGTTATGGTTTTGGAAGGCCTCAATGTTTTGCATGGTCGTAATGATGCTAATATGATCTTGAAGATTGATATCCGTAAGGCGTTTGACATGTTAAAGTGGGGATTTTTACTTCACGTCCTGCACCAGTTTGGTTTCTCGGAGATTTTCATTCACTGGGTTGATGTTATTATTCGGTCTTCCAGAATTTCGGTTTTACTGAATGGGACGCCTACGGGGTACTTCTCTTGTTTTAGAGGTGTGAGACAGGGTGATCCTTTATTTTCGCTACTATTTTATGTAGATAAATATCGAGGCAACGGGCTTTCAACCTCGTTCAATCTAAAGTTTTCCATTCTTAGGCTCCAAGTCTATTAATTACATGTGTGGGGCTTCTTCAGTTCGCACTATCATCCTCACCTTATATGTAGATATATCGTTACCAGCCAACCCTGGGCCTTTACTTACGGTTTATTTAGGTGCCCGATATTTGAAGGTGCCCCCTTACGGTTTAAAGGAGCCACGGATTGGTTCTGACCCGTCTTTGATAAGGTGATTCTAAAATTTAGAAGATGGATAGGTACTTCTCTTTCTCTTGTTGGTCGAGTTTGTCTTGTTAATTCAGTGATTACCAGTTCATTTGTGCACACGATGATGGTTTACAAGTGGCCTAGGTTCTTGCTCAAGCAAATGGAAAGTTATACCAATTCTGTCTGCAATTGAGTAGCCCAGCCAGTTGTCCAGCCAGAATAAAACCTCGGAATTACCCCCAGGGATGCAACGAGAATCATCTAAGTAGTCTGCAATACAAGGCCTAATCCCATTCCAAATAGACGAAGGGATGAACGACCTACGGATCAAACCGTCCGAAGTCAAGTAACGTTTTCTAAGAGTTTTGAAAATCACAGAGTCTGAATTCATAAATTTCCAACCCAACTTCATCAAAAAGGCATTATTAGCCACAGTAATGGATCTGACGCTCAAGACCCCTTCAGCCCGAGGTGTGCAACATCGATTCCAATCACAAAGTCTGAATTCATGAATCAAGTTGGCCTGGCACAAGAAGCTGAGTCATCTGAACTTCAAGACAATCAACAAGCTTACTATGAGTCATCCTGTAGAAGGGTTGCCAAACTCAGTGTACAAGAAAGAAAGTGTATGTGATGCATGCCAAATGGGAATGCAAATCAAATCATCATTCAAGGATAAGCCAATTCCTTCTTCAACAAGGATATTGCATTTGTTCCATATGGATTTATTTGGTCCAGTTGAGCCAGCTAGCATCAGTGGAAAGAAATACACCCTTGTAGTGGTGGATGATTATTCAAGATATACATGGACAACTTTCATGTGTAAAAAGAAGGAAACTTTGCAGAAGTTACCTCAGCTGATGAGAAGAGTTCAAAATGAGAAGAGTCAAACCATTATAAAAATAAGATCTGACAGGGGAACTGAGTTTGTCAATGGGATTATAACTTAGTATTGTGTTGAAAATGGTATTGCTCATGGGTTATCAGCTGTAAGAACTCCACATCAGAATAGAGTAGCTGAAAGAAGGAATAGAACTCTCAAGGAAGCTGCAAGGACTATGTTAGCTGAAGCTGGATTGCCTAAGAGATTTTGGGCTGAAGCCATAAATACAACATGTTATACTCAAAATAGATGCATAATTAACAGGCAATTGACCAAGACTCCTTATGAGATTTGGACATGGAGAAAGCCAAATGTTGGATACTTCAGGATATATGGATGTAAATGCTTCATCCATAATAATGGCAAGGATAAAGGCTAAAGCTGATGAAGGTATCTTTTTGGGATACTCAGCTGAGAGTAAAGCCTATAGAGTGCTGAACAAAAGTACTATGGTTACAAAAGAGTCTATCCATGTGGTTTTTGATGAACCTAATGTGAATGGAGAAAACATTGATGAGTTAGCTGATAAGCTGAATCAACCAACTATGCAAAAAGTCCTTATGTTGAAGCTGAAATGAGAGCACTCAACCCTGATGAAGATGAGATAGCTGAATCTCAAAGACAGCTGGAAGGTCCACAGCTGAATGAAAATGAAAGAGTTGTTCAAGACAACTTAGCTGCGAGTCGGCTAAATCCAGCAGACTTGCTCCAACCCGATATGAGATGGCTGAGAGACCATCCACCAGAGTTAGTTATTGGAGATGTAAAAGATGGCATAAGAACCAAATCTAGAGCATAGTATGAAGCTATATTCACTTGTTTCATTTCCCAGATAGAGCCTAAAGATGTGCCTCAAGCATTGGAAGACACACATTGGATTCAGGCTATGCAAGAAGAGCTGAAATAGTTTGAAAGGAACAAAGTATGGGAATTAGTTCAAAGGCCAACCCACCAAAATGTTATTGGTACAAAATGGGTTTTCAGAAACAAGATGAATGAGGAAGGATCTGTTGTAAGAAACAAAACAAGATTGGTAGCCAAAGGGTATTGCCAAGAAGAGGGTATAGATTTTGATGAAACCTTTTCTCATGTTGCAAGATTGGAAGCAATAAAGATATTTCTTGCTTATGCTGCACATAAGAACTTCACTTTATATCAAATGGATGTGAAGAGTGCATTTCTAAATGGATTACTAGAAGAAGAAGTCTATGTTGAACAACCTCCAGGTTTTGAGCAGAAAACTATTGGAAATAAAGTCTACAAGCTCAAGAAATCATTGTATGGATTGAAACAAGCACCAAGATCATGGTATGATACATTGTCTCAATTTCTAACTGACAATGGATTCACCAAAGGCAAGGTTGATAGAACACTCTTCAGAATTCAAGATGGAGAGAGTATACTGCTTGTTCAAATATATGTGGATGACTTCATTTTTGGTTCCACAAATAAAAAGATGTGTGACAAATTCTCAAACCTCATGCAAGGCAAATTTGAGATGAGCATGATGGGAGAGCTGACTTTCTTCCTAGGACTTCAAGTCAAGCAATTGAAGGATGGAACCTTTATAAGTCAAACAAAGTATACCAGAGATTTGATGAAGAAATTTGGTATGGAAGAGAAGTCTACTGTGAAGATTCCTATGAATACATCAGTCAAGATGGACATGCATGCGAGATGGCAAAGTTGTTGATCAAACCGGATATAGAGCTCTCATTGGATCATTGCTCTATCTAACAGCAAGCAGGCCAGACATCACCTTTGTAGTAGGTGTATGTGCTAAATTTCAATCTGCACCAAAAGAAAGCCACATGACTGCAGCTAAGAGAATCATAAGGTATTTGAGGGATGCCAAGAAGTTGGCTTATGGTATCCAAATGAAGGAGGATTCAAGCTGGTAGGATACTCAGACTCGGTATCTTGGATGTAGAGTTCACGGAAGAATACTTCGGTACATGTCAAATACTTGTAAATAAATTGGTTTCTTGGTTCAGCAAGAAACAAAACTCAATAGCTACATCCACAGTTGAAGTAGAGTACATAGCTGCAGGCAGCTGTTGTGCCCAAGTCTTACGGATGAGACATCTGCTGAGAGATTATGATATTGAAGAAAAAAAGAGATTCCAATTATGTGTGATAACACTAGTGCTATTGCAATCACTCAAAATCCAGTGTTGCATTCAAGAGCGAAGCACATTGATGTTAGATATCATTTCATAAGAGATCGTGTTGAAAAGAAAGACATCACCTTGGAATACATCTCAACTGATAAGCAGTTAGCTGATATATTCACAAAGCCATTATGTGAATCAAGGTTTGAAGAGCTCAAGACACTACAAGAAATTCGGTCAAAGACATCGGTTTTTAGCTGATGTCTATGTAAAAATCAACCGATGTCATAATCGATGATGTTAAAAGTATACCTCTTCAACATCGGTTTTAAGGATACAAAAAGTGATGTTGGTATGTAATAAAGACATTGTTTTTTAACCGATGTTGTTAACTTGAGATTTGCTAGCTTTTTATGAAGTGTCATCAGGTTTTGACCGATGTTGTTGACTTCTTTGAGATCGGTGGAGAACCGATGTTATAAATGATTTAACATTGGTCTGTAACTGATTTTGTTCTTACAAAAATGATGTTATTTTATTGGGTTCAACATCAATCTTGGTAGAACAACATCGATTCTGAGATCGATGTGTTAAATCTTTTAGAAATCGGCCATAAACCGATGTGTTAAATCTTTTAGAAATCGGCCATAAACCGATGTTGAATAGCTAAACAAGAATTATTTTTTAATTTAAAAACAATTGCCCACCATTTTATTGAAATGGTTTTGCATCAACAATCATCTCCCTCACAACAGGAGAAACAACCATCACACCACCAGAGCAAATATACAACCATCAAACATGAAAGCAAGAAACAACATATCTTGATATAATGCTAATTCATCCAATCACATCAAAATAATTTCCAAAAGGATAACACTAGTATCAACAAGTCCAAACAACGCATACTAAACTACACAACTTCAAAAGTGTCAATATACCAATTAACATCAAGCCCTAATAAGCACATGATCAATACATACACTACACACATAAATATAACAATTTCAAAATGGTATAATAATATCCAGTTTCCCAATATTTTAAAGAAGGCATCAAAAGACTCCAAATTCGCTAACTTCTCCGCCTTCATGCAAAAACTAGATGAGCTGAATCATCCAGGAGTACAAAATGTACAACTAACAACTATTACTTCTGATCACCTGCACAATACAATTAAAAGATTATAACTCAAAAGCAGAAAGTAATTCAAATTTTAAAGACATGCATAATAAAATACTCAAAATAAATCTATCTAACAATTTTAAGTATTCAATAATATTATAGGAAATATTGACCAAAGCATAATCCTAGCAAGCATTCCACCCACTCATTACGCACTTCATCGATTTCTTCAAGGTGAGTACTCACCCTTTGATTACTATGAACAAAACAGGTGGATATTGTCAATAAAAACCAAGTGATAGATCATCTAAAGCTATTTGAAACATGCAATATAAAGTGAGGTTTCTATTACCAATGATCGTAGCGATGACTTGTCAATGGTTGTAATTTTCTCAATATTATGTCTCTCGTGAACCGCATGACATAAAAGCCACATTGCTTCTCATCCTAGGTTGTCGAGGTGCCTATGTTAAAATGTATTTGATAATTACTAATCCAAATACAAGCAATACAAATGCTAATTATAATATCTATGACATACCTTGACAATTTCCCATAGAGGAAGTTTCTTTCCTCTCCGTCCCTTCTCCGAATTAAACAACGCGAATGCCCTGCATACAAACTATATATGATAGCAAGAAAACAAATACTATTCGCTTTGGAAATTCTAAAATATTATAAAGAACTTACGTATTGATAACATATTTCCAATCAGAATCACGCATCCAATGACAAAGTGGATACATGTAAGCAACAGCATCATTGTAAGGGTCTATCAACGTCAGAATCCAATGTTCACTATGAACAACACATATATTAGTGTGTCTACATTCGATCATTTGTGACCAACACAATTATTAAAAGCATTGTAAAAAAGGGAATGTCACGATCTACATTTCCCTACAATCCATGCAAAGTAATATTAATTCTTTTTTTCTAAAGAAATTAAAGAGATTCAGAATGGGAGACACTTTCCGAGAAAATGTCATAGACAAGAAGCGATTACATACATAAATATTGAAACTAGTAGAGTACACAAGCAATGAAATGTAGCCCATGCATTAGCATGATAAAACATCGCACATTTTAATGAGTACAACATCCCCAAATGTAAACCCTAATAAACTTTAAGAACAAAACAAATAATACAATAAAAGGGCTCCAAATTTCAGTTTAATCTTGACTTCCCGAAAAACAAAGTAAAATAAAAACTCCAAATTTCAGTTTGATCGGATTGAAAAATAATATAACCAAACTCAACTAATCACCGTTGTCATAAGAATACCAAAAAAAACCAATAAAAGGGCTCTACAACCAAACTCAACTAATCAAGAATCGATAAATCACTTCTCATTACAATGAAATAATTCAAAAGTATCAATTCACCAATTCACTTCTCATGACCGGAAACAACAATGAAATCTTTAAGAAAGTACTAACTAACAGGTTTTCAATTATCAGATTAATTTTCATAATTTAAGAAAGTACTAACAAACAAGTTTTCAATAAACATAAATTTAAAGCTTACTCACCCCACATTACATGGCACGATTAATAGTTGTTTTGGTGATGTATCAAGCATTCTGTTTGCTAAAAAACGTGCCCTTTGGTCCAAAGTCTCCTGGTGCCGGGATGTATTTGTCAATGCCACATGTGCTACTCCACTTGGATTCACAAATTTGTAATCATGGAGCTTTTTATCTTCCTTTAACAATTTATATAAATACCTATCAAAGGAAAATAAAATACAATGTGTCAATGCTAGTTGATAGGAAAAAAAAGTAAAAATCCAACAATACTCCCTAACTTACCAAATGTACGCAATAATACAATTTCCGGAAATTGGATCCAACAGACAGAATTGAGTAATGTCATCCTGGAAGACATATAGTCTGCAACTTTGACCAAACACATCCTCTTCTAACTCTTTCATCAGACCACGCCCATGGATAAGAGCGCCTTGAGAATAACCAGACAAGATAGCAAGCATTTTTGGCATATTCATGAAATCAAGAACTTGATCTTTTTTTTTCAGTTTTTTGTCAATCTTGTTCTTCTTAATAGGCTCCTAATAATTGAAAATATAGTTAATTTAGAAAATATTAGGAATGTCAAAATTTTGATAATTTAAACAGATATATAATGTCACATTTACCTCATCTTGCATATGAATTAAATGCACTGGCCAAGCTACATGGCTGCCAACTGCATCACCAATATTATCACAAGTACCTGAGATTTGCACAGGTAACAAGGCATTTTCATCCATTGCGTGGTCAATCGAGACACACATGCAATTGGAGGGCATTGGAATTCCACCAAGAAACTGTCCAGGTCCATTGACAGAGACAATTGTCCCATATCTTTGAAATATCATTCGTTGATTCCAACGACAGTCTTCTTGCTTTTCCTGCTTTGTATGTGAGCCAAAAAGAGAAGTTCGTAAAGCCTATTTAAGACTCATTAAAACCAATAAATGTGTTATATTCACCTTTAACTCGATGATCTTCTCCTTGATGACATGGTCGTGTAACTTCTCATCATTCAACATACTCTTCTCACATTCAACTTCATCTTTGATAACATCACACTCATTTCATGATAACATCACACCTCGTGCTCAAGATTTACCTTTTATGCCCACTGGTGCTTCCACTTTTTGTAGATTTCTCCTTTTTCCTTGTCTCTATCAACTCTTTTTGTTGTGTAATATAAAGATCATGGTCGATACTTTCTTGCCTCTAGCAACACCAAAGTAAACATGACGGTGTGACACTTCCTCTCCAATTCCCTCACACGTCCGGAATGTTCTTAAGAATTTAGTGCGCGGTGAGGAGATCTTTTGGTTTCTTAAACGCAAGCTTTCCCTCCTTCTTTTGCGCTATGAGATCATCCTGTCATATTCACATTAATAAAGAAGTCATAATCGAAATATGGTTTATTTTTGTACAATTTCATGTCAAATAACAAAATGTATATCTAAATGTGTTTGCTTACTATCTTTTTCATTTTCTTGCAATTCCTCGCCTTCAAATTCCCGTTCTTGTTGCATCTACTCATCTTCCAAAGGACAAACTCTATTTATATCTTCATCATCACATAATTCACTTTCCTACAAATAATAAGAAATTATTAAATATGTGCAATAACCTACGAAATAAATATAAGCTTGCATATTCAAAAACTTAATGAGAATATTGAATAAACTTAATATGACAATTAAATAAATACTTACTAAGTCTTGTTCCAATCGGCATATCCTTTGCGCGAGCGAGGTGATGGGGGTACTTGTTTGCCTTTTGTCTTTCTTTTTTTTTGCAGCTCACTCAATCTCTGCGAGATTAATAAGGAAAACATTGAATACAACTCGTGAATAAAAAAAAACGCTGAATACAATCGAATAAGAAAAATGTGAATACATTCTAAAATTTGAATTCTTGTGGAATGTTCTGATTTTGTTTTTTTACTTGTGGGAAGATATGATTTTGTATAAACACAATTAGTGATAATTGGGAAGTGATTGAATTGTGCGAATTGATTTGAACAAATTGTTATCACAAATCAATAATGTTCAAAATTGCGTACATGATTAGGAGATGCTTGATTCTATTGGTTGATCTTTCACTTGAAACGAAATATATTATATCAATTAGAATCTTGTTTTTGGCAATACACTAATTTGCATCTTAGTATTTATATTAGACAATTTTGTTGTTGGATAGATGATACGAGATATTAGTATTCATTTTTCTTCGAACAAATCTGAGATTTTGGTTTACTTGTTTTATTAGTGAACAATAATTCTTGAAATTAAACTACATTTTCTCAACAAATATAGAGAACCATGATATCCACCTAAAATAAATATGTGAAAAGCAAAATATTTGTTCTTTGGTTTCTAATGGAATTAAGTCGTTTTGAATTTGCAGAGGCTACTCCTAAATTAGTATTGAGGGTAATGGGGTTGAAAGGTTTGACATTGTATCATTTAAAGAGTCATTTACAGGTAATTATCCGTTTACACGATTTTGTTTGTCGTCCTATTTCCTAACCGAATTTCTTCCCATTATACTTCAACATTTAATTTTTTGTGCGAAAATATAGACTTGAACAAAGAAGGCCAAAAAAAGAATGCTCTTGAACTCAATAAGGAGAACAAAGGTGAGTCACCATGGATGCAATTATATCTAGGGAATGTTCGCAAAAGTGATTCCTTACCGTGAAATCTTCGACAAGCGAGAAAGGACAAAGGAGTTCCAATCTTCTTGTGGAATATAATAGTCGCCAGAGCTTTGGTCAAATTAGCTCCTCTTTCTTTGGCTTTCATCACAAAGTTTGTCGGTGTCACTTTAAACTCGACGCCACTTTGGACTGCGCTCATCGACAATGTTTCCTCCACCTTCGGTCCACGTCATATATAAACTACAACAAATAACACAAATTTTTGTAATTTGTAATATAGAAATATACTTCATTCTTCTTTTGACAAAAGAGTACTAAAAACTAAACACCTACAATTTTTGTAATTTGTAATATAGAAATATATGTATTTATACTTACATTCACCGCCTCCCATATCGATTCTTTGTCTTCTTCTCGACTTGCTTCCATGAGGAATAGATAATCCTCACTCTCTCCCGACTTGCACTCATATATAACTTTGCATCTCGATCCTTTCTTTTCCTAAGGGCGCTCCATGACTATTAAATCGGACCCTCATTTTATTCCCTTGGTTTCTTTTAATAGAGAGCTTGGTCATGTAGGTACGGCCTCTTTTCGATCTTGACATCTGGGAATTTTTTAAGACCATCTCATCACTTTCTCCTTCGCTTTCTCTGTTTTCTTCATCCCTGCCTTGTGATGCATTGTTATCCCTTCCGTTTTTACAGTTTCTTTTGCGTGCCATGATCTCCAAAAACCTATTCAAGTAATCAAGAAAAAGCAAAAGATTAGCACAAGTTTAGGATAAAGCATAATGTAAACTAATAGGTAAAAACAATACACAAGCCTATTATACGAAAATGCATCACACAAGAAACAAGAAAAATGGAATGGAAAATGCATCACACAAGAAACAAGAAAAAATGGACAAAAATGCATCACGCAAGAAACAAGAAAAAATGGACAAAGTATATATATACTAAGAAAAAGCATTATCAAACCAAGTCCCATCACAATCTTCACGAATACATGGTGGTTCATTGTCATCGATTTCATGAACATCCATTGATGGTATTGCTTTGGTGAAACACCGAGGTGGATTGTAGTATCTCCCAACTCATCGAAATTAATGTAATCATGGTACTCCCTACTTGGAGTGAAAGCACAACCGACCATGTAGGGTCCTGAGGGTCTTCAACAAAGAATACTTGCATTGCTTGACTGCCCAGGATAAATGAATCCGATTTGTATCCAATTCTATTAAGGTTTACCAAAGTGAAACCATCCTCCTCCCTAACACCATTACTATATTCAACCCAATCACATTTGAACAATGGAATTCGAAAACTATAGTAATTAATCTCCCATATTTCTTTTATAACTCCATAAAACAACAAGTCACCCACTATTGGCTTTTTATCTTTTGCACTTGCGACTTGCATTACATTTGCAACTACGCTAACACCGGAGTTTTGAACAACCCGTACGTCATCGCGCTCTTTTGTGTAATATGTGACCCCATCAATCAAATAACTACTATACTTCAAGACTTGCTTGCATGGACCATGCGCCAACCACTTTAGTTTTTCTGATATCTTATGAGAAGAACATGTAGCTGCAGTTGCAACCTATAATTGATAACAGAGCATAATAATATTAATATGTTCTTGGAAAGAGCAAGATTTCAATATATATTAGCTTGTTTTGTAAAAGTTATGGGACTTACGCGTTCTTTTAACCATGAAATAAATGTTTGATTATGCTTTGTTAGCAACCACACCTCCAAATTGGCTTTACTAGGATATGTCTTCTTCAAGATTTCCATATGCTCCCTAGTGGAAGTGTGAAACCATTCAGGAGAAATTAGCGAAATGAATATATTTTTATTACAAATAAAAATTACTAGGTTAGAGGTAATACATGATATAAGGATTACTCTCAACATCATTAGCCAACATGTAACGATGTGCTTGTTCCAAGTCCTCAACACAGCAAGAATGCGGCCGAGCAATTGAAAAGGGTTCAGTTAGTTTTACTTGCTTATGTCTCGATGGGATCCCAATTGTATGCACATTAGACAAGTATTCTGAACAAAATTCCACTTTGCTTCTTGAAAGAATATAACATTCAGCCATACACTCTTCCGGTCGGTTGCGGTTCCGCACATAACCTTTCAAGATTTTCATGAATCTTTCAAATGGATACATCCATCGACTGTAAACCGGTCCACACAGTTTTATCTCCCGTACAAGATGAACGATTAAGTGAATCATTATATCAAAAAATGAAGCTGGAAAATACTTTTCAAGTAAGCACAATGTCGTGACCACATCATTTTGCATGTCATCCAAGCTATTCACCTCTATTTCTTTACTACATATTGCATTGAAGAAGAAACACAACTTGGTGATAGCATATCTGACATGTTTTGGTAAGACGCCACGAAGAGCTACGGGGAAGCGCGATTGTTGCATTAATGTGTGGCAGTCATGTGACTTAAGGCCGGTAAGTTTCAAATCCTTCATTAAGACAAGGTTTCTGATATTAGAGGAATGACCTGTAGGTACCTTCATTCCCAAAAATGAGCTACAAAGTTTTCTTTTCTCATCCTTGCTTAACGTAAAACATGTTGGTGGTAAAAATGTTTTTTTCCCAACTTCGTGCCAACTCGTGTGTCTAATTTTCATCTCTACGAGGTCTTGTCTCGATAAAGGTCCATCCTTTGTTTTTTCCTGGGATGGCAAGTAACGTGCCAATGAGACTTTCACGGACATTTTTCTCTATGTGCATTACATCAAGAACATGTCGAATATGCGGATGCTCCCGATCTCAAGTTCAAAAAGATTGATTTCTTTTTGAAACATGATTTAGGGTTTCCTTTGATTGAACCTTGACACCAATTTTGCCCCAATTATATTTAATCCCTTCAACTCTATTTAGAACTTCACTACAAGAAATCACACATTTTATGACAAAAAATTTCTCGACGCATAACTATTTGTCATCATTTGGTAATTAAAAGTGACAACTTTTATTTTTGTCATTTTAAAGTACACTATTATGACGCCATTTAATTTTGTCCCTATTGGTATTGGATGTCGTCACTAAATTGTCTATTTCATGACGATTAACAAAAACACGTCACTGTATTTCATAGAAGGTGGAATTTGACACCAAAATTTTGGCGGAAAATTCTTCGATGACGAATTGGTAATAATTGGTGATGAAATTTAGTGTCACGAATTATTTTTTTTAATGACAACATCATAATTTGTCATTTTGCACTCCAACAAAATAGTGACACTCTTATTTCGTCAACAAAGACATATTTTATGACAATTTTTTTTGACACGCATATAGATTTGTCATTATTTGTTAATTAACAATGACGAAAGTTATTTGTGTCATTTCAAAATACTCTTTTATGACACCATTTAATTTTGTCACTATCTATATTACATTTCATCAATAATTTGCATATTTCATGACGATTAATTGAATTATGTCATAGTTATTTGTAAAAGGTCAGAATTCCCACCAAAAATTTGGAAATGGTTTAATGACAAAATGATAATAATTGTTGATGCATTTGATGTCACAAAATATTTTATTTCATGACCACAACATATTTTGTCATTGATTATGCCAAAACATTAGCGACAAATTTATTTCATCATTACGATAAATATGAATTCGTGGAAAATTGAGAAACTCCTGAAAATTTTGAAAATTACAAAAAAAGCCCTTGAGGTTTGATTTCGTTTTCCATGTTACCCTTCATAAGCAAATAATATTTCAAAACCCCTAACATTTAAAAATGCATTACAATTACCCCCTTAAATTTAAGGCAGAATCAAATCGAAGGGCTTTTTTAAATGTTTTGAAATATCTTTGGGTCATTCTGTAATTAGTCCAAACATTACTGTTTGCTCAGAAGATACTACTTTTGATGGTGTTGTATCAAGTATCAGACCGGCAGATCCTTCATCAAGCTTCCCATTGAGGTCACCATCAATCTAGACAGACGACATAAGTGAGATAGATAGCACCAATAATACCAGCTAAACATTTCTTTCATTAAAGATTGGGATAATTACAAAAACACCCCTATGGTTTATGCTAATTACAAAAAAAACCCAGAAATGTTTCAAAATTACAAAAAAAACTCTTGAGGTTTGATTCCATCTTACATTTTTTCCCTTTATAAACAACAAACATTACAAAAACCCCATGATAGTTAACCCTTTAAACTTAAGGCATAATCAAACTTGAGGGTTTTTTTTTGTAATTTTGAAATATCTCTGGGTTTTTTTGTAATTAGCCCAAACCTCAGGGGTGTTTTTGTAATTATCCCTTAAAGATTTTAAATACGGTTTTAACTCGCGAACCACAAAGGCATAACATGTCACAGACCAAATTTCCTAGAATTACTCAAGCACAACTGCCTTCTGTGAGTTGGTTAGTGTCCAATTACTCAAGCACAGACCAAATCCCCTTTTTCTTTTTCTTTTTCTTTTTCTTTGATGAGAGTAGCTTTAAGAGCTTCTTCTTTTCTTTTCCGATTTTGCTCTTCTTCATAAGCAGCCAGCTCCTCTCCAACTAAGGGGATTCTCTTTGACATGGTAACTTTAACAGCTTTTGGAGGAGGATCTGACTGAAGCATTCGTGCTAGAGTGGCAAACTAAAATGTAAAGAAAACAGCATGTGTAAAGGTAACATTAGCAGCAGGAAAATGGCACCAACTCTTTTTTTCTTTTTTCTAAATATATTTCTGATTTTTCCTCTTAGCTGATAGGCAAAAATTCAATAACATTATATCTTCCTCAGTTAGGAGGGGGGAGAGAGTTTCTTTTTCTAGATATATTTTCAATTTTTCCTCTTAGCTGATAGGAAAAAATTCAAGAACAACATTCTATCTATCTCAGTTCGGAAGGGGGAGGAGGAGGAAAAAGAGAAAAGAGGAAAGAAAAAGAGAGAGGAGCTTTTTGAACAAATGGATACAAAACAACAACAATAAAGAAACAAAAGTTTTTCAAAAGTGGTGGATAATAGCTAAAATCATATGAGGATGAACAAATGCAATTTGCATTAGAAGTTGTAAAACTTTTATTTTGAAAGGAACAGAGAAGTGCCGCTATTAAATGTGAAAGCATAAAGAAGAGCTGTCACACATAATTAGTACAGGGCAAAAATGTTTTTTGGTTAACACTTACATTTATTCACATTTAGGGATTTTTAAATTGGTCAAAAGTAAAAAATTCGGACATTTAGTCTCAACGACCGGTCATAAGTAAATTTGACTTGCATCCTATGTGGAATTTATGTTATTTTTTATTTTCTTTTTTGGCCTTAAACTATGATTTCTTTTGCTCATAGGGCATCCTATGTGACATTTTGAAAGGAAAAAATATTATTTGCAATGTAAATTAAATAAAAAAATATAAGATTCATTATGAAAAAATGAAAATAGTTTACATAATATATTTAAAATATTTATTAATTTACAAAAAACTTAAAAATTTCCATTAAAAATAAAAATAATATTAATAAATTTAAAATATTTTAATAAGCTAAATATATTCGAAATTATAAAATAATAAAAAAATATTGATTCATAAGTTTAAATTATATCTTAATATTATATTTTAAAAATATTACGCTTGAAATATTGAATAATATATTTAGTTCAACTATAAATAAAAATTTACTGTGGTAAAAACTTTTTATTTATTACTCATTAAATATAAAAACAAAATCAAGCATAACAATTATAACACAAATAATAAACAGAATTATACCGCAAGGCTGCAACCATTCATTTATAAAGCTATTATCATATATTAGTCAATATCAACCAAAAATCAGAATTTTTAAAAAAAAATAACAGTGGAACCCTTTTTTACTCAAATCCTAAAAAACATAAATTCTGATTTTAATTTATTTTTTAATTTTGTTATAATTTTTATGTTTGACTTTTTATATTTAAAGAGTAATAAAAAAATTACCACAGTAATTTTAATTTATAGTTGAATTAAATATATTATTCTATATTTAAGTGTCATATTTTAAAAATAATAATATTAAGATGTAATTTGAACTTATGAAATAAATATTTATTATTATTTTATAATTTTGAAATATATTTTCTAATTTAAATATTTTAATTTATTAACATTATTCTTATTTTTAATTTGAATTTTTTTATTTTGTTTTTTTTTTTTCAAATTAATAAATATTTTAAATATATTATGTAAACTATTTTCAGTTTTAAATGAATTTTATATTTTTTAATCTAATTTACATTGCAAATAATATTTTTCCTTCTAAAATGCCACATAGGATGCCCTATGAGCAAAAGAAATCATAGTTTAAGGCCAAAAAAGAAAATCAAAAATAAAATAAATTCCACGTAGGATACTTTACCGCTATAGCTTAAAAATGTTAAATGTCCGACCACTTAATACCAATTTAATTCCCTAAATTTAAGGACTAAATGTCGATGTAGTACAGTGTGCTAGTCCAGGCTTCAAGATAATGCCGATGTAGCTTCCACTAAAAGGTAAAAGAAACTAAAATTGATTAGAGAAATGTTATATTGTGCATCTAGGACAACGTGAATTTAACTGGCAGAACTATAAAAACAAAAATATGGAGAGAGAAAAATAATCAATGCCAATAATAAGATATAATAATGGCCTTTAAGGCAAGTCCTTCAGAGCTTAAAAAAAGCATAAGCGGGTGAAAAATCAAACGTAAATGAACTACAGAGATTACGAAAACTACACGCTTTCTAGGCAAACAAAATGCTCTAATCATGAGTTTCCAGCATGGCACTTGAGATGCCAAAGTAATGACTTAAATGATGTTTTCATCTTCAATTGAAATATCTTACTTAGAAAACCCTGTTAAATTTTCAAGGAGATTCATCAATAAGAATCAAGACAAACCTGGCCTCTCTCAGTAAAAAGTACAAGGTTCTTTGAGTCAGCGGCCCATTCAACAAAAATATCATGAGAAAATCCAACCTCTAAACTTGCCATGGATGCTAAGACAATCTGATGAAAAAACGCTAATGAATAAGACAACCAACAGATTATCACAAAAAATGATCTCATAAAGCGATCAGGCATCCTAACCTTTGGGCCATCGGGAATCTTTTCAAGCTCACTCTTGTTGATCAAAAGTGTCACATGTCTGCAAATTTTTGCAGGTCATCCTTAATGAGAACATATTACGAGATTTTTGATAATTCTAATCTAAATGGATATAAGTTATAAAATACATAACATGGCAGCAATGTAGAATATAGAATACCATTTGGTAAGGTGAGCCGTCGCAGCAAAACAGTAAACATAGATAATTGAAATGCAACAAGTCCAAGCCAACACCCTGTTAAACCATAACCAATCTTGCTTAACACCAGCAGCAGGAGTGTGCCCAAACAAGCGATCCCACTCATTGATATACTTAGGAACTTCAAGTCTCTTCCAGCCATTAATGTGCCCTCAAGGCAATTAATAGGTGGTGCAGCACATAGTGCAACAAAGAAAGGGATCAACACCTTGTGCATCTCACGTGTGACTTCGGAGGAAAATATTTTAGGGAATAGCAAAGGGATTGTTGTTCCAATGGATCCTAATATCAGTCCACTTAATGTGCCAATGATGACGAGTGACTTCAGATATGAAATGACAACTAGCTATATTTATCATATACAATGTTAATGTTATGAGTAACATCACCTTGTCCTCTAAATTCACCACTGAATTTAAATTTTTGAACATTCCTCGTATTCTTGTGTCCTTTTGGTCTTTGTGGAAAGCCCTCTAATCAATATTGATCAAGGAACTCCTCCTAAGTTTCTTGCAATCTTCTTTCCAATTTACACCATACCAAGAGGGTAACTTTTCTTGTCCAAACACATTTTTGCTAATTAAACTCCAACTTTATTCTCATTAGAAAATTCATCTCAAGGCCGCATAGCCACTTAACTCAGAAAGTCATATTTGGTAACCTAGTGCTTATTATATTCTACTAGAAATGTTGAAACAAAAACTTAACTTTATGTCATACCTTAAGCCTTAATAACTCATTAACGATCTAACATATATAAAAACACACAATATTTAAAGTATAAGCACATATAAACGACCGTGCGGCCTTAGCTCCTTCAATCGCCCCTTGCGATTAGCTAAGTCACCTCACCTAAGTGTTTTGTGTGTGAAGAAGTGTAGGAAAGATGGCTAAGAAAAGAACACAAGTTAGCTTGGAAGAGAACACTTGTATTCACTCAAACTTGGTTACAATGCTTGGTTGGTTACAAATGAGGTCCCTACACCTATTTATACTACTCCACCTCCTTAATGGACGATGGTGATTCATTTGATCAACAACGGTTGGGAAAGTTCTCTAGAACTCTCCACATGATTCCTACATATTCTACAAGTATTCTATAAATCTCCACTCTAGTCTAATTCTACATAGTTCCATAATACTTATAACATTCTAGACTATTCTACAATGTTCTACATTATTCTATCATATTCTAGACTCTTCTATAGTATTAGACTCTTCTAGAATATTTGGACTCTTCTACAATGTTCTAGAACATTCCATTCTTCTAGACTCTTCTAGAACATTCTAAATCATGCTTTAGTGATTCTAGACGATGGATTTCGTTCAATGGTGAGCCCCTTTATCCCTGGAGAAATAAAAAATAAAAGGCCAACTACGTGACATTCTCCCCCACCCAACCGGCGCGACGCGTTGCCGTACGCATATCACGTGTCGACTTCTTTCTCTTCCGACGACGAGCATTTTCATGTTGGCTTCAATCAACCTCATGGGTGAGAAATAATTTAGCTTCTTTGTATCTCGATGCTCGCCGGTGGTAGGTAGCAGTATTATACAAGATGAATACTTGTCAAGAATCCACACATGTTGAGGAAAGGTATGGGAATAGCACATACATTGCCAAAAGTCCATCCCAAGCACCACCTTGTAGTCATCCATCTAAACTATTGAAAAGTTTGCTTGACCCTTCCAAGCACCAAGCGAGATCAACACCTTGAGATGTACCTTTAATGGGTATGGATTTCGTATTGGCGCCTTCATCCATCCGCCCCTTTTTCCCACAGTAGGCCTAGTCTCTTAGCCTCATTAACATCCATAAAGTTGTTTGAAGCTCCATCTACTATCACTTTGGTAGGTTTCCCATTGATATGCGCCTCCACGTATATTAGCTCCTTGCTTGATGTAGTAGACACATCTCTCGGTCTTAAGAGCATTAAGAAGTTGTAATGCTCAATCCTACTCTTCGGTGTTATTTCCTCAAAGACCATGTTCCTCCATCATGGCATGCAAAGTTCCTAACAGAAAGTATGGGTGTGGTCCTTTGCACATGTAGCATCCTCCTTTAGGCGTAAAAGTGGTCTTCTTGGCCTCATACTCTTTCCGGAAGCATGCTTATCTCTGTCAGAAATCTTATAACGCCCGTGTCTCTCTTCTTCTTCATCCGAAGAGTCCCTCTTTTTCTCCTCTCTCAAAAGCTCCAAGCTTTTGATAATCGATGAGAGACTAAAAAATAGCTTCATCCATTTACTAACATTTCGACAGCCCAGTGTTGAAGTCCATCGACAAAGTAGAAAAGAAGGTCCTCATCCGACATGTTTGGGATTTGAAGCATAAGGGTTGTGAACTCTTTCACGTAATCTTGAATATCTCCCCTATGTTTCAACTCTCGCATTTTCTTTCGAGCAACATAAACGACATTTTCCTGAAGTGTCGTTTAAGCTCTCTCTTGAATTCATCCCAAGTATCAATTTGACAAACACCTCGTTCTATGTCGGCATGTTTTCTACCTTCGATGCTTCATCGAAGTCGAGTCCCTCAAGTATCGCTCCATTTGCCAAAAGAAATTTTCTACAACTTTGGCGTCCCTTACGCCATTAAACCCTACCGGCTTGGGATAGTCCACCCTTGGACTACCAGTGATGCTAGCTCCTCCACTAGCGGCGAATAAAGTTAAATCTTCTCGCATCCCCTCGATGCTTGCTTGTAAGGCGAATAGATCCATCATCCTTGCCTCCAACTTGCAAGACGTTCCTCATGTGTGGTGTTGACATCAAGACAAGTTTGGATATTTTCCTTGAGGAATCTATCTCCGCTCGAGAACATGGCCCTCCAATGTCTCGACAAGATGTTCGACCCGCTCAAGTCGTTCTCCCATCTCTACAACAACGGCTCCAAAGACGCCCCCTCTCGCGCTTGCTTTGGTCACGCCTCTTTTTGTCTCGTGTATGTCACACCAATGTCTTCGCCATCACGTACTACTTCACAACACTTAGCCCAAACCGGGCTCGATACCACCTCACGGACTTGTTCCCTCAACAACGACCGTGCGGCCTTAGCTCCTTCAATCAATCGCCCTTGCGATTAGCTAAATCGAACCTAAGTGTTTTGTGTGTGAAGAAGTGTAGGAAAGATGGCTAAGAAAAGAACACAAAAAGCTTGGAAGAGAACACTTGTATTCACTCAAACTTGGTTACAATGCTTGGTTGGTTACAAATGAGGTCCCTACACCTATTTATACTACTCCACCTCCTTAATGGACGGTGGTGATTCATTTAATCCAACGGTTGGGAGAAGTTCTCTAGAACTCTCCACATGATTCCTACATATTCTACAAGTATTCTATAAATCTCCACTCTAGTCTACAATCTTCTACATAGTTCCATAATACTCTATAACATTCTAGACTATTCTACAATGTTCTACATTATTCTATCATATTCTAGACTCTTCTATAGTATTCTAGACTCTTCTAGAATATTTCGGACTTTCTACAATGTTCTAAACATTCCGATTCTTCTAGACTCTTCTAGAACATTCTAGAATCACGCTAGGTGATTCTAGAATGGATTTCGTTCAATGGTGAGCCCCTTTGTCCCGCAGATGGCGAAAAATCATCGTAAAGGCCAACTACATGACACTTGACTACCTAATAGGAAGCTTCCAGCTCTGCTTCATGTCATAGTTTTCAAAGTAGCAGAGGAGGAAAAAGCGGGATAATCAGAAGCCAACATGTGAAACTGACATGTCTATTACAAGTTACAACGAAGCAATACCTCCGTTTTAATCCATAGCCACAAAAGATTTACAAAGGCACATTTCAGTGGTAGCTAGAACAGAATTAAGGCCAAGCCAAAACTCAAAACTCATGTTTCATCATTTATTAAATCCATTTTGCAATTATGGCAGCACAGCTCAAGAAAAAACAAAAAAAAAAAAAAAACAGTAGAGCGATGATCATTTTTTAATTCAAGAAAGTAAAAAAAAAAATAATAGGAATCAGTAGACAGTGGAAAGTTGAGATTCTGCACCAAATAACTCCGGTTTGGCTTCAGTTTTGAAGTGAAGAAGCAACCAAGGGATTCAAGTTTCTGTAGACGGCAAAGATTATGGAGACAGCAACTTGACCATTCCTCAATGCTGCCTGTGAGATATGAATCAGTTTTCCAAATTCAGGTTGGACCTTTAGTAGTACCCCAGGTTTGACTTCAACTCCCCAAAACTCCATTTTCTCTTCAGAGAATTTTGCACAAATAGCAAACTAGAGAAAGAATTGCTCAGCTAGCGAGATTTCCAGAGTTTTGAAAGCAAAAATACAAACCATCGTGAAAGTCGTCGTCTAAAACCTCGATCGAGAGCGGTGACCTATGATGGGCCGACCGTGTAATTTGCTCATTAGAGAAATGTACATGATAGCTTGTTTTCACCTCCATATTGAAGTCGTGCAATCAAGAGCCAGCTGTATGGGGTCTAAGAGAAATAATATAGATTTATTTAGGCGAGTTACATGAATTTCCTAATATTTCAGAGAGCCTACTGCAAATGTCCAACACTCTAAGAATGATAAGAATTTTGTGGGAGGGCGATTTTCTTGTGCGACTGGAATTGAACGATACGAATTTTGTCTTCTGGTTTTATGGGATTGAAAAATTTCACGGGAAGGCTGAAGGTGGTACTAGAGATTATTAAACATGAAGGTTAATCCTCTGGTATGTGAAGATCTTAAGAATTGGAGAATACCAAATAGCTGGAAACGTTATTTTTTCCCTTTCACACCCTTAATAGGTTAATTTGCTTTTGAGTTGCACTTTTGATTTTTGTTTCCTTGTATAAAGTGTTGAATGTTTTTATTATTAGTATATTTATATATAATTTTTCCATTTTATTAATTGAATAATAATTAAATAATATTTATAGATAACTTTTGAAAAGTTGTAAAATTAATTTAAATATCATGAAATATAGAAAAATTAGGTAATATTCTCCGAGTATCGTAAGAATTAACTATAGTACGTGCATGGTCATTCCTATGTTTCAGAGGGTCTAGTGTTGGATAAAAAAATTGGCTCCGATGTATTCTTATAAGTACTTGATCAATCTTACGGTAAATAATGCATCTCTTTGGGTCTCAATGATCGCTTATAAAAAAAAATCATATTTTAAGACAAATTTTCATATTTTAATTTTTAATCAATTTTCCAGAATTTGAATATTTGAAGTAATTTTCAGATTCTTAACACAAGTTTTAGTTTTTTAAACAAAATTTCAGATTTTTATAAATTCGTTTAGCATTAAAAATAACATTTTGAGATAATCTTGAGTTTTTCTTTATAATTTTTAAATGTTTTAAAAATAACTTTCAAATGTCTAAAATCGCAAACTTTTGATTCATTTGGGACTAAGTGTGTTAAATAAATTTGCTGGGACTAAAAAAAAAAAGCATGGATCTAAAAGTTTTTGAACCTCTTCTTTATGGGGCCAAAAGTGCAAGTTCCTCTACATAAAGTGATGAATTTGTTTGAACCCCTTTCTTATGGGACCAAAAGAGCAAGCATGGCACGTTGTAGTCTTATAAGTAATTGTTCGACCATATGTACAGCTGCAAATGAACCATGTCGCTCGTGAGCTATTCAGAGCTTGACTCTATAAATGCTCGTTCGAGTTCATTTAGTGAGGCTTATTAAAATAAATGAACCAAACTCAAACTTCAAGATATTCAGTTCGTTAGCTTGTGAACAGGCTCGTAGTAAGCTCGTGAGTAGGCTCGTTAATAAGCTCGTATAAATTAAAATACTAATTTGACTTTAATTTAAATTTGTATACATTTACTTATGATAAATATAAAAACATTTGAACAAATTTATTTGTTTGAATAAAATCATAGATTTTAATAAATATATTATGCATTTTAGATATATATAATTTTATTTTTATAATAATTTGAAGAGTAATTTTAATTTATAATTAGTATTTACTAAGTTCGTTTAGACTCGATTAATCTCGAAAATGTTCATGAGCCATCAATATGTTCGATAAATTCAGGCTCGAGTTCGACTCGATAATAAACAAGCCAAACTCAAACTCTCAAAAGCTCTATTCGGTTAGATTGCAGCCCTAACTATATGCTAGTTAAAATGCGCTTCATACATGTGCGTGCGGATACTTAAAAAATACCGTCGTTTCCCATCCACATTTTGAGGTGCCGTTAAATATTATATATATTTGAAATAAAACATTTAATGCCCGTATTATAGTTATCAGTATAATACTTGGCGAAAATACTTTATTATTTATATAATATTGCATAAAACTAAAAAACATAAGTATAATAAAAATATTATAAAAATAACAAATAAGATATTAATAATATTTAAATATATTATTTATCTTCAAATGATTATCTTATATTTATGTTAAATTATATAAAACCTATATATTAAATTTTATAAAACCTAACTATTATAAAATAATTATTTTTAATTTGTGGTATATCTTTTAAATACATAAATTATGGATTATGGATTAATAAATATGTGTTTTTTCCCATATTATTCCTTCTATAATTGTTTGAGTATTTTTCAAACAATTGACCAAAAAATTCCAAAGGCCACTAAATCACAAACTCAAAAAGCAACCAAACAACACTTTGAGGAAAGACCCAAATCTCCCCTGTATCTTCATCGTCCAACATTTCCTAAAATCCCTTCACAATTGTCGGACCACCTCCAACCCAATCAGACCTCGGACATCGGCCATTTGCCACCATAATTGACGGCGACCTGCAATTCCTTGCATCGTGAGGAGGATTTCACAAGTTTAGATTGATTCCTTAGGCCATGGATCTTCCTTCACCAGCAAAAGCACGTTCAGGTTTGAGCACTCAAAATGCATCAATGGTGAAATTAAAGGTAGAGAATGCTACCATTTGTGCAATACAGGTTGTTGTTGTTCTTTTTTTTTTTTTTAATTTTTGAAAAACTCCTAATTTCTTGCATTCTTATTCACGGTTTCATATTAAAAAAGAGAGTTTTTTTTAGATATGGTTAGTGATAATTATGTATCTCCTTAATTTTTGCTATATATTAACAGTTAATAATAATAAATAAATAGTTACCTAAATATGTAAATATGTAAATATGTAAAGCAAACGATTTTACAGCTAAATTTTTTTTTGGCAGCCTATTATGTTGTTTAGCGCTAAATATTTCAAATTAATTAAGGTAGGTTCTTATATATTAAGGTTAGAGGATTCGATGTTATCTTATATCTCTCAATCTTTTCCCTTTTACAATCATTCACGTTTTTAAAGGGTTAGGTTTAGAGCACATCAAATACATATCGCTCGTCTGTCTCTTCTGTTATCTGTAATCTCTTTTCATAGTTCTGGTAATGTCTCAATTATTCATTTTTGCTTCATTGAACTCGATCATATAACGTGTTTTGACTTATATTGCAACTTGGTTTTGTTTATAATGTAAGTTACTTGTTTTGGTAATGTTGTGTTATGTGTTGTCTTAGATATTCAAATTAATTAATCTGAAAAATATGATCTGTGCACGTATGTGTATAAGAGATGTCTGTATGCAGATTGTTTTCAATGAACACTGATGTATGCCTTTTACAATTATGATAAAGATTGTGCGTTCAAGAATCTGTGAGCCAGAAATTCTGTTTGTATGCATGAGAGATGAAATTCTGTTTTCGTATATTGGTTGGTGGGTGGACTGAATTTTCAACTGATAATACCTTTTGAGATGTGTTGGTTGGTGGGTGGTTTGCCTTGCAAGACTCTAGTACGGGGGGCTCATTGAGTTTCCAGTTCTAAGATGTCGTTTTTTCAATAGAGAATGGTTGGCTTGTATGGCATAATCATCTATTTCTAGGTATTGTTAGAGCTTGGATTGGTTTTTTTTATGGTGCTCCAACAACCCATATCATCTACTTGAAAACCAAGATTTGTGCTTTTTCATTTGTGTTAATGATATGTTCTCCTAATCTGGAGGGGAGAGTTTCTGATTATGCTAAAAAACTGCTTCAGGTCTTTTTTTAATTTTTTTAATTTTATGATTCATCTTCTTCTTTGGATGTCACTGGGAAGTGGTTTATGTGATTTGATTTATGTGATGTTCTATGTAATTCGTAGTTGTTTATTGGTTTGTGTATAGATTGGAGCTTATGGATTTACTGATATATAGAAATGCATATATATCATATTGTTCCTATTCGTAGTTATGGATTTAATGAGATCTTTTGCCACTTGATATTAGAAATGCATATATATATATATATATATGCATATATAATTTTTTAAACTCAATTATGATCTTAATTAGGTAGCCTATCACAATTCTTTCAAAAAGAACCAGAGTCAATTAAAAATTGTGAGATGAATCGTTAATAGGCAACTAGGTAGATGTATTACAGAGAGCAAAATCCTAATCGAATTACTTTCACATCATGCACTTTGCATATGTTAGAACTTTCATGGCATCATCAACCGTAATGCATTGGCTTCTTAAAATTTAAGAGAACCTTGGATTGTTTTGGCTGTTGTTATGGCAGAATCTCTTTGATTGACAATTTGTTCAAGCTTCTCGACCTTTTCCGACAACGAGGCAACTTGAGAATCAGTAGGGTCGACCAATTTGTTTGCAGTTTCCAGTGCAGAACATAGCTTAAGTGTATGAGATGTCCAAGAGTGGTCTGCACCCGCAGGTGCTCTTTTCAGTTTGTTGAAGTTCTCCTAGAAGAGCTTGGGGAGATCAGATGCCGACAGTTTAGAAATGTCAGCGGCGTCGGGCGGCAGCGCGTTGTCTTGGGGTGATTTGAAAGACCAGCTCAGTCAGCAAGGTGCTTGTATTGGAAAGCTTATGGCATGCATGGTTGCGAGTGGGAATAATCTCTAAGCCGATATAAATAATCTAAGTACTCTTTTTTTTTTTGTATATTTAATGTTTTTTCCTGACATTGTTCTAGTAGTTTATTGTCCATTTACAATATAGATATCTTATCATTTCTCTTATATTGATGAATAATCGTATTCTACTTAATCAAACATGATTGATTTTATTTTTATTTTTATTTTTATTTTTCATGCTTAATTGCATTTGAACTTGCACTTTGTAGTATTAATAATGCATTGATAGAATATTTTACAAATTAATATTTAAATCATTATATATGTACAAAAATAAAAAAAAATGTGCCAATTACATTGCCTATGATACTTATTTTCATGACAATTATGTTGTCATGTAAGAAAGCTTTCAATTGGTGACAATGAATTATTTCGTAACTTAAACACTCATTTATTACAATAAACATAGTCATCACCAAAAAAATCTATTCTTTGACGGTATACAATTCGTCATTTAAAATACACTATAATGATGACTTGTATCGTTACAAATATCTTCAAAACTTTTCACTCTATAAATTTATTATGTGACAATACATTTTGTCACCACATATTTATTTTTATGACGGACGATTTCATCATTATTTCGGCGCAATTAGCGACGCTGATAATTTTTGTCATATATTGCGATTGTTTCCATGACGAACAAAATCATCGCGTTACATATTCTTTTGGTGACAACACATATCTCGTCGTTGAATCGTAATTATTGGTGACACATTATTTTGTCATTATAAATACACATTAAGTGACGCGCAATATTTCGTAACGTTAAATCACCTCTTTCATGACAAGTTGTGTAATATATGACGAAATTATAAACACAATCACGACACCAAAATTCGTCATTAGAATTTGATGAATTTCGAAATGTGATCATGGTCGTCACTAAAAATTAATGCTATGATGACAAAACATGCTTTCGTCATTAAAAATATATTTTTTTGTGACAAAGAAATAATATAGATGACAAAAATTTTATCGTTGATGTGACGATGTAGGCGTCACAATAAATGATACAAATCGTGACAATCGTTATTAGCGTGACCAAAGATTAATTTTGTAGTGACAAATTGCAAAAATCGTCATGTATACCTTTTATGACGGAAATTCTACGTGGCGATCTTTATGACGCTCAATTTTCGTCATCTAATACATTTAGTGACGAAAAAACAAGTTTATATGACGATATTTTTTGTCACGTTATCTCATATTTCTTGTAGTGCTTCATGACCGTTCAATGGCTTTGGGGCATTTCCAAACTCCCGATTACCATCAAATGCCTTCCTCTCCGCCTCCAAAAAGGATGATATCGATCTAGAATCTTCTCCGTGGCCTTAGAATGCCATTTTTCTACTTTTCTTGACCATATTGCATGTATTCTCAAAGACAAACAGACATGCATGATATCCTTTAACACTGCATCCTGACAAGTTTCCATATGCTGGAAAATCATTAATCGTCCATAGTAGGACAGCTCTAAGCAAGAATGTCTCTTGCCGATATGCATCATAAACATCAACACCCACTTCCCATAAGCGTTTCAAATCATCAATCAAAGGTGCTAAGTAAACATCAATGTCATTCCCCGGCTGTTTAGGACCAGAAATCAACAAGCTGAGCATCATGAATTTTCTTTTCATGCACAACCATGGAGGAAGATTGTATGTGACCATTACAACTGGCCAACAACTATATGTAGAAGTCATCAAACTATGAGGATTGATCCCGTCAGCTGATATGGCAAGTCTAAGATTTCTTGGATCACGAGCAAAATCTGGCCATTTATGGTCCACTAGTCTCCAACATGGTGCATCAGCTGGATGTCGCAAATAGCCATCAGTCAATCTTTTATCTTTATGCCAAGTTAACTCCTTCGATATATCCTTACTCCGAAACATTCTTTGCATTCTAGGAATAGGTGGAAAGTACCATACAACTTCATACAAGCTTCACGGGATTCCTTCAATTATCTTATCATCTTTATTCAGTTTATATCTTGAGATCCCACAAGTAGGGCAGCTGGTAAAATCATTGTACTCCTTCCGATAGAGGATACAATCATTGGGACAAGCATGTATTTTCTCATAACCCATCCCCATTGCCCATATACTTTTCTTTGCATCATAGAAAGATGAAGGAAATTCGTTGTCATCGGGAAGCATTTTTACAAGCTCACTAAGTAGTTCAGTAAAACTTGTATCACTCCAACCATATTTTGCCTTCAAGTTATACAATTTCACTATCGCAGATAACTTTGTAAACTTAGAGCACTGTGGATATAGAGGTTTCTCGGCATCCTCAAGCAACTTTTTGAAATGATCTGGATTCTCCACAAATTCGTTGGTAGCTTGTACCATCTCAACAGTTTCATCAGCAAAAAAAACATTTCCACCTTCCCCAACCACATCATTCTCATTCCTCAAGTCCTCGAACGTAGATTTTTCCCCATGCCATATGAATCTTTCGTATGTCAAATCTATACCATTGACATAAACATGGGCCCTAATTGTGTCAGCATTGCCTCTTTTCACACTACCACATCTTGCACAAATGCAGGGTATATAATTCTGATCAACAGCATTCTTCTTGGCAAATTCCAAGAAAGATTCTAGCCCAACTGCAAACTCACGTGTCAGCCTACCCTTTGACATCCATGATTTGTCCATTTCTTAATTGCTACCTGCAGTTTATGCTTCTATATTTTCAATGTTAAAATTATTAACTGAAATATGGATTGGTGTTATTTGAGTAAGCTTATATCATAACTTATATCAAAGAAAACAGTAAATTTGCTTCATTATAAGGACATAGCTTAATTGAGATAGTAAATTACATACATCTTTTTGTTAAGTTTTATCTTAAATTTTATATTATTAATAATTTTCAATATTATATTTTGTATTATAAATACATATTATTTATAAATTTTTACATTATATATGTTAAATATAATATTAAATACATAAAATTATATTATTTTATGTAATATATATATAATATACATTAAATATATTAAAAAATAAATAAAAAATACCCGCGGGGCGGGGCGGGGCGGGGTGGAGATTTTAGCTTAATTGCTACAAAAATAGATAAGTGCGCCCCTCCCCCCTGAGTTTCAAAGTTAGGAAAGTACACAAAGACTACTCTCTGTTCTAGCTTAGCAAACAAGAATATTCTGGGATAAATGTTGTTTTAGGAAAATAACAAAACCATAGCAAACAACTTTTACATACATGGTTTTTTCTAGATTTATTGTTTATTTCAAATACACCTTGCATAGGTGTAATACATCCATTTAAACACCACTAATTAGCTAGTAGAGGGAGAAAATAAAATAAGATGTAGGGAAGCTAATGGTAATGCAGTTTGATGCACAAGCATATTAATTAACAGCAAAAAGCCAATGCTAGCAAAAGGTTCAGCACCAGAAGTAACTAACAATGTGAATTAGAATATAAAGAGCATCATGATATAGTAAAAGAATATGAGCAGAGCACTTACTTGTAGATGCAACAATTTCAAACGTGGTAAGTTTGCCTCTAGAAATTGGATAAGGGTTTATCTCTAGCCCACTAACCTTGACAACATAGTCCTTCTTATCTGCAATTTATTCAAATGACAAAGGCTGACAAATATGCAACAAAAAGAAGCAGCACAAAACGATAAATGTCGTGAGTTCCCCAATTGACCTTAATTTTTACACTTTGTCGCAATTATAGAGGAAATAAATTGTTTCAAGCATTCAAGAAAATGCTCCTTATTGCTTACCAATTACTTGTGACATAGTTCCAGGTGATTAATCTGAATCAGATAAATAAGTTGAGCTTAAGATCTAGAAATGAACAGTTAAGATAAAATTATGAAATAAATGAGATCCAATTCTAAATGAAATTGGCACTTTAAAGCTCTATCTCGTAAATCTATACATAAAATGGAACATTATAGAATAACAAAGAAGATCAGCTATGGTACATGATGCTACATCTTGTGGGACATAAAAGATCATATTCTCCTTGTCTCAAATTGACGACTCTTACGTTATTTGTGTTAGGATTTTTCCCCCAAAAAATATTATCTCATTTAAACCAATGATGTCGCACCACCGACTAACACCTACTTTTGAGGGATTTCGTCTAATTATACATAATTCGTCTCTTACCTAAAATATTTAAGAGGTTATTAAGAGGTTATTATAAATCCAATGATTAAGTTTACATGTCATTCGACAAATGATAGCTTCTTGTCTTCTACTCTTGCATTTCTATGATTCTTTAACTAACAACACGGACAGAACTCTAATTAACATACTTACAGGGATTGAAGATACATACTCTAACTAACAAACATGGTAAAGCACCAACAACTCAGACAAAACAATGGACAGAAACAGGGATGATACATACATATATAATGGCGAGCTATACGCAACTTAAACGACGACCTCCGCACTCCTTATCAACAACGAGCTCTATATTTTCGACTGGGCTTGCGGGAATGGAGTTCGACTAGGGATTTTCAAAAATATAAAATTTCGATTAGGGTTTTTGGTTGGTGTGGAGGGACGAAAATGAAGGGCAAGGAAAAACAAAGGGGATTAATTGAAGATGAGAAGATGAGCGACGATTGGGACAGACGGCGATTGAAGATGGAGTTGAGCGATGAAAATGGTGAAGATCGAGTTGTGAAGGTGAGCGCAGAGCAAAACCGAATTTTCTAAGGGTTTGGGTATTATTCTTTTTTTTTTTCAAGTGGAATGGGCCTGGTAGGATTTTCTTAGTTTTGGGTAATTTCAATTTTAATTTTATTTTAGGAATAATTACAAAAAGTACCCCTAAGGTTTGACCTAATTACAAAAAACCTATCTAACTTTCAAAATTATAAAAAATACACATGCGGTTTGATTCAGTGTTAAAATTAAGGGGTATACTAGAGCTGTCAAAACGGGCCAGGCCTGTTGGGCCGCCCCGCCCCACCCCGTCTAAGGTAGGGGGTGGGTTGAGTATTTAGTAGCCCGCCAAAGGGCGGGCCTAAATGGGCTAGCCCTCCGCGGGCCACGGGCGGGGCGGGGCAGCGGGCTAGCCCGCCAGAAATTAAAAAAAAAAAGTAAAAAAGAAAAAATAGATAAAATAGATAAAAAAAAATAGTATAATCGATATTTTATATTTTTATCTCTTATAAAAGTGTATATAATATTTTTATAAAATATGTATTTGTTATCCATTAGTATATTTAATTCATTAAAATTAATAATATAAATAGAAAAATATTTTTGGCGGGCCGGCCTGCCCAACCCACAGCTCAAGGCGGGTTGGGTTGGGATGTGGTTTTCTTGGCCATGCCCGCCCCCCGCCAAGTGGCGGGTTTTGGCACACCCTGCCGGCCCGTTTCGACAGCTCTAGGGTATACTACAATGATTTTATAAATATGAAGGGGGATTTTGAAATTATTTTGCTTATGAAGGAGTTAAACGTTAGATAAAATAAAACCTTAGGGTATTTTTGTAATTTCAAAAAATAGCTGGGTTATTTTGTAATTAGGTCAAACCTCAAGGGTACTTTTTGTAATTAACCCTTTATTTTAGAGTAATAATAATTGAGTTTTAACATCTAATTTAACTAAATGATGTTAATAGTGATGTTATAAACAAATATAAGGTGGTCAAAGACATCTGTTGGAATAACCGATCTTAAACATGATGTTATAAACCAAAAAAGGGGTGGTCAAAGACATCAGCTCCTAAAGACGATGTGTAATAGCGAAAAAATCCGCTCATACACATCGCTTCACTTAAAACATGATGGTGTATAGTGTAAGACATCATAAAATTCATGAAAACAATGTCTTTTAAGCGATGTCTTTGACCGAATTTCTTGTAGTGAGAATGAGTTGGGTTAATTGAGCTGAGTTAGAATACTCAGAAGACTCAATCAGTAGAGAAACAAGATGAGAAAATGGAAAATAAGCAAGTTTCACATTTCAGCCAAGTGAAACAATTTGGGAAGTCACCAGATCAAGTTAGGCGACAAAATGAGTTACATCATGAGAAGAGAGAAGCAGAGTTGAGTCACTTTGGAAGAAAAGCTGAATCATTTATGAGCTAAGTGACAACAACGCAGTCGTTTTATTCGAGCGAGAATGTTTTTAAGGATGACGTCAGCGTCATAATGACTGTCAGCATAAAAGTTGCATAGTAAACTATATGATTGGATATAAATGCAGCTGCATTTAATGTGGGGAAATTAATGCGGTTTTGAAGTCTTAATCCTAACCGTTAATTTTGATCAACATTTTCAAATTCCAAAAATTGTCCTTTCACGTCCCTTATATACAAAATCTCACTTTCTCTCTCTCCTCACGCAAACCTATTCATCTTCAGCAAAGAAAGTTCATTCTCTCTGCAACTAAGTTCAAACTCGAGTTATTCCAAGTCAAGTTTGTCATGTTTTAATCGGTCAAAAGCTCTAGAAATGGCAGCAAATCATGACTTCGCCTTGTTATCTGAGAAAATCCACACAGGATCGTTTGTGGATTTCGCTGGTATGATCAAATAAGGCGTGGATGGTTCCCTTGTGAAGAAAATAGCTGAGAAGATAGAAAAGTCCGACATGAATGACTTTTTGATGATGCAGTTCACACACCTACTTAGAAGAGGTGGCCATGTTTTATGTTAACGCGGAGGTGCAGGACGATGAAATTCGTTCATCGGTCCACAGCAAGGTCATCAAAATAACTGCAAAAGACCTTGCTGAGCACTATTTTTTGCCCGCTGAGGGATTGAAAGACATCGCTGAGAAGGATGTCAACCTAGCTGCAGCTTGGAAGGAAGTTGCCAAGCCAGAGTTTGCTGCGAAGGTTGTGTATACAACCAAGAAGGAGTCTCTGAAGGATGATTACCACAAACTAATGGACATCATGTCCAAGTGCGTGGACATGAAATTTGGAAGCTTTAATCAGCTGTCCAAGACCAAGCTGATCATGATGACTGCGATCATGCAAGAGAAAAAGGTGAATTGGGTTGAGTTCGTCTTCAGCCAAATCTGTCAAAATGTGATGAACAAGTTCTTCAAGGAGGATGGGACCTTTGGTCGCTCGTTGGGATATGGCCTTGTCATTGGCCATCTGATGGAGGTGAAGGGCATTGCACTGCGCCATGGCAAGCCCTTCCATACAAACAAAAAGATGTTCAAGGTGAACCTCTCCGGACCCAAAAGAAGGCTCATGCAAGAAAGGCTGATACAAGTGAGGGGGAATCAGCTGGCCCTGCTGACGACACAGCTGAGACCTCTCCAGCTCTCTCCCCGAAGCTGAAATCTAAGAAAAGAGTTGCATCATCTAAGCCTACCCCTGCCCCAGCAGCCAAATCAAAGAAAACACCTGCCCCCGCACCAAAACCAAAGCCCCTGCCTACGCAGCCAAGACACCTGCCCCTACAGCCGAGATAGAGGAGGAACCCCAAATTCTTTCTCCTATCGTGAAGATGAAGCGGACTGCCAAGTCCAGAAAGGCAGCTGCTTCTAAGAAAACTCTTAGTGAACCACAGGCCTTCACGTTTGAAGAGCCTGAAGAAATGGAACCTGAGATCCAGCTGGTTCCCACTAAAAGAAGACGGTTGTTCAGGAAAGCTGTGCTAGAAAAGGCAGCCGAGTCTGGTACTCAGCCGGAGAAGCAGGAGGAGGCTGATGATGCTCAAGTGGAGCAGTCTCAAGATATTGTGGATGCCCCAGAGAAAACTGTTGATGCTGATCAGCAGAGGATCGAAGAGAACCAAGTTGTGCGGGAAACAGCTGAGAAAACTGAAGTAGTTGAGACAACATAGCCGATGCAAGAACAGGTTGTCTCAACTCCTCAGACAGACGTTGCTGAGTCTGAGGGGAGCAAGCCCCATTAGCCCCCATTCAGGAGACAGGAGAGGATGATGATGATGACTTGATTATGTATTCTCCAATCTACCCTGACATTCAGAGAAGATTAAGGGAATGGAGGGCATGGAAGTTGGATTACTCTAGGCGTCAGTTTGCTCGCCCAGAATTTATTGAGGAGGAGGAAGAGTTTCTCAAATTCCTTGGACATGCATCTGTCCAATTTGCTCTGAATGAAGAGAGCTGTATGGAAACCCTCCGCCTTATCAAGGAGGAAGAAAAGGCGAAAGCTGAGGAGCATGCAAGAGCCTTGGAGAAATCCAAGATTTGTCAGGAGACAGGGACTTATGAGCACATCCATGAGTCTACTGATAGTGATGACGACAATCCAGCTGTTGCAATAGAGAAGTCCAAGATGCAGCAGGCTATGACAGTATCACGAGCCATGCATGAGATGAGCCTTCTAGAGGGTCCAGGAGAGTCCTCCAAAGTCTCTCCTAGGACTGGTCTTTTGGGAGTGGAGCAGTTGATTGCAACGGATATTGCTGCTACCACGTCCCCCGTGCACTCAACTGATGGCTCTCAGGGACATGGCAATGAAGCTGGGACTTTGGGCCCCCAAGCCAAGCCTACCCCTGAAGAAGGTGTTGAGACACATGCCCTTGCTGCTGTACACTCAGAGGGAACAGTAGTCGCGTCTTAGGAGAAGAGTGACCCCACTGTCATTCACTCAGCTGGTGCGCCAGCTGAGGGGGAAACTCTCTCCACCACAGCTAGGTCGGAGGATGTTGTGGGAGACCAAACATTGCAGTTTGGAGGCGAAAGTAAGAAGAACACAGAACAATAGAGTGACATTAACGATGCTCAGACAATTGAGTGTGTCTCAGCTGAGATGTCCACTACTTTTGCAGGCCGATGAAGTTGTTGTCGCAGCTAAGGCAAAAGATGGAGAGACCCTGGGAGTTGAGACTCTGGGTTATGAAAGTGCAATCCAAGGAGTTGAGACTCCGATGGATGCCAATGTAGAAGACCCTAAGACATCTGAGTCTATCGAAGGGAATGTAGAAGGCCCTGCAGCAGTTGAGACTGTTGGGGGTAATGAAGGCCTAAGGGAGGTTGAGACTTCCCTAGGTAGAGAGCAGACGGAACAGAACATTCCTCAACTTGAAGGAGTTGCTGCAGAAGAGGAGATCAGCGCCCTTCACGATTCCCAAGAGCATATTGATACTTCATTTTTGGGATCGTAGGATGAAGCCGAGTCCACACACCATGAAGATCTTTCGATGGATAAGGCTGAAGATGTTCTCAAATCTCAGAGCCAAGTCAGTGATAAGACGGCTCGAATGAGGTTTAATTTTGATGTTGAGCCAACTCCTAAGGCCTTATCATCCTCCGGTGACACTGATGAATTAGTTGAGGACCAGGTTACTCATTTGGAAAAACACACTGAGATCGAGGAAGCTGTTAAGACAGCTGAGGCTCAGTCAACTGAGAAAACAATCTCAAATGCTCCAGTTGGAACCGAGTCAATTGCGCAGGCTCCCACAGCTGCAGTACTGACGACTCCTATAGCTCAATCGCAGGCTTTCACAGTTGCACCAACATTTGTCAATGACGCTGCCGCAGCTGAGGCACAAAGAGTTGAATCATTTCAGGCATTTCAAAGTCAAGACGCTCAAGGTGAAGCCTCGGGGATACCATTCGTGCGTGATGATGTTTTTGAAGACATGTTCCCATTCAGTGCTACACTGCCCGACATGGAGGATGAATCTGCTGTAGAACTCAAGAAATATATCGTGCAGGAAGAGCCCATCATTCCTACAGATACGATTGTGCCAGTGGACTTCAATTTTGATGCAGAGTGGCCGGCAGCTGAATCAAATCCTACAGCTGAGTTCCGTGAAAGCCTTTAAGAAGATCTTCGAAGAGATTGAGAAAATGAAACGTCACCAGGCCTCTCTAGATTTGAGATTGGATAATCGGGATGCTACCCTCACAGTCAATTTGAGAGGGATCATCGTGCGTATAAGGGAATGGGTTGCCCAGCAGACAGCCATGTGTTCGGATCAAGTCCGTTACTTCAAAGCTCTTTTTGCAAAAATGCTTGTTTGGAGTGCGGACACCTCAATGTATCAGCAGAGGATGAAGGAATATATAGTCAGGATGGAAACTTCCCATAAGTCGGATATGAAGCTGGTACAGCACTTTCATAAGACTGAGATCGCTCGTCTGGAGAACAACATGAATGAAAAATTCAATCTTATAATGGAGGATATGAAAATAGTAACTGCTGAGTCAAAGGCTACTCGTTCCGAGTTTCACAAAGCCTACTCCACAGCAGACTCCAAGCAGAACTCGACAAACAGCCAACTGGATTTCCTCTTGAGTGGATTATTCCCCGGGATACCTCTCTCCTTTGGTGATGATGCCAAAAAGGGGGAAGAAGAGGCCCCTAAGGGATTGAAAGAATAATTGAAGAAAGGAGGTGACGTAGCTGAGGGGGAAGAAAGTTCAAAGGATCTGAAATTGATGTATGCTGAAACCCCACAGCTTGGTGAAGTCACGGCCTCAATTCTCAGCAAACTACCCATGAACCTACCTATTGAGAAAGTTGCAGTGGCCATGAAAGATAAAAGAAAGGCCATCGAAGCTGCATTTGAGGAGGTAGTTGAGAAGCAATCAGCTCGCGTTTAGGAGATCATGAAGCAATATGGTGGTCCTCCACCCGGAAAGGACTATGCTGCGATCAAACTCCCAAGGAACATTACCATGCCTGATGATGGATCTGAGCCCAGATCAATAGAGGAATTTCAAACTCTAGAATCAGAAGGCTACTTTCAATGGATGACTCTGCCGCAAGCCTGGGACTTGTATTGGGAGAAGGGATTGGATCTGTGTCAATCAACTGATAAGCAGCAGACTTCCAGCAGTCACTCAGCTACAAAGTCGAAGACTCCAATACAGTATACTCCCAGAGGAAGGGGAGCTGAGTCAGGAAGGGGAAGATGTGGTGGTGGAAGAGGCTCTCAACCTCGACCAAAACCAAAAGACGTAGCATACGTAGATCCAGACATGAAGGGTCTTATATATTGAGCTGGATATGATCACCTTGCCAACCTAGAAGTTGCTAGAAAGAACGATGAAGCTCTTAGAAGGCAAGAAGCTGAGAATGAGAGGACTGCTCGCGAATGGGAAGAGATGAAGCGAAGGGATGACCCTGCTGCTAGGCGAGCATATAGAAGAAGAAAAGAGAGAAGAAGAGAAAAGAAGAGGAGGAGGCAAAGGATGACATGAAGAGAGTCAAGAAGAAGAGAAAAGAAGGAAGAAAGAAAAGGCGTTGAAGTATGCTGCGAACCCCTTCATGTATTTGCCGTAAATACATTTTTGTAAGTCTTCTATAATAAGCTTAGTGAATTTTCCTGTAATTTTCACTCTGTATGTATCGTAGCTTAGATATACATTGTATTGCCATGTTTATGTAAAAAGCTCTGATACTTGTTGTAAACAGCTTTGTAAATGACAAGAATGATATGATCAATAAAATGATTATTTAAAGCATACATTCTTTGTTACTGCACTGCTTGTATGTTTGTTGTTTACTTATTTTGAATGTTTTAGGTTTTGGCATCATCAAAAAGGGGAAAATTGTTAGGAAATTTATTTGTTAGATTTTGATGATACCATGTAAAACTTAAACTAGGAAGTTGGCACCCCATTTTCCTTGTAATTTGTATTGTAATATATAGGACTGGAAGAGCTGAGTTAAGTCAGTTATGTCAAAGTTTACAAGAACTCAACTACGGACTGGGATGAAGACTTTGTTGTGTGTCAGCTGAGTATGGCTTAAAAGGAAGTCAAGGACTCGACTGAAGGAGAGTCAGAGGAACAGCTGTGAGGAGTGTCAGTCAAGTCAACTCAAGAACCAAGTCTATCAGTTGAAGTGATAGTTGAGTCAATCCCATGATTGGAGCAGACTCAAGTCACTTGGGGTAAAGGCAGCAGTCAAGTCAAGACAACTGACTTAGATCCATTGAATAAAGTCAAGAAAATTACTCGATATAGTAATATGTCAATCTGCCAGGTCTTAAAGTGTTTGGCCCAGAATTGTGCAAAAGGAATGAGCCAATTGGAAACACTACACCTTGTGTCAGAAACCTGCAATGCTCGAATGCCATTTAATACGAGGAAAGGGCAACATCACCAAGGCTGCAGACCAAGAAAAGAAAAGCCAACAAACACAAAATGGCATTTGAAATTATCCTATCTCTTCAACGGGCAAATTTCAAATGTGCACTATAAAAGGTTGAGGAAGCTATTGAGAAAAGGTTACATCGATTACCTGAACCACGAATGAACAAGCAATATTCAAGCAAGTAATCTGCAAATTTCTCAAATCATTACAAGTTATTCCTCAAGCCTTACACTCGAAGAAACTCGATCCAACACAAGGTGTGAAGGAGAGAAAACTCCAACCAGTTGAAGAGGAAACTTTTAAAGAAACAAAGGGGTCTACATTCCAAGTTGAAGGATTGTATAAAGGTTTAAGGTCGAACCATTATGAAGTTTGTTAGGGAGCTTCGTGATCAAATCCAAGAACTTGAGAAGTGAGCTGAAGTAGCAAGGCAGATGCCCTGTGAAGAAGCTGAGTCGCAAGAGAAGCCAGCTGTGTGATCAAGGTTGTCTCCAGACTGATAATCGCTTTGTAAACTGATCTGTTACATAGTGGATTCCTCCAGGAGTTGGAGAATAGAGGATTAGAAGAATTACCCAATCTTCAAACCTCTATAAAATATTTGTGTCATTTACTTTATGCAATTTACATTCCTGCATATTTACTTATATCTGTTGTTAGTTTATATTTGCTATCCACCTGATAAATAACTAAGTGCTAAAAATCAAGTGTTTAAAACAAGCTTAAATCAAATCAAAGGGTGTTAACTCCACAATTAGAATGGCGACATACAAGGCACTATATGGACGAAAGTGTAGATCTCCACTACACTGGGAGATCGATGATCAATGAACTCAAAAAGGGAAGCGAAAGTCACCGACAATCCCAAAGGTGGACTTAGTTCAGAAGGCCATGGAGAAAGTCAAAATGATCAAGGAGAGGATCCGTACGACTCACAGTCGTCATAAGAGTTATGCGAACAAGAGAAGAAAAGATTTCGAATTCGAAGTTGGAGACGAAATGTAACGACCCAATTTTATGAAATTAAAGTACTCTAAATATTATTAAGAAAACACGAATTTATAAATTAAAGTGATCCCAATAATTATCAAAAAGTTGATTTAGAATTTTTAATTCTTAAGACAAAAATATAATGATAGTAATAATAATAATAATAATAATAATAATAATAATAATAATAATAAAATAATAAATTAAATATCCAAAAATTATTCCAAGTATAAACCGGAAAAATTAAAGACATAAATCCAAAATTTAGTTTGATCATAATTATTTAAAATATAAATATACATGATATATTCCACCATCCACAGCATCATATCTTCAGCCGGATTTCTCAACCTGAAAATCATAATAATAACAGGAGTGAGCTTCATCTCGCTCAGTAGGGATATATCTGTCAATATTTAATATAACATGAAAAGCATTCACATAATTACAACAATAAATTCATGTATTTCCTCTTTTTCCTCTGACGGGCCAGTCCTGCATATAGCATTGCGAGTTCACCCCGAATATACATTTGATCTCGGACCCTTTTCATGGCCCCTAGCTTATATGAATTTATTTCCTCTTGACATATATTGCAATCAATAAAGTATAATCATGGAACATTAAATAAAGACAAATAATATAGAAATTCGTACCTTTATAATCGCAGATATTCGATGTAGAAAAATGAACAGTAAAAGTCATAATCCTCGACCCCTTCATTTTCTAAATTAAATAAAATTAAAATTAATATGTGATTTTAATAAATCAAACTAATTAATGAAAGAATTTGTGAAAAATATTGAAATAAGGTTTGTGAATTGTGAATATATATATATATATATATATATATATATGAAACTTGAAGTAGAAAAAATATTTATACCTTATAATTATTAGAAATGTGGTGTAAAATTTGTCTAAGAAGTTATACATATTTATACTAATTAATTCTACCCCCTAAATAAACTCTAAAATAGCCCCTACAACAAACCCCTAAACTAACCCCTAACATAACCCCTAATTTAACCTCTAAGTAAAATATTGATTATAATATTAATAATTATCATCATAAAGATAATGAAAAAAATATAATAAATATAACATGTATATAATTTTATTAAGAAATGATACACATAATATTATTGATAATTATTAGTCTAATAAAGATAACAATAATATTAATATTTAAGTGTTCTAATTATTAATATTTTTTAAAAATCGGGATATTACATACTATCCCTCTTAATAAAATTTCGTCCTAGAAATTAGTTAACTCAATAAATTTTCGGAAACAAAAATGTGATTTTTTTTTTCTTTTTTTTACACGAGGAATTCTTTGTCTAATATGGAAAGTACAGATGCAATGATACTTTTAATTAAAATGACGACTTGAATTCATAAAATAAAATTCTAAAATATGATAATATAATATGGCATTTTGAATAACATGACATAATAAATTGCAAACCCTGTGAAACCCGACGAGATATGATGGAGGTGGATGTCACTAGACTATTTTCTTTTAAAATTTGAAAGGAAACTTTTGTTTTTCCAAGTCTACAGAACCGTAGACCTGCTCTGATACCACTTGTAACGACCCAATTTTATGAAATTAAAGTACTCTAAAATATTATTAAGAAAACACGAATCTATAAATTAAATGATCCCAATAATTTTCAAAAAGTTGATTAGAATTTTTAATTCTTAAGAAAAAAGATATAATGATAATAATAATAATAATTCTAAATTAAATATCCAAAAATTATTCCAAGCATAAATTGGAAAAATTAAAGACATAAATCCAAATTATTTAAAATATAAATATAACATGATTTATTCCACCATCCACAACATCATACCTTCAGCCGGATTCCTTAACCTGAAAGTCATGATAATAATAATGGTGAGTTTCATCTCGCTCAGTAGGGATATATCTGTTAATATTTAATATAACATAAAAAGGATTCACATAATTACAACAATAAATTCATCCATTTCCTCTTTTTTCTCTGACTGGCCAGTTCATGCACATAGCATTGTGGGTTCACCCCAAAGATACTTTTGATCTCGGACCCTTTTCATGGCCCCTAGCTTATATGAATTTATTTTCTTTTGACATATATTGCAAACAATGAAGCATAATCATGAAACATTAAATAAAGACAAATAATATAGAAATCCCTAACTTAATAATCGCAGATATTCGATGTAGAAAAATGAACAATAAAAGTCATAATCCTCGACCCCTTCGTTTTCTACATTAAATAAAATTATAATTAATATGTGATTTTAATAAATCAAACTAATTAATGAAAGAATTTGTGAAAAATATTGAAATAAGGTTTGTGAATTGTGAATATATATATATATTTATATATATATATATATATATATATATATATATGAAACTTGAAGTAGAAAAAATATTTATACCTTATAATTATTAGAAATGTGGTGTAAAATTTGTGTAAGAAGTTATACATATTTATACTAATTAATTCTACACCCTAAATAAACTCTAAAATAGCCCCTACAACAAACTCTTAAACTAACCCCTAATATAACCTCTAAGTAAAATATTGATTATAATATTAATAATTATCATAATAAAGATAATGATAAAAACATAATAAATATAAAATGTATATAATTTTATTAAGAAATGATACACATAATATTATTGATAATTAAGTCTAATAAAGATAACAATAATATTAATATTTAAGTGTTCTAATTATTAATGTTTTTTTAAAAATCGGGATATTACATATTATCCCTGTTAATAAAATTTCGTCTTCGAAATTCGTTAACTCAAAAAAAATTCGGAAACAAAAATGCGATTTTTTTTTTTTTTTTTACAGGAGGAGCTCTTTGTCTAATATGGAAAGTACAGATGCAATAATACGTTTAATAAAAATTGTAACGCCCCGAACCCATTTCGATTAGGAACATCACTGTGGTACACTTGAGTATTTATAAATAATTTGTGGAAGCATAAATATAATACTTTAATTACTAAAATGATGGCTTAAAAATTTCTTAATATAAACTTGAATGTTATCAAAAGCTAATAAGGATAATAAGAGTTACACATTATTAAAATTCTTATTACAAAAGCTTTAAAGTTTGTTTCATCAAAACACAGGTACTTAAATTATTTTGGGAATAACATAACGACGCCCACGTAGACAGTCCCTATACCTCATCTCCAGGCTCGTCATCATTATCTGAAATGTAATAAACATTTGAAGGCGTGAGCTGTGAAACTCAGTGGGAAACATAAGCAATTACACTAATGAATTTAACAATATTTAATAAAATATTTTTCCCTGGTGAGTTACTTTCATGTCTCGAGGGCCCCAAGTCAAACGTTTCAGACCCTGCTACCGCCTCACATGCTATTAACAACTTTTCACTTGGTGAGTCACCTTCATGTCTCGTGGGCCACGGACGATGCCTCGGCCCGTGCTTGCACCTCACATGCTATTGAGTCTAGTTCAATATAAGGACTAATTCATGTCTCGTGAGCCACAGTCAATGCCTCGGTCCGTGCTTGCACCTCACATGATATTAGCCTTAGGCCTCATGACCCGAAGGTCCTCAATCATAATATACCAGAGCATAAAAAGAGTTTTGCATATAAACATTAGTATAACAGTACAACATGCTTACAAAATCAGAAGTTTATCCACCTTTGAAGTTTAACGGAAAGCTAGTGATGTATTCGTTTGAATGAGTCCGTATCCGATTGCGCCGCCCCTAACACAGTTAGTTCTTCAACTTAAATGACATAGGACAATCTAATAATCATCAAATAACTTATTCTCTCGAGCTAAGTAAAATCTAAAAGTTCCTAAAGTCAATATTCGCATAATCGGGTGTTCGGTACCCTTATAAAGTGCTTTAAAAACGATAGTTGACCAAAATCAAAAGTCAAAGGTCAACTTAAAGTCAAAGTCAACATAAAGTCAAAAGTCACTTAAATTCAATTAATCCTTAATTAATCACCTAAATCAAATAATTCGTCTAACGACTCGTTTTAGATGAAAATCCTGGTTTATCGAAATCTTAATCTATATAATATTATCTCGACTTAAAATTCTCGATTAAAAATAATATATTCAAAATTTCACGTTTTTCCAAAAAATATTACTTTATGTCACATCACCACTTTTCCACCTCATAACTCTATACTACTCTACAACCTACTAACATCATCATCAACTTGCAAAATATCCCAATATATCTCTTTAATTCAAGGATTAAAATTTTTCCATCCTTCTTACACACACTACACCAAGAACACACAATTCTTTAAATTTCACCAAGAACACCAAGAACACATAATTCTTTAAATTTCACCAAGAACACCAAGAACACACACTACACTCATCTTCAAAGTTTTTCTTTCACATACTTCACCAATTACACATAAATCTTTATATTTTACCAAGAACACCAAATTTCGCAGAAAATTCTTTGTTGTAGCAGTTTTCTTAATTTAGCTATATCTCCTCAACGAAACATCCGATTTATGTGATTCTTACACCGTTAGAAAGCTAAGACAATTATCTACAAATATTTCAAGAAAGTCCCAATGCTTACTAAAAATAGGTCACAAAGTGATATTACTGAAGGACAAACGTCTTTTTTCGGATTTCTGGCACAGTTCACTATTTGGGGTATAACTTGGTCTACAAAACTTCAATTAACATGATTCAAGTTGCAAATGAAAGCTAAGACATAGATCTACAAGTAGGAAACAATTTTTTGGTTCAAATATAGCTCAAAATATCCAGATATTTATTTTTGTATAGGGATAAATTTCTGTCCGAAAATAAAGGTATTTTCCTTCTCTTCAATAAGATCAAATCACAACACAAAAATGAAATAAAAAAAATCAATTCTAAATTTTTTTCAACTAAAGGCTGAAGATTACAAGTCTAATAATGAGGTTTTTAAACATCATGTAACCACCATTAATTTATATTTTTAAAGTTAGTTCTAGCATAATATTAATACCCTATCATACTTAAATGAAAAGACAAAAATTAAAGAAAAAGATGAAGAAATCCTTACCTCTTTGAAGCTTTCTTAACAATGGTGTATTTTATCTAAGTATGGGGTGTGAAGGATAAGTGAGGGTGTTGGGGGATTTTATAAAACAACCAAGAGGGCTTGGGGTAGAAAAATCTATTTTGCCCTCTTTTAAAAATATTAATAAAAAATAGTTTTTTAAAAATCCTTAAGTAAGCTATTATTATTATTATTAAAAATCCCGAGAGTTAATTAAAACTCATTTTTCATAAATTAGATGATCACTAATAATAATAAAATGTGAGGTAAAATTTTAGTCTCTAATTCCAAAAATATAAATAAGCACTTTAATCAAAATCTCCGAAATTTCACTTAATCGGTCCAAAACTCTCGATCCTAAAATTTAAGTCTGAAACTCCATAATATGTCATCGTGATGTCCATTCATATCCATTATCGTAGTTAGGGGAGCAATCAGTTCCCGGATACTCAAAATAAATAAAATGCATAAAGCGAGTAAATCGCACATTTAAAGTGTAAACTAGATATTTGATGCAACATTATTCTTGAATATTAATTTAAAAGTTTCAAGTAATTAAAAAGGGTTGGGTCGTCACAACCTCCCCTACTAAAAAAAAATTTCATCCTCGAAAGTCGACTTAGTTAGGAAAATGTTTGGATACTTAGCTAGAATCTCTTCCTCTCTCTCCCAAGTAGCCTCATCATTACCATGTCGGCCCCACTGCACTAACACTAGTGGCACTTCTCGATTTCTCAACTTATGCACCTTCTTTCTCAAAATAGCAACAGGACTCTCTTCATAGGCAAGGTTCTTTCTGACGTCCAATTCCTCATGGTTAATGATATGGCTTGGGTCGGAAATATACTTCCTAAGCATAGATATGTGAAACACATTATGTACTGCTGCAAGCTCTAGAGGTAGTGCTAGATGGTATAGGACATCTTCAATCTTATCCAAAATTTCTAATGGTCCAATGTACATTGGTCTCAATTTTCCTTTCTTCCCAAAACGAACAACTTCTTTCAAAGGTGCTACCTTGAGAAATACCTTGTCTAACACCTCCAATTATAGGTCTTTCCTTCTTTTGTCGGTATAACTTTTCGGTCGGTCTTGTTCTGCCTTGATTCTATCTCGAATCTTAGCAATCGCTCCCACCGTCTTTTTGATAATCTCTGGTCCGAAAATTTTTCGTTCACCAACTTCGTCTCAATGAGCTGGTGATTAGCACTTTTTTCCATACAATGTTTCGTATGGTGCCATTTGGGTAGTAGTTTGGTAACTGTTATTGTAGGAAAAAAATTCAACTAGTGGTTGATAAGTCTCCCAACTCCAATCAAGATCCAAAACAACTGTTCTGAGCATGTATTCCAATGTCTGAATTGTCCTTTCTCACTGATCGTTTGTTTGTGGATGATATGCAATGCTGAACTTAAGTTTTGTCTTCATAGCTGCATGCAAACTTCCCCAAAATTCCGATGTAAATCGGGGATCACGATCTGATACAATTTATATTGGCACTCCATGGAGGCTAACAATTTTCTCAATGTAAATTTGAGCGAAACGATCCATCCTAAAAGTTATCTTTACTGGTATAAAATGCGTGCTCTTCGTGAGTCTGTCCACGATAACCCAAATAACTTTATTCTTCCTTATTAATCTGGTAGTCCTGTCAGGAAATCTATAGTAATATGTTCCCATTTCCATTCAGGAATATCCAGTGGGTTTAATAATCCTAATGGCCTTCGGTGTTTTTACTTGCTGACAAATGAGACATCTTTCCACAAATTTGCCTATTGTCCATTTCCTATTCCTCCACCAGAAAATTTTTCTCAAGTCCCTATATATTTCGTCCCTCTCGGATGAGTTGTATAAGGTGTGTTATGAGCTTCATCAAGAATTTCCTTTCTCAACTCTTCATCCTTAGGTACGCATCGTCTTCCATCATAGACTAGCGTTTCATCTAGCGCAATTGCAAATCCATGAATGCTTCCTGCTAGTACCCTTTGCTTCATCTTGTTGAGAAAAATATATGTTTTCTTAGCATCCTTTATTCGTTGCCTCGGGGTAGGTTGTACTTTCAAGGATGAAATCATGGCAACTGCCTGATTAGGTGGTCTCAAAATTTCCAACCTTAGATTGGAAAATTCTATTAATAGTGATTATTGTTGTGTGAGCAAAGTTGCAATCTGCCCGCTGTTCTTTCTACTGAGCGCATTTGCCACAACATTTGCCTTTCCCGGGTGATATTGAATAGTATAATCATAATCCTTTACCAATTCTAACCAACTCCTCTGACGCATATTCAACTCCTTCTGTGTGAAGAAGTACTTCAAGCTCTTGTGATCTGTGATGATCTAAAACTTCCCACCATAAAGGTGATGACGCCAAATCTTTAAGGCGTGAACTACTGCCACTAGTTCCAAGTCATGAGTGGGGTAGTTCTGTTCATGCGTTTTTAAATATCTCGATGCATCGGCAATGACCTTGCCATTTTGCATTAGCACACATCCTAATCCTAATTTTGACGCATATGTATAAATAACAAATCCTTTGGTTCCATCTGGAATTGTCAAAATAGGAGTTGTTACTAATCTTTGCTTAAGCTCTTGAAAGTTGTTTTCACACTTGTCGGTCCACTGAAATTTCTCACTCTTCTTGGTCAAGTGTGTAAGTGGCTTGGCAATTTTTGAGAAGTTCTGGATAAATCTTCTGTAATATCCAGCTAACCCTAGGAAACTTCTCACTTTGCCTACGTTAGTCGGTGCTTTCTAGTTCAATACTGCCTCCACTTTAGATGGGTCTACTTCAATTCCATTAGCAGTGACAATGTGCCCTAAAAACACAACCCTGTCCAGCCAAAATTCACACTTGCTGAATTTGGCATAAAGTTTCTCGTGTCGCAATGTTTCTAAAACAATGCGGAGATGTTACTCATGTTGTTCCTTGTCTTGCGAATATATCAAAATATCGTCTATGAAGACAATAACGAACTTATCTAGATAAGGATGAAACATCATGTTCATCAGATCCATTAACACTGCTGGCGCATTCGCCAATCCAAAAGGCATAACAGGAAACTCAAAGTGACCATATATTGTCTTGAACGTTGTCTTAGGGATATCACAATTCTTGATCCTTAATTGGTGGTACCCTGATCTCAAATCAATCTTGGAGAACGCACTGGCTCCCTTTAATTGATCGAACATATCTTCTATCCTAGGCAAAGGATATTTGTTCTTGATAGTTAACCAGTTCAAATCTCGATAGTCTATGCACATCCTAAGATATTCATCTTTCTTTTTCACGAATAATACTAGCGCTCCCCAAAGTGAGACACTAGGTCGGATAAATTTCTTGTCACATAACTCCTGGATTTGGCCTTCCAGTTCTTGCAATTCCTTGGGTGCCATTCTGTATGGTGCCTTAGACACGTGTCGTACCTAGCACTAAATCTATGGTGAATTCAACTTGACGATCATGGGGAATTCCAGGTAAATCATTTGGATATATGTCCAACAATTCCTTGACCACTGATTCATCAGTTGATATCCTTTCCATCGTCTCTTTCCCCATCACGTTCACCAAAAATCCTTGACACTCTTTCTTTCAAAGCATTTTGACAGCTTTTATTGCTGACACTATCTTCACTCTAGTATTAGTCTTTTCTCCATAAAAGATAAATTGATTCCCATTTGATCTTTCAAATTCAATTTTCCTATGGAAACATTTAATGGTGGCTCGGTTCTTACTTAACCAATCTATACCCAATATAACATCAAAATCTCTCATCTCTAGTACATAAAGACCGACTTTCATTTGTTGACCACTAATAGTAAGTTCCACTCCTCTCGTAGTTTTCTTAGAATTAGCAGTTTCTCCTTAGGGAATACTTACTTCTAGTTCTTCATTGTTAATTAGTGTAGACTCACTGGGGAGTACATCCTTAATTCTAACAACTAAACCCGATTTTTTTTCTATCCAAAGATATACAAATTTTGTCAATCTATCTAAAAGCCAACTAATTGTCAGTCTTATTTCGAGGACTAAGTTCAAAAGTCTAAGTTCATGAAGCATCAAATGATCTAAGTTCAAAGTTCTTTTATTCGTGAAGTTCTTAAAAACATCACTAAATTTTTCAGATTTTGTCGTACCAGTTCTCATAAAGTTCTTGTAAAGTTCTTGTAAAGTTCCTCTAAAGTTTATAATAGTTCATAATCATTCTTGTTTGAGGAACAAGTTCATTTCATAAAATTTCATTGAAGTAATATGCAATAAAATCAAAGCATTTATAAAATCATACCTCGAGCGAGTGTAGGTTCTGCTAACGTGGTCATCTTTCTCAATTTTTTTCAATAAAAAAATATATAGTTTTAAAGAAAATCATTTCTAGTCTACAGAAACGTAGACTCGCCCTGATACCACTTCTAACGCCCCGAACCCATTTCGATTAGGAACATCACTGTGGTACACTTGAGTATTTATAAATAATTTGCGGGAGTATAAATATAATACTTTAATTACTAAAATGTGGGCTTAAAAATTTCTTAATATAAACTTGAAAGTTATCAAAAACTAATAAGGATAATAAGAGTTACGCATTATTAAAATTCTTATTACAAAAGCTTTAAAGTTTGTTTCATCAAAAAAACAGGTACTTAAATTATTTTGGGAATAACATAATGACACCCACGTAGACAGTCCCTATACCTCAGCTCCAGGCTCGTCATCATTATCTAAAATGTAATAAACATTTGAAGGCGTGAGTCAGAAACTCGATGGAAAACGTAAGCAGTTACACTAATGAATTTAGCAACATTTAATAAAATATTTTTCCCTGGTGAGTTACTTTCATGTCTCGCGGGCCACAAGTCAAACGTTTCAGACCCTGCTAACGCCTCACATGCTATTAACCACTTTTCACTTGGTGAGTCACTTTCATGTCTCGTGGGCCACGGCCGATGCCTCGGTCCGTGCTTGCACCTCACATGCTATTTACTCTAGTTCACTAAAAGGACTAATTCATGTCTCGTGGGCCACAGTTGATGCATCGGTCCGTGCTTGCACCTCACATGATATTAGCCTTAGGCCTAATGACCCGAAGGTCCTCAATCATAATATACCAGAGCATAAAAAGAGTTTTGCATATAAACATTAGTATAACAATACAACATGCTTACAAAATCAGAAGTTTACTCACCTTTGAAGTTTAACAGAAAGCTAGTGATGTATTTGTTTGAATGAGTCCGTATTCGATTGCGCCGCACCTAACACAATTAATTCTTCAACTTAAATGACATAGGACAATGTAATAATCATCAAATAACTTATTCTCTCGAGCTAAGTAAAATTTAAAAGTTCCTAAAGTCAATATTCGCATAATCGGGAGTTTTGTACCCTTATAAAGAGCTTTAGAAATGATAGTTGACCGAAATCAAAAGTCAACGGTCAACTTAAAGTCAAAGTCAACATGAAGTCAAAAGTCACTTAAATTCAATTAATCCTTAATTAATCACCTAAATCAAATAATTCGTCTAACGACTCGTTTTAGATTAAAATCTCGGTTTATCGAAACCTTAATCTATAAAATCTTATCTCGACTTAAAATTCTCGATTAAAAATAATATCTTCAAAATTTCACGTTTTTCCAAAAAATATTATTTTATGTCACATCACCACTTTTCCACCTCATAAGTCTATACTACTCTACAACCTACTAACATCATCATCAACTTGCAAAATATCCCAACATATCTCCTTAATTCAAGGATTAAAATTTTTCCATCCTTCTTACACCAAGAACACCAAGAACATACACTACACTCATCTTCAAAGTTTTTCTTTCACACACTTCACCAATTACACATAAATCTTTATATTTTACCAAGAACACCAAGAACACCAAATTTCGCAGAAAAATCTTTGTTGTAGCAGTTTTCGTAATTCAGCTATATCTCCTCAACGAAACATCCGATTTATGTGATTCTTACATCGTTCGAAAGCTAAGACAATTATCTACAAATATTGCTCTGACCAGAAAGTCTCAATTCTTACTACAAATGGGTCAAAAGGTGATATTACTGAAGGGCAGACGTCTTTTTTTTTTCAGAATTCTGGCACAGTTCACTATTTGGGGTATAACTTGGTCTACAAAACTTCAATTAACATGATTCAAGTTGCAAATGAAAGCTAAGACATAGATCTATATGTAGACAACAAGGTTTTGGTTCAAATATAGCACAAAATATCTAGAAATTTATTTTTGTATAGGGTTAAATTTCTGTCCGAAAATAAAGGTATTTTCCTTCTTTTCAATAAGATCAAATCACATTAGAAAAATGAAATAAAAAAAATCATTTCTAAATTTTTTTCAACTAAAGGCTGAAAATTACAAGTCTAATAATAAGGTTTTTAAACATCATGTAACCACCATCAATTTACTTTTTTAATGTTAGTTCTAGCATAAGATCAATACCCTATCATAGTTAAATGAAAAGACAAAAATTAAAGAAAAAGATGAAGAAATCTTTACCTCTCTGAAGCTTTCTTAACAATGGTGTATTTTATCTAATTATGGGGTATGAAGGAGAAGTGAGGGTGTTGGGGGATTTTATAAAACAACCAAGAGGGCTTGGGGTAGAAAAATCCATTTTGCCCTCTTTTTAAAATATTAATAAAAATTAGTTTTTTAAAAATCCTTAAGTAAGCTATTATTATTATTAAAAATTTCGAGAGTTAATTAAAACTTGTTTTTCATAAATTAGATGAACACTAATAATAATAAAATGTGAGGTAAAATTTTAGTCTCTAATTCCAAAAATATAAATAAGCATTTTAATGAAAATCTCCGAAAATTCACTTAATCGGTCCAAAACTCTCGATCCTAAAATTTAAGTCTGAAAATCCATAATAATATCCATAATACGTCATCGTGATGTCCATTCATATCCATTATCGTAGTTAGGGGCCCAATCGGTTCCCGGATACTCAAAATAAATAAAATGCATAAAGAGAGTAAATCGCACATTTAAAATATAAACTAGATATTTGATGCAACGTTATTCTTGAATATTAATTTAAAAGTTTCAAGCAATTAAAAAGGGTTGGGTCGTCACAAAAATGACGACTTGAATTCATAAAATAAAATTCTAAAATATGATAATATAATATGGCATTTTGAATAGCATGACATAATAAATTGCATACCTTGTGAAATTCGATGAGATATAACGGAGGTGGATGTCACTAGACTATTTTCTTTTAAAATTTGAAAAGAAACTTTTATTTTTCCAAGTCTACAAAACCGTTGACCTGCTCTTATACCATTTGTAACGACCCAATTTTATGAAATTAAAGTACTCTAAAATATTATTAAGAAAACGCGAATTTATAAATTAAAATGATCCCAATAATTATCAAAAAGTTGATTTAGAAATTTTAATTCTTAAGAAAAAAATATAATAATAATAATAATAATAATAATAATAATAATAATTCAAAATTAAATATCCAAAAATTAATCCAAGCATAAACCGGAAAAATTAAAGACATAAATCCAAAATTTAGTTCGATCATAATTATTTAAAATATAAATATAACATGATTTATTTCACCATCCACAACATCATATCTTCAGTCGGATTCCTCAACCTGAAAATCATGATAATAATAGGGGTGAGTTTCATCTCGCTCAGTAGGGATATATCTGTAAATATTTAATATAACATGAAAAGCATTCACATAATTGCAACAATAAATTCATTCATTTCCTCTTTTTCCTCTGACTGGTAAGTTCCTACATATAACATTGTGGGTTCACCCCGAAGATACTTTTGATCTCGGACCCTTTTCATGGCCCCTAGCTTATATGAATTTATTTCCTCTTGACATATATTACAATCAATGAAGTATAATCATGAAACATTAAATAAAGACAAATAATATATAAATCCCTACCTTAATAATCGCAGATATTCGATATAGAAAAATGAACAGTAAAAGTCATAATCCTCGACCCCTTCGTTTTCTACATTAAATAAAATTATAATTAATATGTGATTTTAATAAATCAAACTAATTAATGAAAGAATTTGTGAAAAATATTGAAAGAATGTTTGTGAATTGTGAATAAATATATATATATATATATATATGAAACTTGAAGTAGAAAAAATATTTATACCTTATTATTATTAGAAATGTGGTGTAAAATTTGTGTAAGAAGTTATACATATTTATACTAATTAATTCTAGCCCCTAAATAAACTCTAAAATAGCCCCTACAACAAACCCCTAAACTAACCCCTAATTTAACCTCTAAGTAAAATATTGATTATAATATTAATAATTATCATAATAAAGATATGATAAAAACATAATAAATATAACATGTGTATAATTTTATTAAGAAAGGATACACATAATATTATTGATAATTATTAGTCTAATAAAGATAACAATAATATTAATATTTAAGTGTTCTAATTATTAATGTTTTTTTAAAAATCGGGATATTACATGAAGTATTTCTTAACTCTCACCACTAAAGGGGTTGATCAATCCAAAGAAATGAGGTAAGCTGAGTCCGATATATGTTGATTGTTCGCCAAAAATATTTTCGTTCATACAACTGCAAGTGTACTGTGTAGTTTTTAGAATAATGACAAGCAAGGTCGTATTCCTCAGAGATTGAAGCTCGAAACACTTAGGCTATAATAACATCGTTTTCCAATTTTATTGAAGCGGCCGAAAAATCAAGTATTTTTATCTACTAAAAATCGAAACATTAAGAAAGAAAATAAAAATAAAAATAAATTTGTGAACCCCACAAGTCTTTTCAATATCTTTAGGAGCAACCTTAGGCACATAATCTCAACATGTTTCTTCAATATTAAATGCAATTAAAGTTTTAAAAACCAATTCATGCAATTCTATGGGTTCAATTCCTAAAATAGTTTATTGCGCGCATAAACAATAGATTAACAATAATTGAGGTCTCCCGATCCATTACAATTATTATTAACTCCTAAAAGATCTTTGAATTGAAGTACTCCCCACAAATAGAAGTAGTCTCCCAATACATTACTCTATTTATGTCTGAATTCGATTTTCATCTTACTAGAAGTATGACATGCAAATTATTGGCCAAATAAAAAGCAATTAAGAATAAGCGCTCGAATTCATAAAATAGAATGCATGAATTAATTAAAAAAATAAATAATCATATTTAATATAAATCAACAGTTTCGATTATGCCCCTAAGATCCAAAAAATATGCCAAATATTGATTACAAACTCATAGACAAATTCGAATCAATATTAAGACATCGTTTAAGCATAGAAAAGAGTTCTTAGACATGGAAAGAAAATTCTTTCTTGTCAGGATGGATTTCCCTTCCCTCTCGAAGCTCTTGTGCTCCCATAGATGCGAAAGCCTTGTGGTGTTCTTCGCGACCTAGCCTTTTGCTCTCAGAAGCTCTTTGATTCCTTCGTTCTTGTGTTATTTGATGTGTTTTCTTTGTATGAACTTGTGTATTCTTCGTGTAAGATTTGGTCCCCTGTTATAGATGGTTGGAGAGATCACTTGTAGAGTTGGAAAGGGAAGCAAACTCTGAAAAACACGCTGAAATAGACTCCCACACGGCCAGACCGTGTAGGACCACACGGGCGTGTTGCTTGACACGGGCAGGTTGTGCGGCTGAGTACCCTTTTTCACACGTCACACGGCCTGGTCGTGTGGACCTGCTCCGTCCCCTATTTTCTTCCCTTCTTTACACAACCGTGTGATCTTCACACCACCACTCCACACGGCCGTGTGAGACCACATGGTCCGGCCGTGTGAAGTGCTTTTGTTATCTTTTTCCGTCGTTTTGATCTTCTCTTTGCATTCGCAATCTTATACGGGCATCCCAACTGACATTTCTTCATTTTAAGCTCCGTTTCCTGCAAGAATTCGCAGTATCATGCCCTTTAAAGGAAACCAAGTAAAAACATAGTAAATATGCGTACAAATGCATCAATTATATATCATTTTAAGCCCCAAAATGCACGTATATTTTACACTCATCAAATACCCCCAAACTTAAAGCATTGCTCGTCCTCGAGCAAATTTAGAAAAACAATATAAGGGTAAAAACAAAAGAACACCCAAGAACACTACAAACATTAAATAGCATTACACTTCATACCCAAGGAAACCATGTAACTCATTATCAAGAAGTCGTCATTCATAAACTCGAAATTATTAATACTCTTTTGGGTGCTTGACATTGCGACTCATAAGTAAATAGTGTATCACTCTACTCTGAGAAGTGTATGGTAAGTGTTTACGCTCAAATTCAATTCAGTGAATGTAGAACTACCATAAGCTTGCAAATCGTCTAACATCTCGACCACTTTTTTGTGCACAATCTAAGAATCAAAAAGGACTTTTATTAGGTTGTAATGTAGGCTCTTTGGTAAGGGTAAGAAAATTTGGATTAAGTGACTTGACTTGAGCAAATAGAATTTAAGCATCTGAGACTTGTAATTCACCAACCCAATTTCAACATAATATCAGTTTTCTTCTTTTTTTTTTCAACTCAATTCCACCCTTATTTCTCTTTTGTTCATTATTAGGCCTTTTTGCCTTCTTTTCTTTTTTTTTTAGACTCAAGCTCTCATTTTTCACAATTTTCAGAATTTTTTTTGCTTTGCTCGATTTTCTCTATTTTCTTTCCAGAGATTTTCTTTCTTTTTCGAGCTTCATGTATTTTTTCCATTTACCCAGATATTGTTCATCCCTCTTTCTTTTGCCAACTTCTTCTCTTTTTTCATAAATTTCCACCACATCTCCCCCAAAGTTATTCATTTTCTATAAGCTCAGGAATTTGTAGGGATTAAAAACATGTAAATTTCAAAGATCAATGTGGTTCAGAATAAAAGTTTAGGCTCAAAATTGGCTAACTAGGGAATCATGAGTTCATAGGTAGGTTTTTTAGGCTAAGTAGGCTAAACAAAGGGCCTTAGATCATTTTCAAAAATTGCACACACACATGGCTTCAGTGAAGATACGACAGCAAGTTCTAGATCTATCAATCATGAATGACACACTCAAGAAAGAAATAAGTTTGCATAATGTAAAGTAGTTTAAGGCACAAAAGCTCACAGGCTTATTTTTCGCAACATGCTCAAATACCCAATTTTCTTAACACATGCCAAGTAAATAAATAACTTTCCTCCCAAGAATTTATCACATTATCCCCATAGTTATGTTATCCCATGCCATGAAATATTCATAGTAAAATCATAGGGAGCTGGGCATACGAACTGAATTAAAAACCACACACAAAAGCAATTAAACGTGCTAAAGTGGTAAACGTGCTAAAATAAAAATTAACAGAAAAATCAAAAAATTATTTTTTTTTCCGAAAATGCAAATGCAAATGCTTCTACATGTAATCCTAAATGCAATGCAAAATGCACAGTACTAAATTACGCATTCTTGAGAACCCACACAACCTTAAAATATGCTTCGTCCCGAACATATGAAGGAATTATCAAAAGAAAAAGGAATCCGTAATAAATACTTACAAAGATTCTGTATTGGGTTGCCTCCCAACAAGCGCTAAGTTTTATATCTTCAGCCGGACTCCTGACTGTCTTTATGTGTCAATCAAGTTGGTCGAAATTTCATGTTGCATATCTTGTTCATAGTAATGTTTGATTCTTTGCTCATTCACTATAAAGGTTCGACCATTCTTTGCTAATAATTCAATGGCTGCTCCTGGTGACATTACCTTTTTGATTATAAAAGGACCCGACCACCTTGATTTAAGCTTGCCCGGAAATAATCTCAATCTCGGATTGTATAGTAATACTACTTGCCCGGGTAGGAATTTTCGTCTCAGAATCTTTTTATCATGCCATCTCTTTGTTCGATCTTTGTAGATTTGGGCATTTTTGTATGCATCTTGACGAAATTCTTCTAGTTTGCTTATTTGCAGTTTTCTCTTTTCGCCTACTGCAGTCATATCAAAGTTAAGCTTTTTCACCGCCCAAAATGCTCTATGTTCTAATTCCACTGGAAGGTGACATGATTTTCCAAAAACTAATCGATATGGGGACATGTCCAGAGGTGTTTTGTATGCCGTATGATAAGCCCATAAAGCATCATCAAGCTTTAAAGCCCAATCTTTTCGATTTATGCTAACTATTTTTTCTAATATCTGCTTAATTTCCCTATTGGATACCTCGGCTAATCCATTCGACTGTGGATGGAAAGCGGCGGCCACTCGATGTTTTACTCCATATTTTGCTATCATGTTGTTAAACATTTTGTTGCAAAAGTGAGATCATCCATCACTGATGAGTGCTCGTGGGGTGCCAAACCTCGTGTATTGATAGCTTGTTCAATTGGCATCTTTGGACAATTGGCATCTTTGGACCTTCATAGCTTATTCCACTCCTCAGACGAATGGTTTGGCACTGTTCTCCCATGTCTGTCTTTGTGGCTTTTGGGAGTTTGCCTTTTTGGTGTTGGCCATGTATTGATATAGCTATATGCCCCACCTATTTTTCCAAAGATTTCAATCTATCATTCATGTTAGTATTTAATTGAGTTACCTGATCCTTGATTCTGTCTATCTTGGCTTCATCCTGATTCAATCGCGCTCGAGTTTCTCCGATGAATGAAGCTAGCATCTCTTCTATAGATGGTTTTTGTTCCTTTGGTAGCCCTGGATTATAGTGAGGTTGGGGTTGATTATTTCTGTAGTAGTTGTAGCCTTGCTGCCCTACAAAATTTGCTTCTTCTACAACCACACGCTACCTCCCTTGAATTTGCTTGTTGCATCGCATCCAGTTTCATACTTAGCATGGATATTTGTACTAAGAGTATGGCGACCTTCTCATCCTGAACATCTGCCACTCGTTGGACAGTTGACCTCTCGGATTCCCTTTGTAACTGTTGTTCGCCATCTCCTCTAATAATTCTAGTGCCTCCTCAGGATATTTCCCTAGTAGTGCACCTCCAGATACAACATCTATAATTGTTCTTTTGTTGCCACTCAAACCATTATAGAAGTATTGAACATGTTGGTAGTCGGGATATCCGTGTTGAGGGCACTTCCTTAGCAATTTCCTGAATCTATCCCATTCTTCATATAGCGGCTCAGCATCTAATTGCCTAAACTGGTCGATTTCAGATTTCAATTGCAGCGTCTTACTAGGGGGAAATATTTGGCTAGAAACCGATGACTTAGTTCTGCCCAATTTGCGGCTGGTGGTGTTAAAGAGCATAACCATCCCTTAGCCTTATCGCGCAGAGAGAATGCGAAAAGGTGGCATTGAATGATATCCTCAGAAACACCATTCATCTTAACAGTATCGCAAATTTTCAGAAAATGCGCCACATGCGCGTTTGGATCCTCAACGGCTCTACCCCCAAACTGGTTTTGTGACACCATCTGGATCAATGCGGTTTTAGTTCAAAATTATTTGCATTGATCGGTAGATGGGCCACACCCCCATAAGTTTGGCTTACCTCCGGCTGAAAGTAGTCCCTAACTGCTCTTCTTGCGGGCCTTCCCACAATTCCATCCTGGACGCCAGCTCCTGGTGGGCGTTCCTCATTGTTTCTGTTTTCCACTGCGTTTGGATTAGTCCCATCTGCCATTGCTTTGGATCTTTTCCTTAGTTGCTTAGTTGTCTTTTCGATTTTCAAATCAATGGGAATTGGCTGGGTCGATCTGGAACGCGTGATCATGCACTAAACAAAAACAATGTTAAAATCGAACCAAAAGAAAAAAAAAAAAATAAAAAATCGAAAGAAGATAAAAAGAAAAAAATATTTACAAAAATGCTTCAATTAATATTGAACTACTTATTACTATATCTAAGTAAAATCTAATCAATCCCCGGCAACGGCGCCAAAAACGTGTTCGGCAAAAATATTTTGGTTCATACAACTGCAAGTGTACAGTGTAGTTTATACTTTATAGAATAATGGCAAGCAATGTCGTATTCCTCAGAGATTGAAGCTCGAAACACTTATGCTATAATAACATCGTATTCCAATTTTATTGAAGCGGCCGAAAAATCAAGTATTTTTATCTACTAAAAATCGAAAAATTAAGAAAGAAAATAAAAATAAAAATAAATATGTGAACCCCACAAGTCTTTTCAATATCTTTAGGAGAAACCTTAGGCACATAATCTCAACATGTTTCTTCAATATTAAATGCAATTAAAGTTTTAAAAACCAATTCATTCAATTCTATGGGTTCAATTCCTAAAATAGTTTATTGCGCGCATAAACAGTAGATTAACAATAATTGAGGTCTCCCGATCCATCATAATTATTATTAACTACCAAAAGATCTTTGAATTGAAGTACTCCCCACAAATAGAAGTAATCTTCCGATACATTACTCTATTTATGTCTGAATTCGATTTTTGTCTTACTAGAACTCACCTCCCGGATTATGGACTAGAAGTATGACATGCAAATTATTGGCCAAATAAAAAGAAATTAAGAATAAGCACTCGAATTCATAAAATAGAACGCATGAATTAATCAAGAAAACAAATAATCATATTTAATATAAATCAACAGTTTCGATTATGCCCCTAAGATCCGAAAAATATGTCAAACATTGATTACAAACTCATGACAAATTAGAATCAATATTAAGACATCGTTTAAGCCTGCATACAAGAGTTCTTAAACATAGAAAGAAAACTCCTTCTTGTCAGGATGGATTCCCTTTCCAAGCCCTCGAAGCTCTTGTGCTCCCGTAGATGCGAAAGTCTTATGGTGTTCTTCGCGACCTAGCCTTCTGCTCTCAGAAGCTCTTTGATTCCTTCGTTCTTGTGTTATTTGATGTGTTTTCTCTGTATGGACTTGTGTATTTTCGTGCAAGACTTGGTCCCCTTTTATAGATGCTTGGAGAGATCACTTATAGAGTTGGAACGGGAAGCAAACTCTGAAAAACGCACTGAAACAGACTCCCACACGGCCAGGCCGTGTAGGACCACACGGGCGTGTGGTGCTGGCTGGCTTAGCCCTTTCTCGCACGGGCGTGTTGCTTGACACGGGCAGGTTGTGCGGCTGAGTACCCTTTTCCACACGGCCGTGTGACCTCACACGGTCCAGCCGTGTGGACCTGCTCCGTCCCCTGTTTTCTTTCCTTCTTCACACAACCGTGTGATCTTCCACCACCACTCCACACGGCCGTGTGAAGTGTTTTTGTTCCCTTTTTCCGTTATTTTGATCTTCTCTTTGCATTCGGAAATCTTATCCGGGCATCCCAACTGACATTTCTTCATTTTAAGCTCCATTTTCTGCAAGAATTACAAGAATACGCAGTATCATGCCCTTTAAAGGAAACCAAGTGAAACCATAGTAAATATGCGTGAAAATGCATCAATTATATATCATTTTAAGCCCCAAAATGCACGTATATTTTACACTCACATGGACCCTACAAGATACTACAGAGGATTGGAAAGTCAGCCTACCGACTCGAACTACAATCACAGTTTGCGGGAATGCACGACATATTTCACGTCTCGAGATTAAAGAAGCATCGACCAGATCCCGAGCACATTATAACACATGACACTCCTACATTGATGGAGAACTTATCATACAATGAGAAACCCATTCGGATGGTCAAAAGTAGTGTGGCAAAATCATAACCGAGATGAAGACGCGACATGGGAAATGGAGGAAGACCTGAAGAAGCAATATCCTGAGTTATTCTGAGCGAAATTTGGGGACCAAATTCTTTTAAGAAGGGGAGGATGTAAAGCCCCTCAATTTTCAATCTTGTACGAGCATGTGACCGACGTCATTAGACGACTATGTATATTCGCGACTACTTTTAACGCGTCATTTTTTATGGATCACTATTAATAATATTTTCACGCTATATCGTCATTTTATTTATATGATCAACTACTTGTTTAATTATTGGTTATTTTATTTTTGTTTTTCTAATTCTATGATTATTGATCACTTAATTGATCATTATTACTACTACTTAAGTAGTTATTAGACACCTTAGAATTTACGAGACCTATTTCACTAAGTGGTTTCTATTCTATAAAAATAAGAATTTGATTTAGAATAAGTGATAATGAGACTCATAAGTGATTGTGGAAATTAGTATTAATTTTGGGAATTGATATTTTATACCAATTATCATCATTTTTTGGAAAAAAAAAATATAAATACCACATACAAGCCTTGATATGAACGGTCAACATGTAATTTTGCGTATAGAAATTCTTCTCCACCCTTATACACCTACTCCACATTATACAATATTAATACCAAATATCATACACATTATTTTTTTTTAATTCATCTTACAAACCCCCACATTTTCACATTACAAAACATTCCCCTCAATTTCATCAACACCCAATCCTCCAATTTAACCCATACCTTGACCAAATCCTTTGTCCCCTGTGTAACCTACATTGTTCAAGACTTTAAAAAAAATCCTCCTCTCCCCCTCTCATAGTGATCAGCCATATGCTTGTGTAGGAAGAGCAATTTCATTCATTTTCATCCAACATTCTTCTCTCAACTCTCCCAACACTCTTCTTCTTATAACACTTAGACAAAAAAACACAAGAATTTCCCTCATCTCTTCCATAGTGGCCAAAAAACTTTATTCTAAGGTAAGAAAATTAGTGTTCTTTCATCTTTATCTATTTCCCACTAACTTGGTGAATTTTTCTCTTTTGGGGTACACTTAGAAGCTCAAATCTTGAAGAACTTAAGGAAATCAAGACTTGGTCATTAGCTTGAAGAGGACCTTCAAGCCATTTCTAGAAAACAAGACAACAAGGTATGAATTGTGGTTTAGTACTACCTTTTTCTTTCCTCTTTTGATTTCAAATTTTAACACCAAAATATAGTTTTAGTGTTGAAATAGGGGCTGACCTTGGAAGCTAGAACCAAAGGTGTTAAGGTGCAAAGAAAATACTCCATTTTAGGCTCAACTTGCAAAACTACACAAGGTAAGTGTAGACTTCTTGACCTTTGTTCTAACCTCTCCTTTCTTACCTCAAATCCTAACTTCAAATTCTTGAAAAATTTGTCAATTAGGGGCTGCCTTGAGGAAGTGATGATCGATTTCAAGGAGAGATAGAAAGAAATACCATCTCTAGACACCTTAACAAGAACCATCAAGGTGGGTGGAAAAATCCTTTAGAAAAACTCAAATAATCTTGTAAAAATTTGCATGTAGTAATTTGAAACTTGCATGATATATATAAATATGTACTGAATGTGTATTTCAAGTATCTATGTCCAACAATTTCATAAAAGTATGCTTGATGTTTTAATTTTGCAAAACTATGTGCATGCATGTACAAATCTATGAATTTCTTGATGTATTTTTGAATGATATGTTAATGCATGCCTACGTACTTAGAAATGCATGGTTCATTTGCTTTATATTATGTAAAACTTGAAAATATATGAAAAATTGAGCTATTGGACCTTGTATACAAAAAATACAAAGTTGTAGGACTAAATTATAAAATTCAAAAATTGTGGGAATGCCTCTATAAAATTTGAAAATGAGTCTGTACTATATTAAAAATATGGAATTTTAAGATAATAACAAAAGTTTAAAGATTTTGAAATGATAAAAACCAACCTTTGAAAGCCTAATGATTTAATTGAGGAATTCTAAAAGTTTAAGGACTAAAAATGAGATTTTCCAAATTGTGCAAGGACTTTTCTGTAAAATTCAAAAAATTTAACTTGTGTTAATTGAAAAACTCATATTTTGAGTAAATTCCAAAAATCAAATTGTTTTGAGTAAAGAAAACCAATTTTTAAAATTTTGAGGACTAAAGTGTAAAATACCAAACTCAAGGGCCAAAAACAAAATTTTCAGGATTAATACAGTCCATGTACCAGGAAAAATCACTTAATTTTAATTTTATAATATTTTGAACCCATGGTTCAAATTTTATAATAAATGGATCTCAAATAAGCTTTAAGGGCAAAAACTCAAAAATTAGACTAGAAATGGAATTTTCAAAAGTTAAGGGACTTAAACTAAGACTTTTTCAAAACTTATTGTGTCCCAATAACCCCCTGTTATAAGTGATATTTTAAAATTATAATCACATCAAAATCCCTTCCGGTTTGTGAGATCCAAATATTTAAGTTCGGGGCCAAAAATGACAATTTTGACAAAAAGGGGACCAAATCAAAATTTCTCAAAAACTTGACCCCAAACTAATTGAAAACCTGATTCTCTGGATAATTTGGAGAATTTAGGAACTGACCTTATATTTTTCCGAAGTCGAGGCCCCCAATATATGCGATTTTAAACCCGATTAATACTAGTTTTTCCAAAACGGGGCTACTTATGAAAGTTATATTTTATCAAGGACCTCAAATTAATTATTTACCTTGTTACAGCCCAGAAATTTACTGACTTATATTTAATTATATAATTTTTAGTTTTCTTAAAAATTCTCGTACCTTAACGGACTCCTTATCGAATTTTACTTGTTACGCGTGGCGTCTTCCTCGCCTTATAACCATTTGAACTTTCAACGAGGTTGAAACCTCCCGCATAATATACCGAATCCACCAAATCAATCGAAGCATGGTTATCCTCCCGTAATTAGCTTCATTTAATATGTTTACACCGTCAATACTACTAAACACTCGTGTATATAAATTTAACGTACTTACACCTTGTATTGCTTTGCATGATTTGTATATTGTATTTGACTGCTTTGTTGACATATTATAACTATGTGAACCTACTTGCTTGAGTCAACTTGGTGTGTCGAGCTCATAGTCGGAGTGGACTAGTCGCGTAATGGAACTGGGTAGCTCGGCTGCTATTCTATTTACCGGCCCCACTGTCCTAATCCCACCACTGAAGGACGGAGTGTCCAACGGGCGAAGTGGATCGTAGAATTAAGGTATAATCATGATTATGATAATCCGATCCTAATTAGCCCCGCTGTGGATTTATCGTGCCTAGGAGCGATGAGGTGGCTGGGCCTTGTACTATCTAGCTTGGGGAGTTACACGGAAGAACGAAGGATTCACTGTCTGATCCACACAATTCTGGAGTCACTCGGACCGATTACTTGTTTAGGTTGGCGTTACATTCCGTACGCAACCACTACTTGACTCGCTCGAATACCATTCATGCTGCTTGAATGTTCACGAATTGTTTCAACAAGTTATGTATTACTATATTATTTTGAAATATCACGCTGCTTGTGAATCGTGTGTGACGCACACATCATGAACCATGCATTCTTCATATAATTATTTTCCTACATCGATATAAGCCACGCTTGCACACGAACACCCATCCACTGAGAATTTTTGTCTCACCCCCGCCTTTTCAAACGACCAGATGGTGATTGTCCACACATTAAAGACGTGGACGAGAAAGATCACACTACGGAGTGATTCATATTTGTGCCCCATCCCGACTTCTAAATATTTCCTTTATTTGTAGCTTGTTGTTGGACTCCTTTTATTTTAAGAATGTAATCTAAGGACGTAGGACCCTTGAACAAATGTTATGTTTTATTTGAGTTGTAATTTAGGAACTATTTTGTTATGTCGTCGGACTGTAGCTTAAGATTTCGATGCGATATTAAACGCTGTTTGGGTTGCTTTTGATGAATGATTAACTATTTAGGTATTAATGTGGTATAAATACTTTATTGGCTTGATTTATTTGGCTTATCAACTGGTTTAAGTTGAATTATTAGAAAAAAAATTATATATAAAACTACAAAGACTAGTTAGTAATAATAATAACAATTGCTGATGGAGTGTGAATCAAGTTGAGTAATTTACACTTATTTGGCTTTTTTCATAGGGGCATAATTAATCAGGGAAGATTAAGAAAGCAATCAGCAGTCCCAAATATAATTATTTAATTGTGAAATTCAAACAAGATGGATTTTCCAAGAAAAATATTCATGGAAAATTTCTTTGTTTGACCAGATCTTCTTGCTTATTTCTTGCATCTGCCTTTTCTTTCGCCCAATAGATTAAAAACAAATTGTTTATTGAAAAAACTACGGAAGTTTATAATTGTAAGAAATACTCTCTTTTAAATAGTTTTTACATAACAAAACCGAAGATCCGAACATGGCGTTCAATATTTGTGATGCAGACCAAAAACCATGTGAATTCCATGTCATATTTTGAAACAGTAATAAATTATTGGGTCATTAATTACCTTCAAGACTTGCTCTTCAGCAGTATAGCTCAAACTGAGCAGAGGCTGAATAAATTAAGTGCTAATACAATATGTAATGAAAAATCAAGGGCTAATTAAGGAGACCGAGAAGAATAACGAAAACCAAGGATCACAAGAGAGTTGACTTACTGAATCAAACGACAGCGTTCATCATGTTAATACTGCATATTTTCCATGGAATGCAACAAGCCCGGTATGGAGAAGAATAGGAGAAGGTTTCTTCTCGGTGCAGCTCCCATTACTTTCTTGCTTATCTTCCCATTGCTTTTTGCTGGTTTTTTCGGTGGAAATATCATTCCATTTAATCGATGTAAGCAACTCAAAATTTTCAAATTTTATTTTCTTTCTTTCTTTCTTTCCTTTTTCCTTTTCTATGAATTCTCCTATTTCTAGATTTTGCATGTGATTAACTAACATTATGTAAGGGGAATTCATTGTAGCTCGATTGGTTGAGCATCTATAACCTAGGTGTCATAGGCCATTGACGTGAATTCAAATCCCACCAGTCCCACTCCTATCAGCAACTTGTAATAAAAAAATTTATGTAAGGTGTTCAACTTGTTTGGCAACGACAGGGATGCAACACTTGCCCAGTTCACAAGTAGGAGAGGAGCACAAGCCAATCAATTCACAAGTCCAAGAGGAAAAGAAGCCATTCAATTCACAAGTAGAAGAGGGGCAGAGGCCATTCCATTCACAAGTAGCAGAGGAGCAGAAGCCATTTAATTCACAACTAGTAGGAGAGCAGCAGAAGCCATTCAATTCCCTTTTAACAAGACTTGTCCGAGGTTAGTAATTAAAGTTATGATATGGATAGTGGTGAATTTTTTTTAAAAGTGAATATTGGATATGTGGAGAAAAAATAATGATTGTGTTGATGTGATGAAAAATCTTTTAGAGATGTTGATTGTTTGTGGAATATTATGTAGAAATAATAGTGTAAAATATAATGTAAGAAAATTGAATAGAAAATGAAAAATTGAACCAAAAATAGGCAATGTGGATCTCATTTTATACCTATTGTTATCAAGATTAAAAGAAAAATAATAAAAATTGTGATAAATTAGAGAATTTCCAAAATTCTTTTTGTGAATAGGAGTAGAAGAATAAATAGTATGGCTGGGTATTGGGAAATGTGAGATATAAAGAGAAAAGTGAATTAATTTTAGAAGAGATGAGACGTTCTTAATAAAAAAAAAAAAAATCATTTTTTCCACAAACAATCACATCTCACAAATTTTCCACTCAGATAAAAATTTGGAAAAAATATTCACAAGCAATGGCAGCCTAATCTTCTAGTATTTTCCTTTCAATGGGGCCAACAACAGAAATAGCACAATATTCTGCTACTATTTTCTTTCATATCAAATTGTTGTGGTTTACCTGAGCAGGAGAAGATCGACGGAAGCTCGAAACCACTGGATTTGCATGTGATATCGCTGAAAACTCTATTGTCTGTATATCACATCTACCAGTAAGAATCGACACCCGCAACAATGTCACCATTTACGACTCGTCCACTCATACTGCGCAAGAAGAAACAATGAGTGTTAGGCCATATGCTCTGCAACAGGACAAACAACTTCTCCAATATATCACACCAGTAAAGATATCCAAGGAAAAAACTAAGCAACCTGTTTGCCAATACAACCACGAAATCCCTGCTGTAATCTTCTCATCTGGGATGACGGGTAACTTGTTTCACGAATTCAATGACATCATCATTCCCCTTTTCATCACAACCAAACATTTCAAATCCCAAGTGCTCCTCATCCTAGAGGATTACAGCCCCTCATTCGTGACCAAATATAGCAAGATTTTCTCGCGACTGTCCAGTTATGAGGTCATGAACCCGGCTGCAAATGCAAGCGTACATTGCTTTCCGGGGATGATTCTTGGTCTTAAGTACCACGATAATCTGGCTCTAAATCCCAGTGACATTCCAGGAGGATACACAATGCATGATTTTCGGCTGTTTCTTGGAGAAACATACGATCTTAAGTTCACGCATGTTTCCCAGATCAGAAAGCCGACACTATTGCTCATATCCCGCGACAAAACAAGAAAGTTTCTAAACGAATATGAGATGGTTACCATGATGAAAGGATTGGGATTCACAGTTGTCATTGCCAGAACAAAGGAGGCATCAAATCTGAACAAATTTGCCAACATGGTTAACTCGTGCAGCGTGCTGGTGGGCGCTCATGGGGCCGGGCTTACAAATGAGCTGTTTTTGCCAGCTGGGGCAGTCATGGTCCAAGTAGAACTACTGGGCCTGGAATGGGCCTCGCACAACTATTACGGCAACCCGGCCCGTGCTATGGGCGTGCATTACCTGCGGTACAAGATTGAACCAGAGGAGAGCTCACTCGTGGAATTGTATGGAAAAAATCATTCTGTCATCACAAATCCAGAATCTGTCTTTGCAAAGGGATACTGGGCAGCTCGGGCTGTGTACCTTGACCAGCAGGATGTACGAGTCGATATTGTGAAGTTTAGGAAGACAATAGTTCAAGCACTTCAACTAGTGAAAACGCGCCTTTAACTAAGTTATTTATTACCAATAATCAAGATACATACATGTATTAAAAGCCTGAATCAGTGGCCAGATTATAATATAAAATAACATTCTCTATTTTTACAGTCCAACAGGAGCAATATTTATCGTCCAGAAATAATAAGGCAACTATGTTCTAGAGGTACTCATATGTGAGTCTTTTAGACCACGAAGCATTACAAAAGCTGCAGAGTTCTCGGCTTCCTTCACGCGAGATTTTTCATCCCCCGTCACAAAGAGTATATTTTCAGTGATTTCAATTTCGACAGAGCATTTGTACCTCTTCTCATGAGCACGGCCAACCACACTATGGATTCTGCAACATTTGACAGGCATCAAAGATATATCAGCTTACATAAATAGAAAAGGCGAATAAATTTCCTCTCCTCTTTTACTGTTACATTCCGCTGAATAACAGTGACACAAAAACAGCTCTATCTTTAGAATAAGTAATTTGATGAGTTTTTCAAGAGACAAACGACATGTACAAGTATCAATAGAAAAAATCATGTTTGAGAACTTTATTGTGGTCAGAGTTAACATGGAAGTTCCTTATTTCATGAAGTCTTGCTGCACCTAAGAGAGAGTATATCCTCATCATCTAGTTTCATTCTTTAATTTAGTTGTTGTATAACATTGAGTGAATAATCTACACTTGACTTACCTAGACTATCTTAACAACGTAAAATTATTAAACTGTGACATTCTAATTTCAAAACTAACAAATGGTCAGGCATCTTTTATTTGATAATCATTTACCTCTTATGCTAAATCCTCTCTCGTTGTGCATTAAGCATATCAAGAGGCAAAACTACAGCAATATATTCTCTCCGCCCCGCATCCAAACAAACTCATTAATCATAATTTGGTAATGTACATCAGAAAGTTGCATATATTTTCTCTATTATCCAAAGAATGAGGCCTAAAATTGGATAAGCAAGTACTAAAATTCTTACTTACCACTGCAATCAACTCCACTAAGAAAAAATGCCACAGTTCGTATGTAACATGCTTATACACAATAAATCACAATATGAACATCTTACTAATCGGAAAATGCTTACTTGTAAATTGGTTTAGGCCATTTCTTCTTTCCACACAGCTCATGCAACTTTTGCTTTGCTCCAATTTCATTGTTGCCATTGAGTTGGCTAAATATGTCAACATTCATTGCATTATTGAATTAAGTAAGACAACTTCTGAAGAGCAACCTTTGCTGCATGAAGCTTTGCATTCTCTTTTTGCTCGGAAGAAGCTGTGGCTACAAAATTTCCATCAACATAAACACTTGCAATATTTCTGTCTCCTTTTCTCCAATGTTTAATATCAACTCTCTTTCCATCCTTTTGGCATAATTCGAAGAGCGTTGTAACAGGTTGTGGCTGTTGTTCCAGCACATCAAGCATAACTATAGGCTCTAGAAGGTCTCTAAAGATCTACAGCAAAAGCAATAGAACTTATGAGCAGCTTAAGCCAGTAATTTTGGATATGATGGGGTTATCCCACAAACAAATTAATCCGAAACTGAAAAATGCCTGTTAGACCATATAATTATGAACTTGTTAAAACCACAAAAAGATTTATAACTGACAAATGAGCCATCAATTTTTTTACAGCTACAGACGAGCTATATTTCATATACTTTTTGTATTTTTCCTTGGAAAAATATCATAAAATGTATGACACAATATTTCCCTATTGAAAATGAATTTTAGCCAGTTAAATATCACATAGATCATATGATTGAATAAAACCTACTCAACAAATTAGACAATGAAAAGATAATACAAGGAAAAGCAATCGAAAACCAACCATCCACATAGCCTTCAAATCAAAGTTACAATCAATATATACAGCAGCTGCCAATGACTCCACAATGTCTGCAAGAACTTTTGGAGCTTTCAGCAATCCCCCGTAAATCTCGGCTTCATCCTCTTCATGTACTGCCATCACAAATTCTCTTACCTGAAACACAGCCGTGAAAGGGATACGATTTTGCTAGAGTTCAAAGTGGGAAAGTTGGCTCAGCTTCCCAACAAGCACTTGCTAACATATCTTAGTGGGCAATAAATGGAACAATTCTTAGCAGCAAGCACCTCCAAAAGATGCATGCCTTCATGTGCTAAGCCACTTGTGAGTTGTGGTCACAAACAATGCATAATACATTTGATGCACCTAAGAATTATTAGCCATCATTGAACCCATGACAACATTCCTTAGTCAAGTGCTTATTAGATAACTCAACCAACTTTACCATTTTCAGCTCTAGCAAAGCCATGTCCCAGCAGCGCCACAAATTGAAATATGTATCAATTACAAGAATATACAAGTGGGTGAACTAGTTACTATGAAACGCTGATACAGGAACGGGACAGGACACGGTATGATACGACAGGGGTACGTGAATACGTCATGTTTTGAAATTTTAAGGATTCAGGCACATCATATATATACTCATAAAATTATATATTTTGATATTGTTGAAAAATAGATGTACTAAGTACAATTGGAAAAAATCAATATTTCAACCATGAAAAACTAAATTCGATATTTGTACCAATTGAAAGAGCACATACCTTTTCATCAAGCGCGGTGACGTTATGACGGACATACTTATAAAGCTGGTGACGAACCGCCACGCGTGCGAGCTTCTCGGTGCTTATATTGGCAGAACGCACGAGCGAGAGCTTGCCTTGGTCGAGATCGGGGTACTTTAGGAAAAAGTAATTGGATATGGCTAAGCCAAGAGCGGCGTCTCCGACGAACTCAAGCCGTTGGTAGGAGGCGGAGCCGGTGCAAGAGGGTGAGTTAAGGCGTCTTCCAGAAGCTTCTTGTTCTCGAAACGGTAGCGAAGAATAATTTCCACTGCCCTCACCGAGGCTTCCATGTCCGATATTTCTTCATTATCGTCATCCTCTTCCATCGATAGCACGTACGTGTATTTCACGGTCGGAGTATTTTCCGGCAAGTCCATGGCGGTGGTCTCAATTTGAAATAGATCTCAATTTGGGTTCTTAATCCGAATTTAAAGTTGGTGATTTGGAAGAAAGGTTAGGCGAATTCTATTTGGATGAGGTTTTTTTCTTGGGACTGAAGGGAAGTCTAAAGAAATTTAAGTGCGAGGCCCATGTAACATGTAAGATTCCCACAGGAACAACTAACAAGGAAATTTGATTGCTGAGAAGACGGAGAAAAGTGAAAACCTCAATTCTGACGCAGTACAATTCTGTCCAATTTCTTAACTTTTTTTCCGATTTTTTTCGTTTTCCCAATCCCACTTGGATATGTTTTCCACAATTATGTCGTTAACAAAATTTGCTGCTTCTAACCGAGATTTCTGAGATATCTCTCTAATTGGTCAAAATTAATTACTCATTATTTATTTTAGGGGAAGTCATAGACGCCCTTTTAGGAGGTCATCGAACAATTTTAGTCCAAAAAAAAAAAGATTGTCTTATTTATTTCAACTTTTGAGACATTTTTCATATAAAAAATCTTAGATACCCCTTTATATTATATTTTAAAAGTACAAATTGACCTCATTCTTTTCTCTTACCTAAATTAACCTCCATTTTCACCTATTCACTCACGCATCCCTTTCTCACATCGGTCTTCAAACTTGAGTTGTTGTTACCACATTATATTAGTGTATTTTAGCTTTTACTGCGATGAATAGCTCGTAACTAGTAATATGGGTCTTTTGTGTAACTTTTTAGCTAAAAATTGTTGTTTATTATCTATTTTTTGAGAATCTTAATTATTTTTATGAACTGAACATTTTTGAAGTTTAACATGTTACGTATTAAAAACTTTGGGATTAACAATCAAGTTCGTTTGTAGGTCGTTTAGTGTATTTTTTTATTTTAATTATGAATTGTTTTTTTAATTGATGTTATGTGTTGAATTGTGTTCTTTATAGATGATATGTATTTACTTGAGTAGTTTATACAATGAGATTGAGTCATGTGATATGTGTTTAGCTGCATCGTTTATGTAATGGATATTAATGGTCGTTTGTGGTTGTTTCTGGATGAGTATTAATGTTATGAGGTTAATTGAGTCATTTATACAAAGAGATTGAGTTACGAACATAAATATCTTGTAGGTGTGGGGCACATGGCCACAATCTTTCATATATAGATACGTAAAAACTTGCTCACATTCGATCATAGTGGCACTCCCAAAGGTAGGGTCGGGCAAGAGAAGTAATTAGAATAGGCTTTTAGAATTGCCTTACTAAAACTAAAATCCCTCTTCCTCCTCCTGGTCCTAGCAATTTCATCCCTCTTAATCTTTGGAGCAAATATTCCCGCTGCTTTTGCCTAGAAAAGACCGCAACTTGCTCGAAAGTAGAAGGACTAGAAAAGGCTCGTCTGGATCGGACATGAAAAGGAACCGAAAAGGAAAAGAGAATCTTTGAAGAGCTTGAGAACTAACTTGCTTTAGGGACCTTGACCAGCGAGGACCTCACAATGTATGGATGGGCTGGACCGACATTGAAAGCCACTCCAATATCATTACTTATCCAACATATCATTTAAGTCGATCCCACCACTTACCTTTCATATATATAAACTAATTTCCACCCGGCATCGCACTGACTATATACCAATTAAAAATAAATTGTGATTGCAAAGTTTGGAATTTCAATAAATAATTAAAATAAATATAAATAAATATGATTTTAAGTCATAAATTGAACCACATATCACAATAAATCATATGTAAACACCAAAACTTATTACATAAAAAAATTATTTTTAAATAGAAAAATTAATTATACTATTATACATTAAGAAAACAATTATTAGAAATTTTGGAAAACCTCTTTAAATAAAACATTGGTCGTTGAACCTTTACAGTTACTATCACTAACACTATTGCATATCAACGTCTGAAGGGTCTTCGGATTGGTAACTCTTGACATAGCAACATGCAACTGACATTGAACAAAAATAACATTTTTAATTCATAAATAATATAGTATCATTTTTATAAATCAAAGAAAAGATATAATATTAATATGATCTATATAGAAGAAACTAAGAAATATGAATCAAGAAAAATATTTGTCGGAACATGACAAAAATTATGTATGTACTCACCAAAAAACTTAGAGTAGGTCTCTCGTAGGACCGTCTTACAGATCTTCATCCATAAGATGAATCCCATGATCCAGATTCGGGTAGTATACCGAATCTGTTAATTAAAAAAAATCAGAAATTTTCCTCTCTCTTCTTTTCATCTTCCTCACGTGCATGCTTCTCTCTCCTCTTTTTTGTTTTCTCTTCATCTACATGCTCTCTCTCTCTCCTCCTTTTTCTCTTTCCTTCTTCTCTCTGTCCCTCCTTATTTTCATTTTTCCTCCATCCCCCAATTTTTCAGATTGTGGTGTAGCATGCCTTTTCTTATTCAGACATAGATTTCTGGATTTTTGATTCTATATTGATATAAAATTGCAGAAAAACATTAAGTACAATCATATTCAGCAAAAACATGATATTTTTTCTCAAAAAAATGAATACTTTAACTCATAAAAGTGTCATTTTAACTCTGTTATATTTATTTTTTCTTCTTCACTGTAATGAAATCCTAATATGTGACTGTACTAAAACTATGATACTTTATGTCAAAAAACAGATATTTTTACTCATAAAAGTGTTATTTTAACTCTGTCATATTTTTTCTTCACTGTACCAGATTCATAATCTGTGACTGTATTAAAAAAAAAAAAAAAACATGATATTGTATCTTAAAATATGGTTACTTTTACTCATAAAAGTGTTACTTTAACTCTATTATATTTATTTTTCCTCTTCACTGTAATGAATTTCTAATATTTGACTATATTAAAAAATATGATACTTTATCTCAAAAAATGGATATTTAACTCATAAAAATATTACTTTAACTCTATCATATTTTATTTTTCTTTCTTCACTGTACTGAATTCCTAATTTTTTACTGTATTAATAAACATGATACTTTATCTCAAGAAATGGATATTTTTACTCATATAAGTGTTACTTTAATTCTGTGATATTTATTTTTCCTTCTTCATTGTACTAAATTCCTAATCTGTGACTATATAAAAAAAAACATGATACTTTATCTCAAAAAATGAAAACTTTTACGCTTAAAAGTATTACTTTAACTCTATCATAATTTGTCATAGGAAAAAAATAAAAACTTCAAAAATGAAACATTTAGCTTTCACTCCCCCAATTAGTTGATTTTTTGTTTAGTTATTTATCAAAATCTTTGATTAGAGTTATTGGATTCTCCATTAAACAATTTTTGATGGTGCCTACCATTACCACTTAAAATATTTTCTCCTAACAGTCATGGCGTGAAGTCCAATAATATGTTGGTTTGTAAAAGTTATTTCTTGTCTAGCTCCGTCCAAAGTCCAACAACCATATCCTTTTATTTTTAGATGTTTTTTGCTGAATATCAAGGGAAGCCACTAAGAGGAAGAGAGACAGAAAAAGACGGGAAAAAAAAGCACGGAAAAACGAGAAGAAAGAAAAACAAGAGACAGAGAGGCAAAAAAAAAGATGGAGGAAAAAGGGTGGGCATAAATAAGAAAGAGAAGAAAAAACAAAACAAAATGGGTCGGATGGGTGGGCGGGCCGAGCCCCTCTTACGGAAAATAATCCGTAGATGGTCGTGTATAAATTTTGCCAAAAACTTAATTATTAGATAAAAAAAACCAACAAATTATGTTAGCCTAAAAGACATTAATATTTCAAAACAATATTTGATAAAAAGAATTGATTTACTAAAAAAACCCTAAGAATAAGTAAGCAAATGTATTTCATAAGTCTAGTATTCAATTAGTGGAATGCATTGTCATTTTCTCAAACAAACGAAATGATAGACTAAATTGAATATAAATATATTTCAAATAAAAAGGGAATGTAAAGAATAATACACTCATAAAAAAATATAAAATTTTGAAAATTTCCTTAAATTAATATAAATTGTTATGTGATTTAATGTGATTCTTGGTCAATATTTTGAATTTTTTGATGTAGTTTAATAATAATGTATAGAGGATGAGAAACTTCTATATCGTATCAAAGCAATTAACAATTAAAATATTAATTAGAGCGACATTTATTATGTTATATTTTGGAAATCTTCCATTTATTAACTATGTATTTTGCAGAAAAAGGGTTCAATTTTTAGATACACATGATAACATGGATTTCATATAAAATTATTTAAAAAAATAAATATTTTTGTTTTCATCACTAAAACATAAGTGACATAAGGTAACACCCCAAAAATATTACCTAATAGCCATAAAATAATATTATAGACATTAAGTAGCACTTTTTGTGGTGATGCACTTGTCCGTGCTACCTATAGTTTAAGGTATCACTTTTAATAGCTTTAGTGACACTTTTTATAAGTGTTACATTAAGTTCTCTATTTGCACCACTCTGAAGAAACACTTCTAAAGTGTTACATATCAACCTTGTGTAACACTTTTTTGTAGCACTTTTTCTATCTGTAACACTTTGAAAAAAATATTTCTTGAGTGTTACATATGAATCTAATATAGTACTTCTTGCAACACTTTGTCTTTTTGTCCCCCAAAGAGTTTCGAACCCGAGAACTGTTATATGTGGAGGTGGCAATTTGCCATTAAGCTAAGTTAATTCTTATTACAACTTTTGCATTGTTTTATATATATATATATTTTGTGAGAGAGAGAGAGAGAGAGATTGGATCAAATGAGACCACATTATTAGAGTGAGACAGTGTGGACTAATCTTGTCCACAGATTTAATATTTTAGATGGTTAAGATTTACCTAATTTAGTGGTCTTTTTAAAAAAAAAAAAATCAAATAAGGGCAGGTTGTCATTTTCTTACTAGTAGTTTTCACCCCCAATTGGTAACTCCCCCCAAATCCTCCCAAATCCGTTCATCTCTCCCACAAATCAGCCGCCAGTTTTTTATTTTTTTTTGAATTTTTAGATATTTCAATATACTTTCGGGGTTCTTGGATTTGTTGAAGCCACATGGGAAGATGATGGGCGGGAGTATGATTGGTGGATTGAAAGAAACGCATGAGATGATTGATTTTGCGGCGAAACATAATATTTTTCCTGAAGTTGAGATCATCTCGATGGATTATGTGAATACTGCCATGGAGAGGCTTGCCAGAGGTGATGTCAAATTTAGGTTTGTAATTGATGTGGGAAAGACATTGAAAGATGAATAGGTTCTTTGAAGAGATTGGAGCCTTTTTTTTTTTTTTTTTTTTGTGTCAGTCCCTATAAGTTTCGAGTTGTTTTCTTTTTGCTGGTTTAATGTTTTGGGAATTACAAATACTACCCTTGAACGTTTAAGCTAGATTACAAGAATATTTTGTTCGGTGATGGTGGTTAAGCTTTTGTTAATGGAGGTTCTAGGTTTTTTTCTAAGTGAAGAAGACGGATTTATATGTTTGATGTATACTTATATTTTAGTAGGTTACTGTATACTTATATATTTTTCGATGTATACTTATATGTGTTTTGTTGTATAAGTAGTTAATTTTTTATATATGTATTTACGTTGATGTATACTTATGTGTTTTGTTGTATACTTATATGTGTTTTGTTGTATACCTATATGTGCTTGCTGAAAAAATTAGGAGATTTTTGTTGTATACTTATATGTATTTTGATGATTATTTAGTTAATTTTTACCGTATGTTTTTTTATATATTCTGCTCTGACACTTTATTTTTGGTTTTTGGTGCCAGGACTGGTATTTTGTTAATCATGGCTAAAAGAGGTAGAAAAAGTGAACAGCGCGTCGAGGGCGACTATATACATAGTCTGATTTTATTGTATAGTTAGACATAGTTTACTGTATAGGTAGTCTGATTTTATTGTATCGTTAGACATAGTTTTACTTTATAGGTAGTTTGATTTTGTTGTACAGTTAGACATAATTTACTTGTATATATAGCCTGCTTTTATTGTATAGTTAGATATAGTTAACTGTATAATAATTTTGTTAATTGATTTGTGTCTATTAGTTGTTGATTTTTAATTACTGTTATTTGGTATACCGTAATTATTGGTCTGCCCAGAATAATCTTGTTAATTGATTCCTTAATTCATGGTCCCCACATGTTTTTGTTTGACAATTGTAATATGCAAGACAAAATATGTTAAATATACAAAGATAATAGTGTTAATTATACAAAGAAATATATGTTAAATATACAAGATAATAATGAGCGTGATTTTCTCTCTCTCTCTCTCTCTCTCTCTCTCTCTCTCTCTCTCTAACTGATTTACTTAATTCACGGTCCCCATATGTTAATGAGCGTGATTCTCTCTCTTCCTCACTCTCTCCCCCTCTCTCTCTCTCTAACTGATTCCTTAATTCACGATCCCCACATGTTTTTGTTTGACCATTTTAATATGCAGTAAAATTATGTTAAACATACAATAAAATAGTGTTAAGTATACAAAGAAATATATGATAAATGTACAACATACTGCATGGCAGAGCATGCATGATTTTCTCTCTCCCCAGCGCAATTTTCTCTCTCCCCACGTGATTTTCTCTCTCCCAATTTGAACGGTCCCCCACATGTTTGTTTTGACAATTTTAGGTTTTTAGGGATTTAATTAAATGATTAATGTATTGTTATTCCAAATTATTCCTAGCCTTTGATGTAAATGGGGGAGGGTTGAGATTAGTACACACTGTCTCACTATAAAATGTGGTCTCATTGGATCCTCTCCCTATATATATAGATATATATATTAAAACTATAGTATATGTATATATTATATACTTTATGTATTAATGATTTTAATATATGATATATGTTATAAAATTTATATTATACATTATATATATAAAATTTATATTATATATTAAAGGACATAATAAAATAAACAATACAAAAAATGTATAAAATAAAATTATCGCCTCATTATTTTCCATCTGTAAAAATAAAAAAATTCTAAAAATATGAAATTAATTTACCAACAGATTAAACAGTAAAAAAATAAAAAAATAAAAAACTAATTTACCGACAGAAAACATTCATAAGTAATTGCCGAAATCACCAATTTTTATTGGTAAATATTTTCTAAAAAAATATAAAAGAATAATAAAAAAAAGATTACGGATGAAATTGGTTTTCGTCGAAAAAATTTAAAAAAAATAATAAAATATTTACCTACGGGATTTTCGTCAGTACAACGACGGAATTAATTATCTCCGTAAAAATTTAAAAATAAAAGAAAAATAAAAAGACTTTGTAAAAATAAAAAAACAATTCATTAATAAACTAGAGTACATGTCGGCTACAATTTTTATGTTTAGTAACTACTTTTGTCTCCACCTATTTTGTGATATAAATTAATTAAATAAATCGCTGGCATTATTTAATGAAAGCAATGTAATTTTGTGTTACCAAAATATCGCCAAAAAGTATTACAATTAATAAAATATAGTGTTACTTAGAGTGTTGTTTAATTAAAGTGATACCTATTTGTGTTACAAAAGAAAAAAAAAAAGTGATACTTAAAAAGTATTACTAGTCAATATTTAGAATTTCCATGTGTAGTCTGAAAATAATGCATAGAGACTCATTGCAAATTTCCCATCGAGTTCTAGTTCCCTCCAACAAGATTCACATTATAATATTACATTTTACTTAAATCATTGAAAATATTAATAGTCATGAAATGATTTTATTAATATATAAGTTCCTTTAAAATATTGTAGAGTACTTCTATACTTTTAAAATGAAGAGAATATTGGAAAATATTATTAATCATTGCATAAATATTTCAACCTCCATAAATTGTTATCTATTTATCTTTTTTGAAACTTTTTTGTTTCAAATATTAAAAAGTTACTATTATATTTTTTAAATTCCATTAAATTAACTTTAGAGATAATCAAATCTAATAAATTTAAAGAAAATATTATTTTGATATGCATTAGGGTCTAAGAATAAAATACTATATTGCTATACATTAGAAAGAATATTATTTATACAAATCCATAATTAAAGTTTAATAGGTTTCAATTATATATATGTAATACTGGTCTCAAACTAAACATCGTGAAAAAATGATTAATTTGATATATTATACATAAAAAAATTATTAGAAACGAATTTATTATTTTAATTTGAAATTTTATTTTAAAAAGTGACTTAAATAATAATAATAATAACAATCAAGGAATGGAGGAACACTAGATGTCCCTATTTTGACACTATTTACAGCCAAAAAAAAACATCACAATTAATTTACTAAATATTTTTTTAACCTCATTTTCAACAAATATTCTTAATGGTGTTTCCACCTTTTTCCGGAAGTTAAAATGGATAGTTCTATTCACACCCCAAAAATCTCTAAATACACTCACTCCCTATAATAAAATAATTAATATGGATTTAAAAGAATATAATGTCCTTACTACCTTGAAGAAGTTTTATATTCACCAACAAAAACTTCTAAATATACCCCATTGGAAAAAAATTTATAATCGCCACCAATTGGTTTGAAATCTGCCATTTTATTGTCTGGTTCAAGTCCTTTGGCACGACCATGCAAATTTCTATGCAGTGAATTTTCGAGCAAAATTTCATAATCTTGAATGCAAATTTTAAATTGCCTCTCCAACTGCATTTGCGTCGGAAAGGTGAAGAGAAATTGAAGAATTTACACCACCCAGCCATATGCTCACAAGGTTCGCCAGCAGCCTTGCGCAAGTGTGATTTTAACTAGTACAAGGATAATGAATGAAATTATTATTTCATAATAGCTGATAAAATACACGTTTTCTGTTTAAACAACTTTTACCCCAAAAAGAAATACCATTTCTAATGGTACAAGCAATAGATACTCCATTTAAAGTACATACATATAGGGTCTTCAAATTTTACAACGGAATTGGACAACCAGTTACTTGGAGTGACGCCACTGAGCAATAAGTTTGTCAGTCATTTTACTTGGGGCAATGGGCTTGAGTTTTGGTGGAAAGACTTGAAGTTTAATTAGTGGAAAGGTAAACTAGGGAATATTTGGGGTGTATTAAGTAAATAAGTTATTTTAAAATTTCTTTTATACCAACTGCCCAATATATAATACACCTTTTAATTTGCACATTAATTTTTAAACTTTTTCTTCAGATTATCTGCAAGAATTCAGGCAGTGCAAAATTAAAAAAACTCTATCAAACCCTTGATATCTCACGCACTAACTTACAAAGTACTCACTCACACTCTGTGTTCCCATGCCACGTGGATGGTTCGGGTTCTTGAGCCTTATGATAGAGAAACTGTAGTCACGCTTCTACCAGTGCGAGTATTTTTACATTGTACATTGACGTTTTCGTGATATTCAAGATTTTGAAGTTATACACTGTTTTTCTTTAATAAATCGCCACTCGTTTTTCACAATTTTCATATTTGGAAACATTATTTTGGCGGAAACTTTCCTAAAATAGCCATTATTATGATTTTATATATAACTAGTTTTCCACCCGTGCAATCACGGAGTTATATTAAGAAAATATAATTTAAATTTTGTAAAGATTAATATTTCTGAATTTTCAATAAATATTTACAATGTAAAAACAAATAAATTTTGATTAAAGAATAGGACAATAAATTATAAGAGAACGCTAAAAAAATTATTAGAGGAAAACACTTTTATTTATAAGTGAAATAAGAATTTAATAATACAATTATATATTAAGAAAAAAATTATTTATAGATTTGATAAATTTTTACAAAGTTGGTCGTTAACACTATACGTTTATTATCATCTCAAATCAAAGTTCGAAAACCCTAGGTGTTAATAACTCTAGACACAACAACATATAACTGACTCTCACGAAAAACATGTCTTTTAATAGGAGCCTTACGTTAGATAAAGATTAATCCCAATTATTGTTTATAGATTTCATATAAGTCACAATCAATAGAAAATGTCATCGTTGGAATTTGAATGATTGTTGTTTTGCATGTTTTTGTGTACATTTTGTGTTATGATTTATAAATATAATTTTTGTTTTTTATTGCATGTTGCATATTTTTGTGAGGCCCCGTACTTTTATAAATATATTACTTCGCTCGAGCACTTAAACTCGTTATTTGAACGGAATATTAGCCATAATGTGAACCCCAATTATTATTACCTACGTATTATTTTCATAGCTTAATGTACGCTCTATAACCGTGTAATTAATACCTTATTATTCAACTATATAAAATATACTACTCGAATTATTTTATTTTATTTAATCTAAGTGGAATAGCTATTGGCTTTGATTTATTATTTAATTTATCTATAAATTATTGGATTAGTATTACAAATCTTGTTATATTATGTATAATTTAATTGTCTTGTGTGATATTAAGTGACACATAGACTTATATATTGGTGATTAATGATTATAGTATATTTTATAGAGCATAGTAGTTATATTTAGATATGTACATTATTAGTAGCTAGTAGTAGAGTAGTGTCAGCGTTTTTTTAGATTACTCATTACATATCATTACCTAAGCATACCTCACCACTCCTAAGCCCCAATTTAATGGGAGAGTGATAATCATTTTTCTCTTCCACTTCCACACCCCATTTTGCATGTTCCATGTAATACCCAATATTTTATAATTTGTTTATTTACTATTTACCTATTTATTTATTCCATTAAAAATTCAAAATTTATCATAATTGTTTATCTAATATATTTTTCTTTATATATAATTTTTTAGTGATAAAGCTATAAATGGGATTAGAGAGTTAGTTTTTTTAAAACCTCCTTTAGATAAGCCTAAATCCCACCAAAATCTGCAGTTAGCTAGTTAGTGGGTCTCAACCACGTTCAACAAGGTTTAAGAACAGAAAAATCCAAACTCCCTCAAATCTCACCTTATTCCTCTTCTATTTTTCTCCCTCACATAAACCAAAAAAGAAAAACTTACAGAAATCTCATCACCCTATTTTTCTTCTTCTTCTTCTTCTTTTCTCATGAAGGTAAGTCAATTAGCTTAAAGTTATTTTTTTCCTCTATCTTAATATCTACGGGATTGAATTTAAATTTGGAGGTGTTCTATACTGATTCTAGAAGTTGAATTTGGAGATGGTGAGAGATGTGTATAATTGTTGGGCCTGTGTGTGTTCATATTATCAATTTGTGTATGTGTGCGTGAGATTTCATCAATTTGTGAATGTGAGTGTTCTGTTGTTGTTTTGGGTTTTGAACGCGAGTTGTTTGGTGCAGATTGGGTGTATGTGTTTCATGACTTTTTGTGGGTCTGAATCTGTGGATATGTTGCGATTTTGAAGTGAATCTTCGGCGACGTAGGTTGTTGGGTTACAGTCATCTCGCCAGAGTCAAAAGGGGAAGAAAAGGTATTGGCGAGTTTTGGGTTTGAAATTTTTGGGGAATGTGTAAAAAGGGTTTGAAAATTTAATGAAGTCTTGTCCTTAGTTGTAAAATAGGATTTTTTTTTAATTCTGCCGAATGTCCAAGTCAGTTAATCAAGTTGCGAGTTTTTGGTTGTTTGCCTTGGAGTTCAGTTAGTCGTTTTTTTTTTCCAAACTAAAATTCCTGCTAAATTTTCAATTCAGTCCTAACTAGTTTTATTTTAATTCTAAATCTTATTTTAAATTTTTCAAAAATTATATTTTAGCCTAGGGACCCTAATAAAGTTTCTGGATTCTATAATTTAACCCCCCACAATTTTCAATTAAGTCCAGAATTCTAAATTTATTTCTGTTTTCTTTCAAATTAGCCCCAAAACTTATATTTTTAGTTAAATTTCACCTATTAGGAGCCCTAGCTTATTACATAAGCACTTGTACTTTGAATTAGAGTTGGAACTTATTCTCAATCACTGAATTATTCCAATATTTATTATAGGTGACGAAGAATTAGACGTTTAGGCTTTCTAACTTCAAGCTTCATACGACTATCAACTGCATTTGAGGTAAGGATCTTTCTTTACACTTTTTAAGTGCAAAGTCTAATTGTTTTTATTAAATATGTCACGTATAGTTTTATGAACTCTATGCTTGACAATGTGATTATAATTCTTGAACTTGATGTGCATATTATATGTGAAGAATCTGTATTTATTTATGTATGGGTTTGCCCAATGACAAAGTATATGTGTGGCTTCGGCCAATGGCAAAGTAAATGTTTGGCTTCGGCCAAAAGACAAAGTAGCCTTCGGCCAATGACAAAGTATGACTTCGGTCAAATGGCAAAGTAGGCTTCGGCCAATGGCAAAGTATGATTTCAGTCAAATGGCGAAGCAGGCTTCAGCCAATGGCAAAGTATGGCTTCGGCCAAATGGCAAAGTATATGTGATGTCAAAGTATATGTGATGGCAAAGTATATGTGCTTGAATTTATTAAATTATGCTAGTCTATATTTAATTTAGACAGTTAAGATCCCTATTGAGAATGTGTTACTCATCCCCCTACTACAATTTTTTTTAGATTATCCGGATGAGTGCACAGCTGATGAAGGGGAAGCCAATGAAAATTTCTCCATATATTAGTATTCTCTATTAGAGAGAAAACTAGTTTATGTTATCGTTATTTCCAACTAGCGACTTTAGTTATTCTAATTTTTATGAAACGATAAATGTTGCATTTTTTATTCTTTAATACGATGGATTTTCGGATTTCTCGTTTGTATTCAACCCATTTCAATTTATGCTTCCGCTGTAGTAGATATTTATTTTTGTTGAAAAAAATTTGTGATATAATAAAATATAGTTTTCATATTTTAGTAACGCTAAATATCACATTTCTAAAACAAGGCAATTACACTGTATTTGCACTTCCCCATGCAAGCAACCTCATTTCCCCATACAAGAAATCAAGTGATTGTACAAAAATAATAATAATAATAATGATGAAAGGGGGGAACGACCATGAGCATTGAAAGGGGATAATGAAGAGTTTTCTTTCATTCTTTTCCACTCAAACCATTCATCTCTCTGCCCACATATCTTCCACCAAATTCTTATACTCAAAGAAGCAAAAAGAAAAAAAAATCCAATTCCTTTTGACACTAAAGGATTGAGAGTATTGCAAGGTAAATCCAAGGTAGGAAATTTTTCTTTTATCTTCATAAATGTCCTTCTCTTTACCTTCACTCCTCAAGATTACCATTGTACCTTCATTTCACCATAGGGCCGTATATTGTGGCTCCAAGAGAAGAGGAAATTTCGATTGTAGTAAACTTGAAGATTCAATAACCAGCCCTAATTCGCCGTATACATAAGGTAAGAACCCTATTTTCTTGAAGTATTTTGGGACATTTGGATATAATGCGACTAAATCTAAGGGAATATATCAACTTTTTGGACTTTTTTGAAGTGGCCCTAAGTTGAGGCTTTAAGGGAAGAGATTTCGTCGAATTTTAAGACAACACTTCTACAAAAACTTCAAGGTGGGTGCCAAAAACTAAAACCCTTCAAGTATTTTCTTTTTCAAGTAATGCATGCAAACTGATTTCATGAACAATACATTGGGATTTAATGATATTCTAGATAAAAAGCGTGTGTGAGATTTGTCATAGCATGTAGTGCTTATATTGATTGAAGTTTCATTGTGAAAAACCATGTTTTGATACTTGATTTGAAATCTGAAAATTCCTTTAAATAGTTCTATATGTTGTGGTATCAATAAATAATGGATTGGTTTAGTCTGGATTTACGTGATATGAAAATGTTATGACAAAATTGTATTTCAGGTCTATTATTTTAATTAAATGAAACTTGGAGGAGCCAATTATAATTTTCAAAATTGACCTGGACATGGACCACCTTGACGAGTATTTTGACACATACAAACTTCCCTTGTACGATTTTGGGTGTTAAAATGCGAGTTTTAGCCAACTGGTCCAAAAATGCAAGTTTTGTAAAAGTAGGGGCAAAACTGTGAATCCAGAAAATTTTCAAAAAAAGAAAAAAACCTGGAAACTGAATTTTTAGTCCCAAAATATTATTTATAACCTACTGGATCTACCCCAAAAATTTGAGTGAAATCCGATTTGTAAAATAGAAGTTATCAACAAAACGATAAAAATGCAAGTTTTGTAAAAAATGGTGGTAAAACAGTGAATTCCAGAAATTTTCAGAAAACCTGGAAACTAAGAATTTTTAGTCTCAAAGTATTATTTATATAACCTACTGGACATATCCCAAAAATTTGAACGGAATACGAGTTGTAAAATAAAAGTTATCCCGAAATGGTGAAAATGCATATTTTGAAAGAAGTAGTGGCCATTATGTAATTTCTCGAAATTGGACCCTGAGCCTAGTAAAATTATAATATTTTTTAAGTATTTTGAACTCAAAAAAATAATTCCCTGATAAAACGGACCCTGGTTCACCGGCCATTAGATTATAAAGGTTTTACGCTAAAATTGCTATTTTCCAGAACTAAAGGGGTAAGATTCTAATTTCTAAAACCTGCTATCGAACCCTTTGGAAATTAAATTCTTACTGACTTATGAGGCCTGGCCTCGCGTCCAACGGATCCTCGGTTGATTAATTACAAATTTTTAATCTTTAGCGAAAAAACGGGCGACTCCGATGTAATAGCTTGCTTTTGAAATTAAAATTGACGCGATCCGCACCTTACAAAACGAAGTAAGCCCTTTAAATATTTTATTTAAGATTAGTAACGGACTTCAACAAAACCCGTGTACACCTTTTGCCGTTTTACGAAAAACTCGACACTCTTAGCTAGTTAAGAAATATTTTATAATGATCTTTTACTAAAATTCACAAGTATTATTTTAAGGACCTTCCGTTCTTAAAATCATATCCGAGCAAATAGTTTAACTTACTTAGAATAATATTTCGATAAACCTCCAAGAGATCAATCTATTTTTCTAAAAGCCCACAACTCCTACTTACCCCCCTTATTGTTGGCCACACATAACTATAATTTTACCAATTGAATGATGGATGATCAATTGATCAAGTGAATAATTAATTAAAATTTTCTGTGAACCCTATTTAGTAGTGTCAGACCCTAGTGAGGTGGGAAAGTTTGGGTCTTTGATTGAGCAGCTCGATCTGTGGTCGAGATTTGTGATACCCCGACCGCGCTAGGCTCCGGAACGACACTAAAGCTTACTTTTTATATAATTAAAATATTAACAGCAGAAGCTTAAATGGAAAACTTAGTGTTAATATTGAAAGTTGGGTAAAATACCAAAATAACACTTTTGAAACCCCCCAACATATATAATATTACAAATCCACACCTTAACAAAAGGGGGCGATACACGTTGCTCTCTGTCGCCAGTTTAGCTGTCCTATTCCTTTGCCTGTAATAAAAATATAATGCACGTGGCATGAGTACATAAATTCAGTGGGGAACACCATAAACAGTTATAACCAGCTGTCACATGCATACAGTTAATAAGAACCATTCATTTATTGTTGACCAGACCCATTCTGTGAGACGGTCCATTAGCTAGCATTAATCTCGAAGGATTTATTTGGATTACCCGAAGGTGAACCCCATTCATTCATTCTTTGACTTCCCAAAGGAGAGTCCATTCATTTGTTCAAATAAACGACACATGAAACAACAGTGATTATAACCGTACAACATACTTACGGATTAAGAGTTACCCCACTTTTATACAATTTACTGAAAATATGAATGTTGATGATATTGTAAAGACCCTATGAACCCAATCAGTTGCCTTCTTTTCTTCCTCTTTTCCTTTATTCTATTTTCCTCTTGTGTATCACTCTACTATTTCCTTTCTTATACTCCTCGTTCTTCGCCCGTTGTCCTCCTCTTTTATGTCTATTATTCTATTTTTCCTAGCCAATTACAACTAAATTCTAGCACTATTTATAGAGCAAATTCTAAGCTTCACATTAGCTGCTCACTAACTTAAGCATAAAGGAAAAATGTAACAGGAGTCCATGCAGCTGATAAGGTTACAATTGTCTTGCATGCAAACATTCCTTAAGTGCGAAGGTAATTGCATAGATTGCTCCTGATTTGATTAATTAACCATTATTCTGGAAGAGTCTTCATGTGGCTAAATTCGTTTGGCAATTGTGTTGACTATCCAAAAGTATTTTCAGCACCTCAATATATTACATCAACTAACCTCCACTTGAAACTTATAATTCATATATATATATATATATATACATATATATATACATATATATATATATGTTTTATATTTACACAAATGGTTATGCTTGCACACACCAGATTACATACGTACTTTATTATTATATATCTAAGATAAAGCTTTATGGCTTTTATTTATATATTTATACTTGTTTCAAAGGTTATCAATCAGAATAGTCATATATATTCGTATTATATATAAGTCGCTGTGCAGGCATTTGTTTCTTAAGATTATAGAGAAAGAGTTGTGGATAAGCTAAAGGTCACATCCTCATGGATTAGCATGGCCATATATGACCAATAAACAAGTGTTTCTTAATTGTGAAACTTTCAATTTTAGGAGTATTTGATATACATATATACTTGAATTATAATATGTATAGCATATTTTTATACATACAGTTTTTAGTATTTTGGTCAAACAAGTATTTTAAGATTCGGGGTATTACAGAATTCACCTTTCATGTTCTAATCTCACTACTGGAGGACAGAGAGTCCAACGGATGAAGTGGGTCGTAGAAATGGTATAATCATGATTATGAGATTCTCGGGGCAAAAGACATGAGCTAAAGCGATGTCGAGCCGCAAGAGTTATAAGGCAGTAAGTGGACTTCAGTCAAATTGTATGTGTGGAGCGATAAGGTGACCAGAGGAGTTTCGATGACTGATCAGCACAAACCCCACGTTTAGTGTTTATGTGTTAAACTAGTGATAGCACTTCTGTGCTAGTAAATTAGAAAATGTTTGATGGTATTTGCAGTTTGAAACTTTCATGTAAATAACTAAGTGATTTCATATCGCATTTTCATGTGTGCGTTATCGCATAAACACTTATTTCACCCCAAACAAATTTTCGTCACTTCATAGGTAAATACCACTGATTTAAATGGATTAACTCCTTTTGGATGCATCGTGTTCTTTTATGGAAAAATGAAGAGATCAATAGACAAAGAAAATCCCACTTGTTGGGAAGCCTTTGACAAACAAATATTTCCATCGCGTCAAAGGAAGGTGAGCCACACTAACACACATGCACGCACCCACTGTGGCTTTTCTCAACCTACCATTTTGTTATACCCTTTCTAGAGGACCAGTTAGGTGATGCGGATGAGGCCTATGCGGTGCAGAGAAAGTAGCCGGCGTGTGGCTCGGGAAAATTGTAATAGATTCTTAGGGATGTTATCTTATAATTCTTATTATTTCTGCTGCAACTGTTAAACTCTGTATGGTTACTTTTATTACTGTCTTTGGGAATTTAGGATTTGGCTCTTCGTGAGCATAAGACTTATTCTGGGTTGCGACCGATGTACTTGGAAACTTAGACTTTGCTGAGTCAGACATATGCTGGAGCACGACTCTGTGAATCTATTTTATCTGCCTTTAGACTATTGAATGAATTTGGGGTGTGACATTTATATTATAAGAGCTCGGTTTTTAAGAAGGAACTTATGCCAAACTAACTCAATATTTGACCCTCAATCTATGTTGGGATTACCGCTACTTCCTGAGTCCTAGGTTAAATTCTTATGTGCTTAATTTGGGATCTCTTTTGTGTCAGTGTGTGGATTAGACGCTTACCTGATATCGAGTCGACTTTTACTTGGATTATATTGTGGACATAGTTGCCTTTCTTTTATGATGCCTTAGTATTGATGAGTTACTGATTAATGATTGGTATATTTTTAGGTATGGACCCAAATTCTGCGTTGTAGGTCGCTCCGGACCACCACAGAGTAGCAGCGATGCGCATTGATGAGCTACACTCTGCATTGTACCAATGGGACGCTCAAATTGGGGACCTTGATTTGAGTGTGCAGCAATACACTAATGCGATTATTAAGAGGGAGGACATGATCGTCGACTTGGAGGGGGCTCTGCAGGCCCGCACGAGTCAACTATTGGCAGAGCTAAGTAGCCACCATCAGATGATCACGTCTATAAGAGCTCATCCTGCATGATCTGACGGACCTTGTTACCAGGATAACCCTGACTCAGGAGGCCGCCCCTCAGCTTGAGGAGGAGCCGGAGGAGGAACCTGAGGAGGAGCCTGAGAAGGACCCTAGTGAGGACCTTGAGGAGGACTTGGACGAGGAGCCTGAGGAGGATCCGATCAAGACACACGATTATCGAGAGGAGACTGAGTTGATGTACACCAATGGAGAGGGCAATGCCATGGTCAATGTAGTGACAATTGACTCTAATTAGAGTTTATGAACTTGATTCTTGGATGTTTTTATATTCTCATCGAATATTGTTCTATTCCGTAATTGATCAGAGCGTACCGGATTGATTCTATTGTAGACACGTCTTATTCTGGATACTTTACCAAATGCCATGTAGGCATTATCGTAATAGACTATTATCTATCATATTCATATGTGTTGATAATCTTATGTGTACCTAACCATTCCTATTTAGTGTAGTAGCTACATATCATAGTTCTGTTCCGTTTATAACTTATTATATAATCTCCAATAATTTTACTATATAGATGGCTGATAGGCGCGAGAGAGGCAGACCTCGTATCCATCCCGGAGAAGGATCTTACCCTTGACGTGAACATTTCCCTGAATTACCGCCACCACCACCCCCAACTGCAACGGGGGACAATTTGATTGCGTGCATCCATTTCTGTTATTCTTTCTTTCAGCAGAGCTACCATGAACCCGAATGCTCCAAAACCATTAGTTGATGCCCAATACTTGTGTTGGAGTGATTCTTACGCTTAAACCCCCCAACTTTCCTTAGCAAGCCAGATGATACTAAGGCAGAATATTGGCTCGAGAGGACCAATAGTATCTTCACAGTGCTACGTTACACGGATGAGCAACAACTTTCTCTAGCTACCTTTCGTTTGGAAGCTGCCGCGCATGATTGGTGGCGACAAAGAATGAGAGGTGGACCCGGAGAACATGCCTAGAACTTGGGAGAACTTTGTGTTGGAGTTTCGAGATCAGTACATCTCCCAGGCAATTTGAGAGGCGAGAAAGAATGAGTTTTTCCAATTGAAGCAAGGGACGATTACAATGGCACAGTACGAATCCGAGTTCAACCGGTTGTCCAAGCATGCTCCTGGATTGATTAGCATGGAAGAAGATAATCTATTCAAATTTACCCAAAGATTGAAGCTCGTGCTACAACAAAGTTTGATGTTGGCCGAGATAGACTCCTAGGCCACTGCAGTTCGAATCACCACTAGAGTTAAAGGGGGTATGACCCGATTTGGACCGCAACAACAATAGAACTGACTGATAGGGAGCTTTAAATGACCATTTCTAGCACAGAAGCCTAACCAGTCCCATAAGTTCCAAAGGAAGGCGGTTGGGAGCACCAATGGAGAAAGAAACCAGAATCAGGTCAATTTGTGCCCACACTGTAACAAACCGGGGCATACTTCCGAGCACTACTGGAGAAAGTTGGGGAAGTACTTGAACCAAAAACTTGTTCGTGGTTTTCTTACCACAAGTGTACGTTGTCAAGTTTTAGTATAGATTGTAGAGTAGGGTTATCATCTTCACATGGATTGATATCAAATTAATGCTAAGTACTGTAATTATAATAGCCTAACTTTATCTAGATGAATCGAATAAGAATAACTGTTGATTAAACTAATGAAAATCCTAAAATTATACTAAAAAGATCTCAGATAAATTATCGAACACTTGTTGGACGTGAATTCTAGAGGTTTGATTCACCTAGTTTTTCCCTATGTAATCAATCTAGTTTATCAATCACAACTTATCAATTTATAAGCCAGAGATTCCTAAATTCATCACTCCTTCTCTCGAGTGCCGAGTGATTATAGGTTTTTAATCCGGATTTCAATATTCTATAAAAACCCAAATTAAAGCCCTAGCAAGTTCAATGAATTCATTGAATAGTTTCGAAAGGTACATAAATTTCTCAGTGCTATTAATCCCTAAGTTATGCTATTCTATGACCATGTATTCAATTACCTCTCTCGAGTGTGAAATCAAATACACAAAACAATCTAAACTATTGATTAGATTATTCAAATGCAATCAATCCAAATAGCACAAATAAATGGAGTAATATATGAATTAATAAACTGAAATCTCAAAACATAGCTTCAAACTCCGGTTACATCAACCCTTAAAATATAGAATTTAGCTCATGATGGATGCACAAAAACTCATGAAAAAGTAATTATACATCTCAAAGATAGACAAAAAAAAGAAGGAATTGAAAAGAGAAGAGAAAAAATCCTCTCGGTGTTCAGATGAGATATGTATTCAATCGTCATCCGAACCCTTGCTTCGTGTTTCTTGCTTTGTGTTGTGCACCAAAATAGGTCTGAATCCTTATTTCACGTCCTTTAGGTGTATATTTATAGCCCAAATCCGTCCAAGACCCAAAAAAGTACTTTCCTTGCGTAAGACGTCCGCAACGCTGGGTAACGGGCGCTGCAGCGCCACAACCTAAAAAGTTGCTGCCCAATGGCGTGACGCTGCAGTGCCATCCAATCTTGCAAATTAGCTTATGGGTCTATCTCTTAGCTTTCCATTGCAACTTGAATCAACTCAATATAAATTTTATATAGAACGTTGTCCAAATACTAAATTCTGCCAGTGCTAAAAATTCCTGACGCGTTTGGATGTTTCCAAAAATCAACCCCCCTATTGTTTGATCGTCCATACTGCTTATGACATACAATTCATTACTATGACTCTAGAAATATTATAATTAGCCTTCAACATGAATTTTTGACCACTCAATTGACTCGACACAACATAAATAAAGACCTAAAACCTATAAAATGGAATAAAAATGACTCAAGTACTTAAAAACAATACAAATATATAGTCTAGAATGGCCAAATTATTGGTATAAAACCAACTTAACAGCGGGAGTGCTCAGCACTAAGTGAAGGATTTCCCTAAGGTTGGACCGACTGGTAACAATCTAACACCTGCACCCAAGATAGAAAACCCCCGTGCTAAGATGACATGCCGTGTGTTTGCTCTGGCTGGGCAAGAGGCTCCAGAGGCGAATGATGTGGTGGAAGGTACACTTCTCATATCTAATCACCTATCTAAAGTGTTAATTGAACATGGATCATTACATTCTTTTGTTGCACCGCATTTCCCACACAAACTGATTATATGCATGGAATGTATGCCAATCTGTTTAGAAGTATCAACACCCATGGGAGTGAAATAATTAATGGATTCAATTTATAATGCCTGTGATGTGAAGATTGATAACAATGATTTTTTTGTTAACTTAATTTCATTTCCTATACTCGAATACGACGTAATTTTGGGCATGGATTGGTTATCCACGCATCACACACAAATGGACTATCATTCTAAGATAGTTAAGTTGTGCTCACTAGAAAAGCCAGTGGTAGAATTAGCAGGAAGTGCTCGAGTTTCCTTAACCCCAGTTATTTCAGCCGTTAAGGTTAGGAGATCCATATGAGAGGAGCACAAGGCTTCTTGGTGAGTTGTTCGAGATATGTTCCCTCAGGAACTCACCTCTCTACCTCCTGATCGAGAGATTGAGTTCACCATTGAGGTTTTACTAGGAACATCACCCTTAACCAAAACACTATATAGAATGGCCCCAAGTGAGTTGCAGGAGCTGAAGGCTCAACTGCAAAAATTAATGGAAGTGGGGTTCATTCGACCGAGTACGTCTCCATGGGGAGCCCCAGTACTCTTCGTCAAGAAGAAGGATAGGTCATTGAGGTTGTGCATAGATTTTCGAGGTCTCAATAACATCACCATCAAGATTAAGTATCCTCTCACTAGAATAGACGAGTTGTTCGATCAACTTCAAGGAGCCAAAGTGTACTCAAAATTTGACCTGTAATAGAGGTACTATCAACTGAGGATCAAGGAAGAAGATATCCCCAAAACGACCTTTCAGACAAGGTACGGTGACTACGAGTTTGTAGTGATGCCTTTTGGATTGAGAAATGCTCCTGCAACCTTTATTGACATGATGCATCGTATATTTCAACCCTTCTTGGATCAATTCGTGGTAATTTTTATTGATGACATCCTGGTATATTCCAAGTCGGAGGAAGAGCATGAGCAACACTTGAGAGTCGTACTAGGAATATTACGAAAACATCAATTATATGCCAAATTCTGTAAGTGTGAATTTTTGTTGAGTGAGATTGCCTTCTTAGGCCACATAATTTCTGGTAATGGCATCGTAGTAGACCCATAGATGGTGTGGACAGTCGTGGAATGGAAATGACCAGAAATCGTGACCGAGATTTGAAGCTTTCTGGGTCTCATAGGGTAATACAATAGATTTATCAAGGATTTCTCAAGGATTGCCGGGCCATTCTGTGACGCCCACCCCTATTACCCTACTGGAAAATATATAAATAGTAACACTCAACCACAAACTATATTTAAAACGTGTAATATATTTCTTTTGTTCCTGTGACGTTTTAACAACTAACAAGCAAGATCACTCGCTCATAAGAGAAGGATAGGCCATGTCCACAAGCAAAATAGGTAACCAACCCTGTTATTAGGCACAACAGACATCCATGTTATCAAACGCATGCATAACCCACATCACCCAGATATTTACATGTACATATTTACACCAGAGTTTGCAAAAGAGGGTAAAACCCTAAACCAAAATATAATACAAAACCAAAAAGGGAAAGGTGACCCATCAACATAGCCCAACAGGTCATCATCCATGTACACTGTCCTCAATAACCTGTAGAAGCTCCAGCCAACTGACCAGTAAGCTCGTGAAATCCATCATCACCAAACTCACCTACAATGCATGAACTACGTGAGCTAATGCCCAGTAAGCGAAAATCATGCATGCCAAAGGAATAAAGCAATATACATGCGGTGCATTCCAATATAACATGCCACTGATTCATGTTTATGCACCAATGTATTTTATTCAAAATCACTTTCTTTTACTAGGCCCTTGGCCCACCTGCTATGCACCGGAAAGAGCTCAATACAATATCATTAATCACATGGTCATAACCAAATTGACACCGCCTCGGGCCATCTCCTGGGACAACCTGAGGTCCACCCCCTGTCTTCCCCAATGATCCCTTAGGAGTCTTCCCCCTGACGTGTCAATAAGGGCACAGTCAAGTGGTCCGCCCCCTCGTGACCATCAGAGGCACACACCCTGTCAACCTCTATGATCCTCCGAGAAGTAACACCCACTGAGCCCCAAAACATATCATAAAGCACGCCTCACATGCCTCGGTGCACTAGCAGTGGCCAACGAAAATCTTTTCTCTCAAAAAGTCATGTTGTGTATGCATCATCTCAACAATGCTTGTATGCTATGCATGCACGTGCAAATGCCAATTAATGACATGCTCAATGCAACAATAATCACCACACTCCAATATCCACCAAGCAACATATGAACATCAAGGACTCCATAATGCATCCATCAAGATACAAGAATCATATTTAACATCGATAAAGCAGGAAATACTGTGTTCATGCATTGTAGTTGCAGATGGATTTTCACTTACCTTTTTCCTGTAATCCTATTGAAAGTTAGATAATTGTCTTCCTCCGCTAATCGTGTGTAGTAGAACCTGTAATATATATTATCAACTTATATTCTCAAATCATTAAGTTCATGGTACCAGATTTGTTATTAATCTTAAATTTTAACCTAGCCGACTTATAATTATAATCCTAATTCTATATAATCAAATTCCCACACTCTCAACTTCTTATTTTAATTTGAATATATTGTAACATCATTCAGTTACATACTTCAAACCCTCAATTTAATCCGTAATCTGTAGACATATATATATATATATATATATATACCAATTATTTTATGTTAAATCATTAGAGATCAAGGATCAACCCCCACCTTATGATGACCATGATTAATTATACCGTTAGAAATTTATATTACTTCAGCAAAATTTGTAGTACAATAGGTGGTCCATTATAATTAGGATTATTATTCCCTGTCCTTTTATTTTTATTCCGTACGTCCCCTTTCTAGTTTAAAATCTCTATATATTTATTGTCATGTATCGTCTAATTTGACAAGGAAATACAACATTTAAGTTCTCACCATATCATGTCTATTGTCTCTTGTTTCTTTACGTTTCTGCATAAATTTCAATATTATAAGCAATTAAGCCATGTAAGCCACATAGTATAGGTGAATCAGAATTACCTTAGCAGCGGATGAATCGATTCACTTGGATCTACGACTCGCCTACAAGCCCTCTTCGTTGATGTGTATAATCCACGTACGCCAACGCCCTTCGCGTATCACGAACTTCTTGTACTTTGAACGGGGTAGGCTAACGTCCTTCTCGCTCCAATGGATCTACCAGAGTATCCACCGAATAAACACACACCTTAAACCCTTGGAGATTTGGTGATGCTCCAAGAAGAAAATCGTAGAGAGAATTTTTAGGAGAGAAAGTTATATTTCTTTGAGAGGGGACGTCAGTTTCATCTATTCTGATAGTAGGGAGAGATCTCAATATATAATCTCAATCCCTTAAAGAGATAGAGTCCTAATAAGAGAGGTTTCTAGATAAGCCTCATCCAAATAGGACTCTTCAAATATGGATGCACTCTATTGCACCCAATAAATATAAATAAAACATGTGATCACAATATACTATTTTTACATGATTAAGAATTATATATAGTGGAAATTAAATGTGGTCTTCACTAACAGTGTATTTGTCAATTGGGTTCTTTTCTTGTTTTCATGAGGTAAACATAGATAAAATAATACTAGATGTTGGGAAATTTATTTTATAGATTTTGATGAATGCCATGTAAAACTTAAACTAGAAAGTTGGCACCCCATTTTTTTTGTAATTTTCATTGTAATAGATAGAAATTTGAAAAAAGGTCGAGTCGAGTTAGCTAAGCCCGCAAATACAAGAAGTCAATCAAGATCAAGTGAAGACTCATTTGTGGAACAACCGAGTATGGCCAAGAAGGAAGATCAAGAACTTGATCAAGATGTATCACCGAGGAACAAGCGTGAAGTGACGATCTAAGTCATCTCAAGAAGCCAAATCACAAGTTGAAAGTGACAATGAGTCTTCAAATGATTGGAGCATGCAATACCCGAGTTTTAAACGCTCACTAGGCCAATATAGTTCATGCATTACATGTAAATTATGTGCTGCTATTTGCATAATCTGATTATTTTATGTTATATGGCTAGTTTTATAATTTTGGAACTCACTTATAATAATTAGTCGTCGGATTGCTAATTTAAGTAGGAAAAAAAAACTTATTTGTAGGATCATTAGATGCTAGCTATTATGGTACATGCATGTGGTAACATTAAAATTATAAGAGTCACAAGACGACATGTGGTAAATTTACGGGTGAAAAGTGGCAACAATATTGTGTGCATCCGAAAAAACAAAAAACACAAAAAACGAGCAAATTGATTGAACGGATTAATGTGATCTATGATTGAGAACCTGATAGTAAATTGTTATATTATTTGAGATTAATAGTTTTATTAAAATAATAATAATAATAATAATAATAATAATAATAATAATAATAATAATAATAAAAAATTGGAATAAACTTTCAACTAGTAAATGGGTAGGACTTTTAGATAAATCTCGGATGTCATTTCCCTCAAAAAAAAAAAATCTCGGATGTCATGCATCAATTATATTACATGTTAATGTAAGCACATGCACTCTAATGTGCTGACTATATTAGTATCAATTGATATCTATATGTATATTATATTATCTATTTTTTTAGACAAATCATATGTCATGACCACTTAGATGATGATGATGCATGCGTATGTATATATATATATATATATATATATATATATATATATATATATATTGACCTCACTTGATGATTAACTTGCTGACATATGTAGATATATATACAAGTAGCTAGCTTAAATATAATATATATTGTTTATCACAAATGAACGCTCATGTAATACATATGCGGACAAGTGTACATCTAATTAACCACATTTTGATTAAAAAAAAAAGATGTAAAGGATAAACCGCCTTAAACATGCATCTACACTTTTATGATATATACACTTGACAAACTAAACAAAAAGAATAATAAGGAGAGAAAAGGGGCTGACACACGAAAGAAGAAATTTGGTAAAGTTTCTAATCTTTTATTTTATTTCGTTTAATTTATAACTATAGTAATAGAGTTTAATTAGATGCTAATTTTGGTCTTATATGTGGAAGAAACTCTATATGGACCCTGCATATATAATCAATTGAAAAAAAAAGGAAGAAGTAGGAACCCCGTTAAGTTGTGCATGTTAAGCTACATAAAACAAGAAATATATTTGTTAACTTTAAATTTTTAAAACTTCATCTGGAAGTTGATTTCGGTGTCTATAGAATTATGTTCGTTGAGCTCAGTACAAATAAAAGTTTCTATACCATATCGAAAAGCTGTAGATAAATGAGAAGGGATATACTCTCACACATAGAGTAATAAAGAACTTAATTTAATACTAACATTATTTTTCACATAATAACATAGAGAACACTTTTTAGTTTCTGGAGATGTATAGGAGAATGGATTTGATGAATTGCAAACAAATAACCTTCATAATAAAACACATGATTTATATCTATATGTGCAATTAAGTTTAAGATTACAACTCTTTACGAATTTCGATATAGTAAACCTACTAATTTGGAAATGAATTTGAATCTCATGTTTTTCTTTACAGATTATTATATATCTAGGATTGAGGAGTTATTATAACAAAATTATAGGTGAGGCCGAACTTGGTGCAAGGTAAGTAAAAATACATCTACAACTGTAATGCATGAACATAGTATTGTCTGAATTGATTGTATTATATATTGTGACTGTGGTACCTTGTTGAATATACGTGGATATTATATGTTGCATAATTGGATTGTACGTTGTTGCAATATGGTGCTTGGTGAGCCATTGAATATATCATTCACAGCATTTGCATGTGCATGCATATTACCAGGGGATGTTTGCATGCACGAAAATATTTTCTGGAAGAAAATGAACGTTTATTGACCACTGCTAGTGCACCGAGGCACGCTGGGCGTGCTTATGATATATATTTAGGTATAGCAAGTGGGATACATCCTAGTGAACACAGAGCTAGATAGGAGATGGGCTCTTGGTGAGTCACAGGAGGATGGTCCATTTGTTAGTACCTATGTTATGACCCTGCGGGGTGGGATACTTCTTGGCGGACAGAAGGGATGCAAGTAGGGGACCCTTGGCTGGGCCGCGGGAGGATGGTCGACACGTAACATCATAACGATATTATTGGCCATTTGATTATTGCTGTGTGCAGAGCTCTTTTCCGGTGCATAGTAGTTGGGTCAGGGGCCCAAATGAAAGAAAATAATTTGAAAAAAAAAGTATTTTGATTCATGGATTTTAGCATTACATGTTGGAAAATCATCGTTATTCTTTGGACATGCATGATTTTTACTTGCTGAGCTTTAGCTCATGTAGTTCATGCATTGCAGGTGAGCATGACAATACCTGAGCCTGTTAGCTTACTGGGCAATGCTAGAGCTTCGTCAGGTTTTGAGGATCGTGGATATGGATGACGACCTGTCGGGCTTGTTTTTGGGTTCATGTTGATTTTGCTTCTGTTGTTTTTATGAAGGAACTCGTACTGTTTATATTTTTTAAACTGTATTGTAAAATATGTACATAACGTGCTGATTTGAGTTTTGGGTTTGTATATCTAGTCATCGTGTTTACGTACAAATAGGGTTGACTGGCCTTTTGCCTCTAAATGATAAAATCTTTGTTGCAGTGTACAGGGTTTGTTTCGTTGATCGTCTGTTATTAAATTTAAACACAGGAAAAGCTGAAAAAAAAATTTACACGTTTTAAAAAGGGTTTGTAGTCGAGTTGTGCTATTTAAATAATTTCCAGTAGTAGAAATAGGGGTGGGCGTCACAGAGTGGTATCAGAGCTCGGCTACAGGTTCTGCAGACTATCCATGTACATGAACTTAAAACTTGTGGAGTACAACAATGCCAGTAAGTTTTACTTTATTGTCTGATGCATCTTATGTTTCATGAAATTATATTGGCCATGTGTTATTAGGTTATCCTAAGACAGTGTTTCAGTCATGGTGAGAACTAGAGGTGAGAGTAGTGGTGGGGATAGAAATCAAGGAGGGGAGACACCTATACCAATGGGTGATCGAGATAATGTTATAAATTGACTTACGGAACTCATCCAACGACAATCTGAACAAATTCAACAACTTTTTCATCAGAGGGATATAGGTGGAGAACAAAGAGCATGAATGAATCACCACACCAAAGGGCGGATCAAGTCGAGATCGTGGGAGAAAGGTTCCAAAAGCTAAATCCACCAACTTTTGAAGATGCATCAGATCCTACAGCTGCAGAACACTGGTTGAGGACTTTAGATAACATGTTTCAATACAGTAGGGTCCCAGAAGAAGAAAAAGTAATGTGTGCTTCGTTTATGCTTCGTGGAAGTGCGGGACATTGGTGGGCTACGGTGAGGAGCATAGAAGATGTCACAACAATGACCTGGGAAAGATTTAAAGAACTATTCAGAAACAAGTATTTCATGGCTCCTGTTCGTGTAATGAAGATGAATGAGTTCATACAACTACGCCTGAGGAGCTATGGTATCGAGGGGATTATATTCGCAAATTTGAAGAATTATCCAGGTTTGCCACTCACATGGTTAGCACTAACGCACTAAAAGTAGAGAGATTCCTTGAAGGTCTGAGGCCAGAACTATATAGAGATGTCAGCGTGGCGGGAATTCAAGGAGTAACCTATTTACAGGTTGCTGAAAGAGCACTAGTGGCAGAACAAGCTGAATTAAGAATCTTCCATGCCCAAGAAGCTAGACGCCAATTCAAACAAGGACATGGACAAGGATGGGCTGGAAGTCAGAAGAAGAGAGTTTTCAAGTTCAACAGCCACATAAACCCAACTTTCAGCCACGTCAAGGACAACAACAATGGGAACAAAATAAGCGTCAAAGAACTGATCAGGGCAAGGCACCTATAGCACTACCTTTTTGTCATAGGTGCAAGACTCAACATACTGGAAATTGTCCGATAGAGACTAGAAGATGTTTCACGTGTGGAATGACGAGACATCTTGTGAACGTGTGCCCAAATAATCTGAATGCTACTGGACAAAAGAAAGTGCCAGCTAGAGCATTTACTATCACTCGAGCAGACGCAGAGGCGAACCCATCCGTGGTGACAGGTAAACTTCTTATCTTTGACACCCCAACATTCGTATTATTTGATTCGGGAGCGACACATTCAGTTGATCCACTGAGTACGTGAGGAGACTGGGTAGGACACCTGATGTAGCTAAAGTGGGTTGTAATGTAATAATTCTCTCAGGAGATTCCAAGCAGACTAACCAGATTTTGAGACCTTATGTTATTCCAATTGAAAATAGAGAATTTTATGCGGATCTAATTGTGTTAGCCATGAACGACTATGATTTCATTTTGGGTATAGATTGGTTGTTGAAGTATGGTGCTACAATTAATTGTTAGAGACAATAGTGATATTTCAACCCCTAGGAGAATATCCATTTACCTTTGTTGGAATCACGACTTGCTTTAGATTTCTAATGATATTAGCACTAAAGGCATAACGTTTACTGGACGCTGGCAGTGAAGGATATCTAGTAAGTGACATGAGCATAGACGAACAACACCAACCAACCCTTGATGAAGTCTTAGTAGTGCGAGAATATCCCGATGTATTTCCAGATGATCTTCCCGAATTACCACCCGACCCTGAGATCGAGTATGTTATTGACCTACTTCCAGGAACGCCTCCAATCTCTAAATCTCCATACCGCATGGCTCCATCTGAATTGAAAGAATTAAAGATCCAATTGCAGGAGTTGCTACATAAAGGCTTCATTAGGCCTAACTTCTCGCCATGGGGTGCACCGGTCTTGTTCGTGCGAAAGAATGATGGTACGATGAGATTGTGTATCGACTACCGCGAATTAAACAAAGTTACAATTAAGAACAAATATCCGTTACCTCGAATCGATGATTTGTTTGATCAACTTCAAGGTGCAACAATGTTTTCGAAGATCGACTTGCGATCCAGGTCATCAGCTAAAAATAAAAGAGAATGATATACCCAAGACAACCTTTAGCATGAGTTATGGACACTATGAATTCCTGGTGATGCCGTTTGGGTTAATGAATGCTCCAGCTGCTTTCATGGATTTAATGAATCGAGTATTTAGAGATTTTTTTAGATAAATTCGTTATTGTGTTTATGGATAATATCTTGATATACTCTAGAACGAAAGAGGAGCACATTGAACACTTGAGAATGGTATTAGAAGCCCCGAAAGCAAAACAATTATATGCTAAATTCAAGAAATGTGAATCCTGGCCAAATCGAGTAGTATTCTTAGGACATGTTGTATTCGGAGCAGGAACCTCGGTTGATCCAAGTAAAGTCGAGGCTATTAATAAGTGGCTGCAACCTACAAATCCTTTAGAAGTACGTATTTTTCTTGGTTTAGCTGGCTACTATCGTCGATTTGTGGAAGGATTCTCCAAGATTGCTTTACCTTTAACACAATTGACCAGAAAGAGTGTCTCATTCAAATGGACGGAAGCATGCAAACAAAGCTTTCAAGAACCGAAGAAGAGATTGACTTTAGCACCTATTCTATCAATTCCATCAGGTACTGGAGGTTTTGTAGTTTATAGTGACGCGTCAAAGAATAGTCTAGGATGTGTATCAATGCAAAATGATAAGGTGATTGCGTATGCGTCTAGACAATTGAAGGACTATGAAAAGAACGATTATAAGTGCCACTATCCATTGTTTAGATAGAGACTCTAGATTCTTATCTAATTTGGAGAAGTTTACAGAAGGAACTAGGAAAACAACTGTCGTTTAACATTGCTTTCATCTTTGGACTAATGGACAATCAGAACGAACAATACAAACTTTAGAAGATATTCTTAGAGCTTGTGTTCTAAATTTCCAAGGCCAATGGAGTAAGCATCTACCTTTGATAGAATTCTCATATAGCAATAGTTATCAAGCAACATTCGGAAGGGCTCCCTATGAAGCACTATATGGTAGAAAGTGTAGATTGCTGGTTCACTAGGACGAGAGTGGTGAAAGAAAGCTTTTAGGCCCGAATATGATTCGAGAAATGACAGAGATTGTGACACAAATTCGACATAGGATGGAAACCACTCAGAGTCGACAGAAAACCTACTCGGATCAAAGAAGAAGAATGTTAGAATTTTCTGTAGGAGATCGAGTATTTCTTAAGGCGGCACCAATGAAAGGGGTAATGCGATCTGGAAAGAAAGGAAAGCCCAGTCCTAGGTATATTGGTCCGTTTCATATTACAGAAGGAATCGGTGATGTTGCCTATAGACTCGACTTGCCCGCGTCAATGACTCAAGTGCACAATGTCTTTCACGTATCCATGTTGGGAAAATACATTTCAAACCCATCTTATATTTTGAAACACGAACTAGTAGAATTAAAGGCTAACTTGAGCTACGAAAAGATGCCTGTGGAGATATTGTTACGAGAAGTAAAGAAACTCAGGAATAAGGAAATCCCATTAGTTAAAGTACTCTAGAGAAATCAATCAGAAGAGAAAGCTACATGGGAAAGAGAAGATGAGATGAGGGCTAAGTATCCTAACCTATTTCGGTAAGTAAAATTTCGGGGACGAAATTTTTATAAGGAGGGGAGGATGTAATACCCGAGTCTTAAACTGCTCACTAGGCCAATATAGTTCACGCATTACATGTAAATTATGTGCTGCTATTTGCATAATCTGATTATTTTATGTGATATGACTAGTTTTATAATTTTGGAACTCACTTATAATAATTAGTCGTCGGATTGCTAATTTAAGTAGGAAAAAAAATACTTATTTGTAGGACCATTAGATGCTAGCTATTATGGTGTACGTGGTAACATTAAAATTATAAGAGTCACAAGACGACATGTGGTAAATTTACGGGTGAAAAGTGGCAACAATGTGTGCATCCAAAAAAAAAAAAAAACACAAAATGCGAGCAAATTGATTGAACGGATTACTGTGATCTATGATTGAGAACCTGATAGTAAATTGTTATATTATTTGAGATTAATAGTTTTATTAAAATAATAATAATAATAATAATAATAATAATAATAATAATAATAAAAAATTGGAATAAACTTTCAACTAGTAAATGGGTAGGACTTTTAGATAAATCTCGGATGTCATGCATCAATTATATTACATGTTAATGTAAGCACATGCACTCTAATGTGCTGACTATATTAGTATTAATTGATATCTATATGTATATTATATTATCTATTTTTTTAGACAAATCATATGTCATGACCACTTAGATGATGATGATGCATGCGTATGTATATATATATATATATATATATATATATATATTGGCCTCACTTGATGATTAACTTGCTGATATATGTAGATATATATACAAGTAGCTAGCTTAAATATAATATATATTGTTTATCACAAATGAACGCTCATGTAATACATATGCGGACAAGTGTACATCTAATCAACCACATTTTGATTAAAAAAAAAAGATGTAAAGGATAAGGGAATGATGTTGCATCGCCTTAAACATGCATCTACACTTTTATGATATATACACTTGACAAACTAAACAAAAAGAATAATAAGGAGAGAAAAGGGGCTGACACACGAAAGAAGAAATTTGGTAAAGTTTCTAATCTTTTATTTTCTTTCGTTTAATTTATAACTGTAGTAATAGAGTTTAATTAGATGCTAATTTTGGTCTTATATGTGGAAGAAACTCTATATGGACCCTGCATATATAATCAATTGAAAAAAAAAAAAAGGAAGAAGTAGAAACCCATTTAAGTTGTGCATGTTAAGCTACAGAAAACAAGAAATATATTTGTTAACTTTAAATTTTTAAAACTTCATCTGGAAGTTGTGAGACCCCAAAATGTTTTGATTAATCAAATTGTAATAGTCCGAATATTGTATCGTGTGATTAAACGTCACAATTTGATATTAATAAAATATAGTTTAATTTCTTTTATTCTTAGTATTTTATTAATGTATTTAATCTCCCTAACTTACTAATTGCTAATTTTAACTATCTCTAAAGATATATTACTAACTTAACTTTTGTTATATGATTTAATTACTACTATAGGATTGTTGAGACTTATCACTAGAATGAGGATAAGACAATTGACCTATACAAGAAAGGTGGACTATAAGATATTTGATAAGAGGAGATTATTATGTGATATAAGGGATAGAATATCACTAAAATCCAATTGCAAAAAAAAAAAAAAAAAAATTTGGGAGACTTACTTGAATTGGGCGGCCAAAGGGATAAGATAAAGAGACAAGAATTCAAACCAATGCATGCTCATTATTGCAAGCATGCAACCCTTTCCATCCCCAAAGTCTTGAGCACCCAAAAGTTGCAAAAACAAGAAAAGTACCATAATGGCTTGGAATTATGGAGTGGACGGCCAACATAGGTAGCAAGAGAGAATATGGTGTCATCTTCATTTACCTTCACTTACACTACATACTCTTACAACCTTCACCAAAACAACAAACACTCTATCTCCCCCTCTCATACACTAGGTCGATTTTAGCAACAAAAAATAAGGAGGAGACCAAGTTCTTCAAGAACATAAGCGTGGTAGTAATCTTGAAGCAAAGGAGGTAAGGTGAGACCCTCTTAGTATTTTTCTTTCTTATGTTTTTTTTTTCTTTTTCTCTCCAATTTTTTTTTCTTCCCCATTATCTTGACCCTAAACAAAAATCACCATTTAAGGGGCTGTCCTAAGAAGGAAGAGGACTTGAGGAAACTTTGGAAGCTAGAAACCATCAAAGACTACCCTTACCAAAAGCACTAGAAGAGGTAGGTGATTTCTTCTAACTCATTCTTTTTTTTTTTGCATAAAACAATAGCATGATATGTGTCTATTTTCATACATAAATGTCTGGAAATTTTTCAGTTTATTTTTTTTTTAAAAAAAAATTCGAAAAAATAAATAATAAAGAAAAAAAAATTATGTGTATATGAACTTATGATAAAAAGGCCATTTTGCATAGGAAAAAAAGCTTATGTATGCTATTATGCTTTATTTTGACATGAATGTATGTGATTCATTTTACTATATTTCTGGAAATTTTTAGTCTTTTAATATTTCTGAAATTTTCGAAATTTATATATTTGTGTGTTGGAAATATGATATAAAGTGTTTTATGTTTAGAAAATAGCTTTTATGTCTTTTATATTTGTATATCTTCAATATGAATGAAATATATGAAAATATGTATTTTAATTATATGTTAATATTCTGGACCCATATATTTGCGAATAAAATTGTGTTTGGTCCACTTTTGCAATTACGGCAAAATATAGGGCCAAAAATGATAAAAACCAAAAACTGTGAAACCCCACTGAAAAATCCGAAAATTGGTACTAAAATTACTTAATATAAATAAAAATAATAACTGGGACCCTCCGGGTCAAACAAATACGAATATATGTATTTTAGACACTTAAAATGAAGTTTTCCAACCTTTAAGGGGCTAAACTGTAAATTTCGAAAATTTTTGAAAGTTACTGTTCCAAGAATTTTATGAAATTACTTTAATTAGTATTCTGGACCTTTGGTCCAAATTTCACGAAAAACGGGATTGAAACGAGCCCTTAACAATAAAAATTGCCTTTGGGGTTAAAAATGCAATTTTCAGAAAATCGGTACTAAACCTGGAAATTTTTGAAAACTGTTTTTAACCTACATACTTACAACCTCAAAAAGATTATTAGACTTAGAATCTTGTTAAAACCTTTTCCGGTTTAAGAGATATCAATTTTTAAAAGTAACGGGTCAAAATAATAAATTTGGGAAAAACTGGGGTTGACCTGCAATTTTCGAAAATTTGACCCCGAGACCCAGAAAATATGATTTCTTATAATAATTAGAAAAATTAGGGACTAACCTTGCCCTTTTCTGAGTCCGGGATCACAACTTATGGAATTTTTAAAACTCGACATAAATTTTTCTCTTTAATTAAAATATTTTATTTTAAAATAGAAATTTACCAAGGTCATAAGAATTATTTTATTTTCTAAAATTCAGTTTATTTATATAACATTAAATATTTTATTTATTTAATTTTTTTATTTATTTATAAATTATTATCCGAATAGTATTGGGGATTTTTATAACGACTAATTGTCATGATAATAAGGCGACTACCTCGTCGCATAATCTGAACCTTATTAAGAACTTCGACATAATACACTGAATCAAGAATAGAACAGGCTAGATTACCCTCCGATATCTATGCCGTGTCAATGTTTAACTGATTGAATATCAGACGCGGCGAGTCTATGAACGCGCCGGTCCTACTGACTAACTGACCGGGTTGGCGTCACACTTTACGTTCGCAACCATCTGATACGAATTGACGGATTTGTGGAATGGATAAGTCGCGTATGGGATGGGTAGCTTGGCTATAGTCTCATACCGACCTCCATCGTCCAACTCCCAACCTCGAGCCGGACATGAGAGTCTGGCGGGTGATTGGGTCGTAGGATTTTCGGTATAATCATGACTATGACGTTCTCCGAGCTTAGCTGGCTCCACTGTGGAGACGTTGTTAGATAAATGTTTTTATCATGATTTTGATGATTATGTTCGATTTTGTTCAAATGAGTTTTTAAACCAAAACAATGTCCCTAAATGTTGTCTAAATACTTCCGATCAACTTAAAATGTTTTTACTATTTTTCTGAGTATTTCTTGGAGTTTATTTTCAATAAAAATTGGACAACACATTTGTTTCATGCTCGACCGGTCCGCCCTATAGGGCAACCCGCACTGAGTTGAGTTGAGAAACAAAAAATGGGCGTAAGAAAAATAGGGGCGACCGGCGGCCAGGGGCGACCGGGTGGGCGGCGACCGGTCGGCCGTGACGGCGACCTACACTGGGAGTTGGATTTTCGTTCCGACTTCTATGTTTCGTAAATTCTTCAAGGGCAACCGGTCACTAAGAAGCGGCCGTCGCACCCTTCTTCGACCGGTCCCCTGTGTAAAAATTCGCAGAAATTCAATTTCAATCTTATCTCTCTCACACGACCGGTCGAACCCTTGTTTATCAAAACTATCCGTTGCGTTTTGCATAACTTTTCCCTATTTTGTGGGATTGATTTCTAAAAGCTATATTGATCATTTTAAATGGTTTCTTTTGCAAAGAAATCACTCCCCAAGGAGGAGCCAATGTCCGGAAATGAAAGCCAAGTCCTCTCCTATAAATAGAGGCTTCATTCAAGCAACAAGATACAACACTCCACACAAGCAAAGAGCAATTGAGCAAACACTTTCATATATCTTGTTGTATTAGCCTAAGCACTTTCACTTGCACATATTTGAGGTCTAGGCTTCAATTCTTGATTACACTTGTACTCATATTGTATCAATCATTATTGAGTTGTAATCTGGATTTTTGTCATCATTCAACACAAGACATCCTTGTGAGTATTCTTGTGGTAAGAATACACTTGGTTGATCTAGGTTATAGGTGTTTGAAGGTTGTGGTAATCTTCAAAGGTGTTGTAAGAGGGTTGTGGTAATCCTCAAGGTGGTGAAAGAGGGTTGTGGTAATCCTCAAGGTGTTGTATTAATTTTTGGTAAATTAATAAAACCTTTTTTTCTTTTTGAAATCCATCCCGGGAGATCTTGGGGTGGTAGAGGATTAGGCCCTAGGTGGGTTGAACCTCTTTAAATCAACGAGTGTTGTTTAATTTCCGCATTTACATTCTAGTCATTTACTTGTTGTTTCGAAAAAGAGGGTGATTTGCGAAAAATCGGCATAATCTATTCACCCCCCCTCTAGATTATTGTAGCCACTTGGACTAACAAGTGGTATCAGAGCCAAACTCTTTGGCTAGCTCGTTCGAGTAAAGAGGAAAGATCCATGGCTACAAATGATGCTCATCTCACCACCGGCGCCTCCACCAATAAGCCACCACTATTCGACGCCAACAACTACGCATTTTGGAAAGACCGTATGGAGTGCTTCCTACAAGGGTGCGGGTTCGACATTTGGAATGTGGTCATCGAAGGAGTTGATCAACCAACAAAGAAATTAGAGGATGGCACCTTGGCTCCTAAACCTTTCAAGAAGTTTGATGAAAACGACAAAAAGGCTTTCTCTCTAAACGGTAAGGCCTTAAATATTTTGCATTGTTCTCTTACCGCCACCGAGTACAATCGCATAAGAGGCATAAGGTCGGCACATGAGGTTTGGGAAAAATTGGAGACAATCTATGAAGGGACTAAGAAAGTCAAGCAAGCAAGAAAGACCATGCTTGTTAAAGACTTCGAAAACTTTAACATGTATGATGACGAAAGCATCTCCAAGATGGTGGAAAGGCTTGACAATATTGTCAATCCTCTTGTGGCCCTCGGCAAAGTCATCTCCGAGGAAGACAAGGTGACCAAGGTATTGAATGCACTTCCCGGCTCATGGTCCGAAAAAGTAACGGCAATCACGGAGGCACAAAATCTTGAGACACTCAAGTTTGATGAGCTTATTGGAAATCTACTCATCTATGAAGTCTATCTCAAGGAGAGGAAAAATTCCAAACCATCCACAAATCAATCGGGTATGCAAATTATTCCTAAAGGTCTTGCTTCTTCTTCTAATAATGCATACTATGATAATGATGATGATGATGAGGAGACGGCCGCACTTGTTCGAAAATTTGCAAAATTTGTAAATAAAAATAAAGCAAGAAAACCAAGAGATAATGCTTGCTTTAAATGCGGAAAACCCGGCACTTCATTGCCGATTGTGCGGCTCGATGAAGAGGAGCAAAAGAAAAAGAAGCCTTTCACAAAAAAGAAGGCTCTAAATGCGGAAGTCAAAACATGGGATGAACTACTCGAAACAACCGATGAGGAAGGAGAAACCGAACACGGTCTCATGGCTATAGACGATGAAAATAATGAGGTACACTCAAATTCTTCTACTTCCTCCATAGTTGATGACTTGCAATGTGATTTTGATGAATTGCAAATTGAGTTTCAAAATTTAATCGTTAAATACAAAAATTTGAAAAAGGAGCATAAGGAGATTAAGGTTGAAAAGGAAAAATTATTTACCTCTTATGAATCTCTAGACAAAGCTCATGCTCTTACTCTTACTAGAATTCATTCTCTTGAAACCGAAAAGGAATTGCTCACAAAAGATATTGAATGTTTGAAAAATGATGTGCATCGTTTCAACATAAGTACGGATAAAGTTACAAAAATTTTAGATGCACAAAGAGGTGAGCATTCCAAATCGGGACTTGGTTATAAGCCATTTCAAAGTGTTTTTAAGAAAAATAACCAAGGTCCGACTTTTGTACGTGCTAATAATTATAATACTCCTACTTGTTTTTATTGTGGCAAAGTTGGACATTATGCTAATAATTGCAAATTGAGAAATAGTTCAAGACATGTTTGGAGACCCAAAGGTCTCAAGACTAACCCCCATGGACCCCAAAATTATAGGGTACCTAAAAGAAATTGTTTTGTAGGTAATAGGGGCTATAACCACAATGGAAGATTAAAAATGGCTCGTGGACAGCGGATGTTCACGCCATATGACCGGGAGGAGAGAATTTTTTACCAACATCAAGCTCCAAGAAGAGGGTATGGTCATGTTCGGCAATGGCAAAGGAAAAATTCTTGGAAATGGAGAAATTGGTAACTCTTCTTTCTCTCTTAGTAATGTTCTATTAGTTGAAGGGCTTAAGTTTAATTTGATAAGTGTTAGCCAACTTTGTGATTCAAAATATGATGTTTCCTTTAATAAAGAAAAATGCCTTATACTTAAAAATGGTGAAATTATTTGTGAAGCAAATAGAAAAGGCAATCTTTACAAAATTTGTACAAGTGATTTGGTTAGTCAAAATGTTTCTTGTTTAGTCGCCAATAATGATTTAACTAGTTTATGGCATAGGAGACTTGGACATGTTGGATACAAAAATTTGAAAAATATTTACAAAAACCAACATGTGAAAGGACTACCCAAATTGAATTTTGAAAATCTTGGCTTATGTGACACTTGTCAAAAGAACAAATTAGTTAAGAGTAGTTTTAAGCCCGAAAATGAAATTTCCACAACCAAACCCCTACAAATGCTTCACCTTGATTTGTATGGGGATATTGGTACGGCTAGTCTAAGTGGAAAACATTACACCTTTGTTATCGTCGATGATTTTTCTAGATATACTTGGGCTCTTTTTCTTACCAATAAAAGCGATGCCGTTAATGAGTTTGTTAAGTTGTGTAGACTTATTGAGAATGAAAAGGAAGACACTATCAAGTCTATTCGAAGCGATCGAGGTGGAGAATTTGACGGTGAATTTAGAGTATTTTGTGAACCAAAGGATATGCTCATAATTTCTCGGCTCCAAGGACACCTCAACAAAATGGAGTAGCCGAACGGAAAAATCGGACATTACAAGAAATGAGTCGGTCCACGCTCAATGAATTTTCACTTCCAAAGTATTTTTGGGCTGAAGCCGTAAGTACCGCTTGCTATGTCATTAATCGAGTTTATATTCGTCCTAAAATGAATAAAACTCCATATGAGCTTTGGAAAGGTAGAACTCCAAATATTAGTTATTTCAAGATATTTGGTTGTAAATGCTTTATTTTGAATACCAAGGATCAATTGGACAAACTTGATCCTAAGGCCGATGAAGGGATATTTATGGGATATTCAACAAAAAGCAAAGCATATCGGGTTTACAATAAGACTAGTGGAGTTGTTGAAGAATCCATCCATGTTAAATTCAATGAAGCTTCGGGAGTTGAAAGAATTCCTAATGATGAAAGTGATGAAGAGGATATTATTGAACAAATTGTTCAAATTGATGATCAACCGTATACATCAAATGATCAACCGTCCACTTCAAATGGTCCTCAAGAAGATAGAGGTGATATCTCGGATCTTCCCGTTGCATTGAAATTTAAGGGAGATCACCCAAAAGATCTTATTATTGGTGATCCCCTTGACAAAGTGATGACTCGGAGAAAATTTGCCGAGAAAGCTCTTATTTCTCAAAAAGAGCCTAAAAATGCTAAAGAGGCTATTGAGGATGAGGATTGGTTCCTAGAGATGCAAGAGGAGTTGAATCAAGTTGAAAGAAATGATGTATGGGAATTGGTACCTTGTCCTCCATCTCAAACTATTATTGGTACAAAATGGGTATTCCGGAACAAACTTGATGATCAAGGCAACATTGTTCGAAATAAGGCAAGGTTAGTAGCTCAAGGGTATTGTCAAGAAGAAGGTATTGACTATGATGAAACTTTTGCACCCGTAGCACGTTTAGAAGCTATTCGTATTTTACTTGCCTATTCTTGTTTTAAAAATTTCAAACTTTACCAAATGGATGTTAAATCCGCTTTCTTAAATGGTATTATTCAAGAAGAAGTCTATGTAAAACAACCTCCGGGGTTTGAAAATTTCTCTAGGCCAAATGATGTTTATAAACTTAAAAAGGCCTTGTATGGTTTAAAACAAGCACCCCGTGCATGGTATGATAGACTTAGCTCTTTTCTTTTACAAAATGGTTTTATAAGAGGTAAAGTTGATACAACTCTCTTTGTTTTTGAAAAAGGGCAAGATTGTTTACTTGTGCAAATATATGTTGATGATATTATCTTTGGTGCTACTAATGATTCTTTATGCAAGAAATTTTCTAAGTTAATGCAAGGAGAATTCGAGATGAGTATGATGGGGGAGCTTAACTTCTTTCTTGGACTTCAAATTAAGCAATGTCAAGAAGGTATTTATATTTCGCAATCAAAGTATACAAAAGAACTTCTGAAAAAGTTCGGCATTGAAGAAGAAAGAACCGTCTCTACTCCTATGGCAACAAATGTCAAAATTGACAAAGATGAGAAAGGCAAGTCCATGGATGAATCAAAGTATCGAGGTATGATTGGTAGTTTACTTTATTTAACCGCTAGTAGACCGGACATTCTTCATGCCGTATGCCTATGTGCTCGTTTTCAAAGCAATCCCAAAGAATCTCACATGAGTGCCATTAAAAGGATTTTTCGATATTTGAAAGGCACCATTCAATATGGTTTATTTTATCCAAAGAATGAAAATTTTTGTCTTAAAGGTTATAGTGATTCGGATTATGCGGGAAATATTGATGATCGGAAAAGTACTTCCGGATCATGTCAATCTTTAGGCGATTGCCTAGTGTCTTGGTTTTCAAAGAAGCAAAACTGTGTTTCTCTTTCAATGGCCGAAGCCGAATATATTTCCGCCGCATTTTGTTGTACTTAACTTCTTTGGATGAAACAAACCTTAGCAGATTACAAATGCTCTTTTGAAAATGTACCTATCTTTTGTGATAATATATCCGCTATAAATATTGGTCAAAACCCGGTTCATCATAACCGTACTAAACATATTGAGATTCGACATCATTTTCTAAGGGATTGTGTTTCAAAACGTAAAATTGAGATATCTTTTGTACCATCTCAAGATCAATTAGCGGATATTTTTACAAAACCGCTATCTTCCGAGACTTTTTCATCAATACGAGCTCGGTTAGGCATAATGCATATTGAATGAAGCTTACGTTTGCATTTTCCACGTTTTTAAAACTTAGGGGCGAAAAATCGGATTTTTGGTTGAAAATTCAGATTTTTGAAAAACTGACAGACAGTAGGCTGAAGGGGTTGAGGGCAACCGGTCACCCTCAACGTCGACCGGTCGCCCTCAACATCGACCGGTCGCCCTAAGCAAAATCTTGGATTAAAATGGTTCTGTCTTCAGCATTCGCAAGTTTAACTTATTTTGGCCATTTTTCGTCCCCTTTGCCATATTTTCACATATATCATTCAAAAATGGTTTTCATGCATTTTTTTTCACAACATGGACGTTATATAGCATGACCATCATCATCATGGCTCATCTTTTCCGATAAAGTGGTAAGAATTTCTCTTCTTTTGCTCAATTGGGTTGAACCCTTGAGTTAATGACCTTATAGTATATTTCTTGATAATTTTTGCATATGATTTTGATGAGCTTATCTAGTATGTTGAATTGTATATTGATTAAGGTGAATTGGTGATAAAATTTTTGGCTTGAATCATTTACAAGGGTTATATTCAACCTCTTTTATTTTTCACGCACACAAGGTGTTCGATGAAATGTCGCAATAAAAATTTCAACTTATACATGATTCTCTTGCTTTCAAAAGTCTTTCATACTTATTGAGATCATGATTTGGTAAACAAAACGAGCGTATGAACTCTTCATATTACATTTCTCCCATTTTCCTTGGAGTGTTACGCTTTAATTGCTCAACGGTTAATAAACCGTCCCTTTGGCGCACTTTGATATTATTGTATGGTGTTTTCACCATTCTAACATTCTTTTTGATGATTCCAAAGGGGGAGAAACAGGATATTGGCTCGTTAGCTCAAGAAAAGCTAATAAAAGCTTGCAATAAGTATTATGGACTCGAATACCTAGTCCATGGCTTGAATTTTGGACTCGAATGAAATTGTTTATAAGTATTGTGACAGGGGGAGCTTCTTAGCTCATGATGCATCTTATATAAGCTTGTTATAGCTTGTGCTTCTTACTTATAATAATCGTTTGTTGAGATGCTCATAAATAGGGGGAGCTTTGTATGAAATACCTCTAACGGATAGTTTACTTGTAAAACCGAAAATTTTATTCGTTTTTCAAATCGTCCTCAAAAGAAAATTGTTTTGGTTTGTAATCATCAAAAAGGGGGAGTTTGTTAGATAAATGTTTTTATCATGATTTTGATGATTATGTTCGATTTTGTTCAAGTGAGTTTTTAAACCAAACCAATGTCCCTAAATGTTGTCTAAATACTTCCGATCAACTTAAAATGTTTTTACTATTTTTCGGAGTATTTCTTAGAGTTTATTTTCAATAAAAAATTGGACAACACATTTGTTTCAGCTCGACCTGTCGCCCTATAGGGCAACCCGTACTGAGTTGAGTGAGAAACAGAAAATGGGGCGTAAGAAAAAATAGGCAAGCGGGCGACCAGTCGACGGTCGGCCGAATCGGCCGACGGCGGCCACACACAGGAGTTGGATTTTCGTTCAGGACTTCTCTGTTTAAAATTCTTCAAGGGCAACCGGTCACAGACTAAGGCGGCCCGGCGCACTCCCCCCTTCGACCGGTCCCCCCTGTGTAAAAATTCGCAGAATTCAATTTCAATCTTATCTCTGCGCTGACCGGTCGAACCCCTTGTTTATCGCCAAACTATCCGCTTGCGTTTTGGACAACTTTTCCCTATTTTGTGGGATTGATTTCTAACACTATATTGATCATTTTAAATGGTTTCTTTTGCAGCAAATCACTCCCCCAGGAGGAGCCAATGTCCGGAAATGAAAGCCAAGTCCTCTCCTATAAATAGAGGCTTCATTCAAGCAACAAGATACAACACTCCACACAAGCAAAGAGCAATTGAGCAAACACTTTCATATATCTTGTTGTATTAGCCTAAGCACTTTCACTTGCACATATTTGAGGTCTAGGCTTTCAATTCTTGATTACACTTGTACTCATATTGTATCAATCATTATTGAGTTGTAATCTTGATTTTTGTCATCATTCAACACAAGACATCCTTGTGAGTATTCTTGTGGTAAGAATACACTTGGGTGATCTAGGTGATAGGTGTTTGAAGGTTGTGGTAATCTTCAAAGGTGTTGTAAGAGGGTTGTGGTAATCCTCAAGGTGGTGAAAGAGGGTTGTGGTAATCCTCAAGGTGTTGTCATAATTTTTGGTAAATTAATAAAACCTTTTTTTCTTTTTGAAATCCATCCCGGAGATACTGGGGTGGTAGAGGATTAGGCCCTAGGTGGGTTGAACCTCTTTAAATCAACGAGTGTTGTTTAATTTCCGTATTTACATTCTAGTCATTTACTTGTTGTTTCGAAAAAGAGGGTGATTTGCGAAAAATCGGCATAATCTATTCACCCCCCCTCTAGATTATTGTAGCCACTTGGACTAACAGACGTCGTGCCAACTGGGATAGCGGCTTCAGCCCTATCGACAGGAGGGATAATGTGTACTGTTTGGGGAGATGATGTTTGATCGACACTTCTCTGCCGTATAAGGTGGTCTGGGTTGGCGTCACACTTTCGTGCGCAACCAACTGATATGAATTGACGGACTGACTAGGTTGGCGTCACACTTTCGTGCGCAACCAACTAATCTGAATTGACGGACTGACTGCTAAATAATACTAATAAAACTATTAAGTATATGAAAATGTCATCGCACGTTTCTTGCATCAAAACTCATGAAACGATTTTACTGCATAAAATATAAGCCCCACTTGCATACACACTTACCACACCCACTGAGAATTTTTGTCTCACTCCCGCCTATTTTTCCCAACCAGAGGATGAGACCTGCGCCTAAGAAGGAAGGCGGCGAAGACTTTGATGCTACCGACTAATCCTATATATTACCGGACCTTAAGTCAACTGAATTTTATTTATGTTATATTGATGAATGAACAATTGTGAAATTTGTAATAGCCGGGCGTAGGACCCGTAGAACCATTTTGATTAATGATGTATCTTTATTATTTCCGCTGCGACATTTCAGACTTAGACTATTTGACTTTATGTATGATTTGGGATTTTTCTATTATGATTGAATTACTTTGGGCCGACTTAAGTAAACCAGCCTAAGTTCGTTTGACTGTATCACGACTCCGAGTTGGGGTGTGACAGATTGTGGTATCAGAGCTCGGCTCGTAAGAAAGAACTTACACCGAGCTAACCAGGATAGGACCCTTTGCCTGTATTGGGTGTTACCGCTAAGATAAGAATCCGGACAATTGGGAATTATAGAACCTTTTTAATTATTTATGAGATACATAACCAATTTCTTGACATAGTTATATCTTAAGCACTTGATTTTCCTTCCTTAGTCATTATATGCCTATCTTGATTACATACTTGTGCTTGTTCAGGTATGGTGCCCGAGACTGTTTCGTTGACGGCATATGAGGAGCTACGCGCCGAAAGGGATTACCATGCCGACACGGCTGGATACTGGGAGGGAGAGTACTCCCGCACTGCTACTAAACTCCACCTATCGCGGGAGCATGCTCGATCACTTGAAAGGGATGTATGCGAGCAACATGAACCTACAGTGGACCTCCGTTGTGAGATCAAGGTGCAACAGATAAAAATCAAAGAACGCGATAACGACATAAAAAAGTTGAAGGAAGAGATAAACATGCTGCGTGAGGCGAATCACCAGGCGAACAAGGAACACTAGTGTTTGACTCACCTTAATGCCCAGCTACGCGAGAGGGCTGAGCAAAGTGAGGGCCTCGTGGCTCAACATGTACAGACTATCGAGCACCTTAACGCAGTGGCGCACGAGAATGAGGAAGCATTGGATGGTGCGCTTGAAATGATGGCCCAGATGCATGGCCAGATTGAGGCTCTACAGCAGCAGGTAGAGACTCAGGAAGGACAGATACTGCTGAACGAGGCCAACTTCATACACCAGACCCAGCTTCTCAGAAATAGGGTTCTGGAGGCCATCAACATTGGTCCAGTGGTTGCCCTGGGACCAGAAGTGGAGCCTGATGCAGAACCGGAAGAGGATCCAGAGGAGGATCCAGAGGAAGAACCGAAAGAGGATCCAGAGGAGGATCCGGAGGAAGATCCAGAAGAGGATCCAGAAATGGACTCGATGGACTTCCTGCAGGATCCTAAGGAAGATTCGGAGGAGATAGCGATGACAATGCACGCAGCACCATCACAGATTAGATTAGCTCATTTTATTTTTGCCATTTTTCTGTATTTCGATTATGTAATAGACCAAGTTGTAATAGATAGCGTAATCATGGTTCAGTGACTATTGTTTGTAATTCGGCTTAAGCTTTTCTTTAGTAATGGAACTTGTATTATCCTTAGCGCTATGTGTTGCTATCCTTATATCCCTTGTACTTGTTTATTTAAATTAACATGTCGTGAATATTGCATATAATGTCTATGATTTCAAATACATAAAGTAGATGAACTCTAATCTCTCTATATACAGATGGCCGGAAGAAGAGAAGGCTTAAGGCCACGTGGTCTTGACAGGGAGGATCCCAGTCCTTCCCCAGAGAGAACACCCTCACCTAAACTACCACCCTCGCCACCTCCTCCCCAGTTGCGGGAGACAATTTAACCGCTCAGGCCTTGCAGCATATATTGTTGTTTATGCAACAACAGGTTGGGCAAAACCGGAATGCGCCCGAGCCTGCTCGAGATGCTCATGATTGGGTACTGGAGCGATTTCTGTGCTTCGACCCACCAGTCTTTAGGGGGGAACCAGATGATGCAAAGGCCGAGGATTGGCTTGAGCGAATGGAGAACATATTTGCTGCCCTTCAGTACTCAGAGGAGCAGCAGATAACATTGGTTGTTTACCGATTGGAATCCATGGCCCGAGACTGGTGGAGGGCTGTGGAGAGGAAATGGGTTCAGGACAGAACCCGAAGGACATGGGAAAATTTCTTATTGGAGTTCAATGACCAATATATCCTGCAGGTGGTCCGAGAGGCCCGAAGGGACGAGTTTCACCGGTTAAGGCAGGGTAGTATGACGGTTTCACAGTATGAGTCCGAATTTCACCGTCTGTCCAAATACGCTCTTGGGTCCATAAGCACTGAGGCCGACAAGTTATACAAGTTTACCAGAGGTCTGAGGTTGGAACTACAGAAACAGTTGTTAACCATTGAGATGGACACCTATTCGGCTGCGGTTAGGCGCGGCTTCCCCGAGTGGAGATGGGGCCGAGCCGGATTGGCGGCTCAAAGCAGGCGAGCATCAAGCTCGAAGAGGCCGATGGACCGGGAGGACATCCGGGCCGCCGTGTGAAGTTCCGAGAAGGCGGAATCGGAGGGGCTAACAAGGGAAAACAACCCGCGCAGGGCCAGACATGCTCTCACTACAACAAACCGGAACACTTGCCAGACCATTGCTGGCGTAAACAAGGAAAATGCCTCCGATGCGGTAGTGCTCAGCATCAGGTCCGAGAGTGCCCGTTGTATACTACCCCGGCTAACAAACCAGCACCACCTCAAAAGCCAGGAAATAACAACCGAGCTAGGGCGCCTGCCTGTGTCTTTGCTCTGGCTGGGCAAGAGGGCCCGAAAGCTACTGAAGTGGTGGAAGGTACGCTCTTGATATCTGATCACCGCACTAAGGTCTTATTTGACCCTGGCTCATCGCACTCCTTTGTTGCACCACATTTTGCATCTAAACTGCATTCATGCATGGAACGCATGCCTATTTGTGCGCGAGCCAGATAACTGATGCTATATATAATGCATGCGAGATTAAGATTGATGATACATGTTTTCCTGGTAAATTAGTGCTACTGCCTATATCTGAATACGATGTTATTTTGGGAATGGACTGGTTAGCCGAACACTTTGCACAAATGGACTGTCATAATAAAACTGTTAGGCTATGTAAGCCTGGAAAATCCATAGTCGAGCTATCGGGTAGTGCACAAATTCCATTAGCCCCGATCATTTCTGCCATTAAGGCTAGGAAAGCGATCTCGAATGGGGCACAAGGGTACTTAGTGTTTGTAATTAACAAACCTAAGGATGAGACCCAGATTCACCAGGTACCAATAGTATCAAAATACCCAGACGTATTTCCGTAAGAACTCACTGCGTTTCCCCCGGATAGGGAGATTAAGTTCACCATCAAGACCTTACCGGGAGCACCGCCAGTGGCGAGGAAACCGTATAGAATGGCTCCAGTAGAGCTTCAGGAGCTGAAGGCTCAGCTACAAAAACTAATGGACGTGGGATTTATCCGACCAAGCACATCCCCGTGGGAGCCCGATCTTATTCGTCAAGAAGAAAGATAGATAATTGAGACTGTGTATAGACTATCGTGGTCTTAACAACGTGACCATCAAAAACAAGTATCCCCTTCCAAGGATCGATGAGCTATTCGATCAACTTCAGGGATCTATGGTGTACTCGAAATTCGATCTATAACAAGGGTATTATCAACTGAAGATTAAGAGTGAAGGCATACCCAAGACAGCTTTCCAAACTAGGTATGGTCACTACGAGTTTGTAGTGATGCCATTTGGATTGACAAATGCCCCAGCAGCGTTTATGGATTTAATGCATAGAGTTTTCCGACTTACCTTGACCAGTTCGTAGAAATCTTCATTGACGACATACTCGTGTATTCCAAGACGAGGGAAGATCACGAGCGTCATTTGCAAATTGTACTTGAGACACTACGATAACACCAGCTGTATGCCAAGTTCAGTAAGTGCGAATTTTGGCTAGGGAAAGTCACATTCTTAGGACATATAGTATCTGGAGATGGGATCGCGGTAGATCCATCAAAGGTTCAGACCGTGGTTGAATGGAAACAACCAAAAACAGTGACAGAAATTCGAAGCTTTTTGGGATTAGCCGGATACTATCGGAGATTTATAAAGGATTTTTCTAAGATCGCTGGACCACTTTCGCGATTAACTCAGAAGCAAGTCAAATTTGAATGGAGCGACAAGTGCGAGTCCAGTTTTTAGGAGTTAAAGAAGCGACTTACTACTGCTCCCGTTCTGGCTCTTCCAAGCGGAAGTGAAGGATTTGTTGTCTATAGTGACGCCTCAAAGGAGGGGCTAGGAGCCGTACTCATGCAGGAAGGATGGGTAATTGCATATGCCTCGCGAAAACTCAAACCATATGAGGCAAACTACCCGACGCATGATCTAGAGCTAGCGGCAATAGTGTTCGCATTGAAGAAGTGGCGACACTATCTGTACGGAGCAACGTTTACCGTTTTCATGGATCACAAGAGTCTGAAGTATCTGTTCTCACAAAAGGATCTTAACTTGAGACAGAGAAGATGGATGGAACTTATTGAAGATTATCACTTGATATCCGATATCACCCTGGGAAAGCAAATGTAGTAGCGACGCCTTGAGTAGAAAGGCCAAAGATAGCAAGATTGATGATTAGGGAATGGAGGTCTCTGGAAGAATTGAGTGCATGGAATCCAACAAGAACGGACACTCAAATATTCTGCGCTAATATCTCGGTAAGACCTGAGCTGCTAGACGAGATTAAGGCAGCACAAGAAGGAGATCCGAAATTCCAAGAACTTAAGGAAAAATTTCAGAAAGAAGAACGTGCAGAATTCACTATAGCAGAAGACGGGATTTTGAGGTTTAAGAATCGGGTATGTGTACCGAGTAATGAGGAATTAAGAAATAAGATTATGGGAGAAACGCATCGCTCAAGGTACACCATACATCCCGGTGGTAATAAGATGTATAAGGATTTGAAACGACACTTCTGGTGGGTCAATATGAAAAATCAGGTAGCAGAATATGTGGCTAGATGCCTGACCTGCCAACGAGTCAAGGCCGAACATCAACGGCCGTCAGGGTTGCTACATCCGTTACAAATTCCCGAATGGAAATGGGAACTTATTACGATGGACTTCGTAACAGATTTGCCGAGGACTAGAGGAGGTTATGATACCATATGGGTTGTGGTGGACAGACTCACCAAATCAGCTCATTTCCTGCCAATGAAGAAAACGGATAGCCTACAGGAGCTGGCACAAATCTATATCTAAAAGATTGTAAGGCTGCACGGAGTACCAACCGACATCGTTTCTGATCGAGAACCGAGGTTTGTCTCGAGATTTTGGAAGTGTTTGCACGGGGAACTAGGGACGATGCTAAGCATTAGTACGTCCGCTCACCCGCAAACCGATGGACAATCAGAACGTACGATTCAAACACTCGAGGATATGTTAAGAGCTTGTGCGCTAGATTTTCAGGGTAGCTGGGACATTCATTTGCCATTAGCAGAGTTCGCTTATAATAACAGCTATCAGGCGATGATAAGAATGGCGCCCTACGAGGCACTATATGGGAGAAAGTGCATCCCCCGCTACACCGGAAATCGATGACCAATGGACCCGAAAAGAGAAAGCAACCCCAACAACCATTCACCGAGTAGATCGATACAAGAAATCGTAGACAAGGTCGGATTAATGAAGGAGAGAGATCCTGGACAGCTCGAGTCGATGAAGAGTTAAGCGGATAAAAGGAGAAGGGATTTGGAGTTTGATGTAGGAGATGAAGTGTTTCTTAGACTTTCACCGCGAAAGGGACTGATTCACTCAAAGAAAGGAAGAAAGTCAAGTCCGAGGTACATCGGTCCGTACAAGATACTCAAAAGAATCGGGAATTTAGCCTATCAGTTGGAATTACCACCTCCTATCGCCGGAATGCATGACGTGTTTCATGTCTCCAGATTGAGGAAATATCAACCCAACCCAGAACACGTTATCACGGGAGAAATTCCTCCAATAATGGAGAACCTGTCATACACCGAGAAGCCCGTACGAATCATTGATAGACAAATACGACATTTAAGGAAAAGAGAGATTCCAATGATTAAAGTTGTATGGCAAACCCACGACCGGAATGAGGATGCCACATGGGAAATGGAGGAAGATATGAGAAGACAGCATCCGGAATTATTCTGAGAGGAATTTGGGGACCAAATTCTCTTAAGGAGGGGAGGATGTGAGACCCCAAATTTTTTTGATTAATCAAATTGTAATATTCCGGATATTGTATCGTGTAATTAAACGTCACAATTTGATATTAATAAAATATAGTTTAATTTCTTTTATTTTTAGTATTTTATTAATGTATTTAATCTCCCTAACTTACTAATTGCTAATTTTAACTATCTCTAAAGATATATTACTAACTTAACTTATGTTATATGATTTAATTACTACTATAGGATTGTTGAGACTTATCACTAGAATGAGGATAAGACAATTGACCTATACAAGAAAGGTGGACTATAAGATATTTGATAAGAGGAGATTATTATGTGATATAAGGGATAGAATATCACTAAAATCCAATTGCAAAAAAAAAAAAAGAAAAATTTGGGAGACTTACTTGAATTGGGCGGCCAAAGGGATAAGATCAAGAGACAAGAATTCAAACCAATGCATGCTCATTATTGCAAGCATGCAATCTTTCCCATCCCCAAAGTCTTGAGCATCCAAAAGTTGCAAAAACAAGAAAAGTACCATAATGGCTTGGAATTATGGAGTGGGCGGCCAACATAGGTAGCAAGAGAGAATATGGTGTCATCTTCACTTACCTTCACTTACACTACATACTCTTACAACCTTCACCAAAACAACAAACACTGTATCTCTCCCTCTTATACACTAGGTCGATTTTAGCAACAAAAAATAAGGAAGAGACCAAGTTCTTCAAGAACATAGGCTTGGTAGTAATCTTGAAGCAAATGAGGTAAGGTGAGACCCTCTTAGTATTTTTCTTTCATATGTTTTTTTTTCTTTTTCTCTCCAATTTTTTTTTCTTCCCCATTATCTTGACCCTAAACAAAAATCACCATTTAAGGGGCTGTCCTAAGAAGGAAGAGGACTTGAGGAAACTTTGGAAGCTAGAAACCATCAAAGACTACCCTTACCAAAAGCACTAGAAGAGGTGGGTGATTTCTTCTAACTCATTCTTTTTTTTTTGCATAAAAAAATAGCATGATATGTGTCTATTTTCGTACATAAATGTCTGGAAATTTTTCAGTTTATTTTTTTTAAAAAAAAAATTTCGAAAAAATAAATAATAAAGAAAAAAAATTATGTGTATATGAACTTATGATAAAAAGGCCATTTTGCATAGGAAAAATAGCTTATGTATGCTATTATGCTTTATTTTGACATGAATGTATGTGATTCATTTTATTATATTTCTGGAAATTTTTAGTCTTTTAATATTTCTGAAATTTTCGAAATTTATATATTTGTGTGTTGGAAATATGATATAAAGTGCTTTTATGTTTAGAAAATAGCTTTTATGTCTTTTATATTTGTATATCTTCAATATGAATGAAATATATGAAAATATGTATTTTAATGATATGTTAATATTCTAGACCCATATATTTGCGAATAAAATTGTGTTTGGTCCACTTTTGCAATTACGGCAAAATATATGGCCAAAAATGATAAAAACCAAAAACTGTGAAACCCCACTGAAAAATCCGAAAATTGGTACTAAAATTAATTAATATAAATAAAAATAATAATCGGGACCCTCCGGGTAATATACGTATTTTAGACACTTAAATGAAGTTTTCCAACCTTTAAGGGGCTAAACTGTAAATTTTGAAAAATCTGGAAAGTTACTGTTCCAAGAAATTTATGAAATTACTTTAATTAGTATTCTGGACCTTTGGTCCAAATTTCACGAAAAACGGGCTTGAAACGAGCCCTTAACAATAAAAATTGCCTTTGGGGTTAAAAATAGAAGTTTAAGAAAATCGGTACTAAACCTGGAAATTTTTGAAAACTGTTTTTAACCTACATACTTACTACCTCAAAAAGATTATTAGACTTGCAATCTCGTTAAAACCTTTTCCGGTTTAAGAGATATCAATTTTTAAAAGTAACGGGTCAAAATAATAAATTTGGGAAAAACTGGGGCTGACCTGCAATTTTCGAAATTTTGACCCCGAGACCCAGAAAATATGATTTCTTATAATAATTAGAAAAATTAGGGACTGACCTTGCCCTTTTCCGAGTCCAGGATCACAACTTATGGAATTTTTAAAATCCGACATAAATTTTTCTCTTTAATTAAAATATTTTATTTAAAAATAGAAATTTACCAAGGTCATAAGAATTATTTTATTTTCTAAAATTCAGTTTATTTATATAACATTAATTTTTTTTTATTTATTTATAAATTATTATCCGAATATTATTGGGGATTTTCATAACGACTAATTGTCATGATAATAAGGCGACTACCTCGTCGCATAATCTGAACCTTATTAAGAACTTCGACATAATACACTGAATCAAGAATAGAACCGCTAGATTACCCTCCGATATCTATGCCGTGTCAATGTCTCGGCCGATTGAATATCGGACGCGGCGAGTCTATGAACACGCCGGTCCTCTCGACTAATCGGCCAAGGTTGGCGTCACACTTTCCGTGCGCAACCATCGATCTGACGTGAATTTGTGGAATGGATAAGTCGCGTATGGGATGGGTAGCTTGGCTATAGTCTCATCACACGCCTCCATCATCCAACTCCCAACCTCGAGCTGACGGAGAGTCGGCGGGTGATTGGGTCGTAGGATTTTGGGTATAATCATGATTATGACGCGTTCTCCGAGCTTAGCCGGCTCCACTTTGTGGAGACGTGCCAAGCTCGGGATAGCGGCTTCAGCCCTAACGATAGGAGAGATAAGGTGTACTGTTTGGGGAGATGATATTTGATCGACACTTCTCTGCCGTATAAGGTGGTCTGGGTTGGCGTCACACTTTCGTGCGCAACCAACTGATATGAATTGACGGACTAACTAGGTTGGCGTCATACTTTCGTGCACAACCAACTAATCTGAATTGACGGACTGACTGCTAAATAATATTAATAAAACTATTAAGTATATGAAAATGTCATCGCACGTTTCTTGCATCAAAACTCATGAAACGATTTTACTGCATAAAATATAAGCCCCACTTGCACACACACCTACCACACCCACTGAGAATTTTTGTCTCACTCCCGCCTATTTTTCCCAACCAGAGGATGAGACCCTGCCGGAAGAGGAAGGCGGCGAAGACTTTGATGCTACCGACTAATCCTATATATTACCGGACCTTGAGTCAACTGAATTTTATTTATGTTATATTGATGAACGAACAATTGTGAAATTTGTTATATTTATGTCATATGTCATGACCACTTAGATGATGATGATGCATGCGTATGTGTATATATATATATATATTGACCTCACTTGATGATTAACTTGCTGACATATGTAGATATATATACAAGTAGCTAGCTTAAATATAATATATATTGTTTATCACAAATGAACGCTCATGTAATACATATGCGGACAAGTGTACATCTAATTAACCACATTTTGATTAAAAAATAAGATGTAAAGGATAAGGGAATGATGTTGCACCGCCTTAAACATGCATCTACACTTTTATGATATATACACTTGACAAACTAAACAAAAAGAATAATAAGGAGAGAAAAGGGGCTGACACACGAAAGAAGAAATTTGGTAAAGTTTCTAATCTTTTATTTTATTTCGTTTAATTTATAACTATAGTAATAGAGTTTAATTAGATGCTAATTTTGGTCTTATATGTGGAAGAAACTCTATATGGACCCTGCATATATAATCAATTGAAAAAAAAAAGGAAGAAGTAGGAACCCCGTTAAGTTGTGCATGTTAAGCTACATAAAACAAGAAATATATTTGTTAACTTTAAATTTTTAAAACTTCATCTGGAAGTTGATTTCGGTGTCTATAGAATTATGTTCGTTGAGCTCAGTACAAATAAAAGTTTCTATACCATATCGAAAAGCTGTAGATAAATGAGAAGGGATATACTCTCACACATAGAGTAATAAAGAACTTAATTTAATACTAACATTATTTTTCACATAATAACATAGAGAACACTTTTTAGTTTCTGGAGATGTATAGGAGAATGGATTTGATGAATTGCAAACAAATAACCTTCATAATAAAACACATGATTTATATCTATATGTGCAATTAAGTTTAAGATTACAACTCTTTACGAATTTCGATATAATAAACCTACTAATTTGGAAATGAATTTGAATCTCATGTTTTTCTTTACAGATTATTATATATCTAGGATTGAGGAGTTATTATAACAAAATTATAGGTGAGGCCGAACTTGGTGCAAGGTAAGTAAAAATACATCTACAACTGTAATGCATGAACATAGTATTATGCGAATTGATTGTATTATATATTGTGAGACTGTGGTACCTTGTTGAATATACGTGGATATTATATGTTGCATAATTGGCTTGTACGTTGTTGCAATATGGTGCTTGGTGAGCCATTGAATATATCATTCACAAAGATTTGCAAGTGCATGCATATTACCGGGGATGTTTGCATGCACGAAAATATTTTATGGAAGAAAATGAACGTTTATTGACCACCTGCTTTGTTACCGAGGCACGCCGGGCGTGCTTATGATATATATTTAGGTATAGCAAGTGGGATACATCCTAGTGAACACAGAGCTAGATAGGAGATGGGCTCTTGGTGAGTCACAGGAGGATGGTCCATTTGTTAGTACCTATGTTATGACCCTGCGGGGTGGGATACTTCTTGGCGGACAGAAGGGATGCAAGTAGGGGACCCTTGGCTGGGCCGCGGGAGGATGGTCCACACGTAACATCATAACGATATTATTGGCCATTTGATTATTGCTGTGTGCAGAGCTCTTTTCCGGTGCATAGTAGTTGGGTCAGGGGCCCAAATGAAAGAAAATAATTTGAAAAAAAAAGTATTTTGATTCATGGATTTTACATGTTAGCATTACATGTTGGAAAATCATCGTTATTCTTTGGACATGCATGATTTTTACTTGCTGAGCTTTAGCTCATGTAGTTCATGCATTGCAGGTGAGCATGACAATACCTGAGCCTGTTAGCTTACTGGGCAATGCTAGAGCTTCGTCAGGTTTTGAGGATCGTGGATATGGATGACGACACTGTCGGGCTTGTTTTGGGTTCATGTTGATTTTGCTTCATTGTTTTTATGAAGGAACTCGTACTGTTTATATTTTTTAAAATCGTATTGTAAAATATGTACATAACGTCTTGATTTGAGTTTTGGGTTTGTATATCTAGTCATCGTGTTTAAGTACAAATAGGGTTGACGGCCTTTTGCCTCTAAATGATAAAATCTTTGTTGCGATGTAATACGGGGTTTGTTTCGTTGATCATCATTTATTAAATTTAAACACAGGAAAAGATGAAAAAAAAAAATTTACACGTTTTAAAAAGGGTTTGTAGTCGAGTTGTGCTATTTAAATAATTTCCGAAGAGTAGAAATAGGGGTGGGCATCACAGTGGTATCGAGCTCGGCTACGAGGTTCTCGTTGACTATCCATGTACATGAACTTAAAACTTGTGAGTACAACAATGCCGATAAGTTTTACTTTATTATCGATGCATCTTATGTTTCATGAAATTATATTGGCCATGTGTTATTAGGTTATCCTAAGACAAAGTGTTTGATCATGGTGAGAACTAGAGGTGAGAGTAGTGGTGGGGATAGAAATCAAGGAGGAGACACCTATACCAATGGGTGATCGAGATAATGTTATAAATTGACTTACGGAACTCATCCAACGACAATCGAACAAATTCAACAACTTTTTCATCGAGAGGGATATAGGTGGAGAACAAAGAGCATGAATGAATCACCACACCAAAGGGCGGATCAAGTCGAGATCGTGGGAGAAAGGTTCCAAAAGCTAAATCCACCAACTTTTGAAGATGCATCGAGATCCTACAAACTGCGAGAACACTTGAGGACTTTAGATAACATGTTTGACAAGAGGGTCCCGAAGAAGAAAAAAAAAGTAATGTGTGCTTCGTTTATGCTTCGTGGAAGTGCGGGACATTGGTGGGATACGGTGAGGAGCATAGAAGATGTCACAACAATGACCTGGGAAAGATTTAAAGAACTATTCAGAAACAAGTATTTCATGGCTCCTGTTCGTGTAATGAAGATGAATGAGTTCATACAACTACGCCAGGGAGCTATGACTGTCGGGGATTATATTCGCAAATTTGAAGAATTATCCAGGTTTGCCACTCACATGGTTAGCACTAACGCACTAAAAGTAGAGAGATTCCTTGAAGGTCTGAGGCCAGAACTATATAGAGATGTCAGCGTGGCGGGAATTCAAGGAGTAACCTATTCACAGGTTGCTGAAAGAGCACTAGTGGCAGAACAAGCTGAATTAAGAATCTTTCATGCCCAGGAAGCTAGACGCCAATTCAAACAAGGATGGGTTGGAAGTCGAGAAGAAGAGAGTTTTCAAGTTCAACAGACCACATAAACCCAACTTTCACCACGTCGGACAACAACAATGGGAACAAAATAAGCGTCAAAAGAACTCGATCGAGGCAAGGCACCTATATCACTACCTTTTTGTCATAGGTGCAAGACTCAACATAATCGAAATTGTCCGATAGAGACTAGAAGATGTTTCACGTGTGGAATGACGAGACATCTTGTGAACGTGTGCCCAAATAATCAATGCTACTCGACAAAAGAAAGTGCCCTAGAGCATTTACTATCACTCGAAAGCGGTACGCAGAGGCGAACCCATCCGTGGTGACAGTAAACTTCTTATCTTTGACACCCCAACATTCGTATTATTTGATTCGGGAGCGACACATTCGATTGATCCACCGAGTGCGTGAGGAGACCGGGGTATGACACCCGATGTAGCTAAAGTGGGTTGTAATGTAATAATTCTCTCGGAGATTCCAAGCGGACTAACTTGATTTTGAGACCTTATGTTATTCCAATTGAAAATAGAGAATTTTATGCGGATCTAATTGTGTTAGCCATGAACGACTATGATTTCATTTTGGGTATAGATTGGTTGTTGAAGTATGGTGCTACAATTAATTGTTAGAGACAATAGTGATATTTCAACCCCTAGGAGAATATCCATTTACCTTTGTTGGAATCACGACTTGCTTTAGATTTCTAATGATATTAGCACTAAAGGCATAACGTTCTTCGACGCCGGCGGTGAAGGATATCTAGTAAGTGACATGAGCATAGACGAACAACACCAACCAACCCTTGATGAAGTCTTAGTAGTGCGAGAATATCCCGATGTATTTCCAGATGATCTTCCCGAATTACCACCCGACCCTGAGATCGAGTTTGTTATTGACCTACTTCCGAGAACGCCTCCAATCTCTAAATCTCCATACCGCATGGCTCCATCGAATTGAAAGAATTGAAGATCCAATTGCGGAGTTGCTACATAAAGGCTTCATTAGGCCTAACTTCTCGCCATGGGGTGCACCGGTCTTGTTCGTGCGAAAGAAGGATGGTACGATGAGATTGTGTATCGACTACTACGCGAATTAAACAAAGTTACAAGTAAGAACAAATATCCGTTACCTCGAATCGATGATTTGTTTGATCAACTTCAAGGTGCAACAATGTTTTCAAAGATCGACTTGCGATCCGGGTCATCGACTAAAAATAAAAGAGAATGATATACCCAAGACAACCTTTAGCATGAGTTATGGACACTATGAATTCTGGTGATGCCGTTTGGGTTAATGAATGCTCACCGCTTTCATGGATTTAATGAATCGAGTATTTAGAGATTTTTTTAGATAAATTCGTTATTGTGTTTATGGATAATATCTTGATATACTCTAGAACGAAAGAGGAGCACGTTGAACACTTGAGAATGGTATTAGAAGCCCCGAAAGCAAAACAATTATATGCTAAATTCAAGAAATGTGAATCCTGGCTAAATCGAGTAGTATTCTTAGGACATGTTGTATTCGGAGCAGGAACCTCGGTTGATCCAAGTAAAGTCGAGGCTATTAATAAGTGGCGCAACCTACAAATCCTTTAGAAGACGTATTTTTCTTGGTTTAGCTGGCTACTATCGTCGATTTGTGGAAGGATTCTCCAAGATTGCTTTACCTTTAACATAATTGACCAGAAAGAGTGTCTCATTCAAATGGAAGGAAGCATGCGAACAAAGCTTTCAAGAACCGAAGAAGAGATTGACTTTAGCACCTATTCTATCAATTCCATCAGTCTCGGAGGTTTTGTAGTTTATAGTGACGCGTCAAAGAATAGTCTAGGATGTGTATCAATGCAAAATGATAAGGTGATTGCGTATGCGTCTAGACAATTGAAGGATTATGAAAAGAACGATTATAAGTGCCACTATCCATTGTTTAGATAGAGACTCTATATTCTTATCTAATTTGGAGAAGTTTACAGAAGGAACTAGGAAAACAACTGTCGTTTAACATTGCTTTCATCTTTGGACTAATGGACAATCAGAACGAACAATACAAACTTTAGAAGATATTCTTAGAGCTTGTGTTCTAAATTTCCAAGGCCAATGGAGTAAGCATCTACCTTTGATAGAATTCTCATATAGCAATAGTTATCAAGCTACATTCGGAAGGGCTCCCTATGAAGCACTATATGGTAGAAAGTGTAGATTGCTGGTTCACTAGGACGAGAGTGGTGAAAGAAAGCTTTTAGGCCCGAATATGATTCGAGAAATGACAGAGATTGTGACGCAAATTCGACATAGGATGGAAACCACTCAGAGTCGACAGAAAACCTACTCGGATCAAAGAAGAAGATGTTAGAATTTTCTGTAGGAGATCGAGTATTTCTTAAGGCGGCACCAATGAAAGGGGTAATGCGATCTGGAAAGAAAGGAAAGCCCAGTCCTAGGTATATTGGTCCGTTTCATATTACAGAAGGAATCGGTGATGTTGCCTATAGACTCGACTTGCCCGCGTCAATGACTCAAGTGCACAATGTCTTTCACGTATCCATGTTGGGAAAATACATTTCAAACCCATCTTATATTTTGAAACACGAATTTGTGGAATGGATAAGTCGCGTATGGGATGGGTAGCTTGGCTACAGTCTCATACCGGCCTCCATCGTCCAACTCCCAACCTCGAGCCGGACAGGAGAGTCTGGCGGGTGATTGGGTCGTAGGATTTTGGGTATAATCATGATTATGACGTTCTCCGAGCTTAGCTGGCTCCACTGTGGAGACGTCGTGCCAACTGGGATAGCGGCTTCAGCCCTAACGATAGGAGAGATAAGGTGTCTTTGTTTGGGGAGATGATATTTGATCGACACTTCTCTGCCGTATAAGGTGGTGCAGGTTGGCGTCACACTTTCGTGCGCAACCAACTGATATGAATTGACGGACTAACTAGGTTGGCGTCATACTTTCGTGCACAACCAACTAATCTGAATTGACGGACTGACTGCTAAATAATATTAATAAAACTATTAAGTATATGAAAATGTCATCGCACGTTTCTTGCATCAAAACTCATGAAACGATTTTACTGCATAAAATATAAGCCCCACTTGCACACACACCTACCACACCCACCGAGAATTTTTGTCTCACTCCCGCCTATTTTGATTCATGGATTTTACATTTTAGCATTACATGTTGGAAAATCATCGTTATTCTTTGGACATGCATGATTTTTACTTGCTGAGCTTTAGCTCATGTAGTTCATGCATTGCAGGTGAGCATGACAATACCTGAGCCTGTTAGCTTCATCGGGCAATCTTTGGAGCTTCGTCGGGTTTTGAGGATCATGGACATGGATGACGACTGTCACAGGGCTTGTTTTTGGGTTCATGTTGATTTTGCTTCTGTTGTGTTTATGAAGGAACTCGTACTGTTTATATCTTTTAAACTGTATTGTAAAATATGTACATAACGTGCTAATTTGAGTTTTGGGTTTGTATATCTAGTCATCGTGTTTACGTACAAATAGGGTTGACTGGCCTTTTGCCTCTAAATGATAAAATCATTGTTGCAGTGTACAGGGTTTGTTTCGTTGATCATCTGTTATTAAATTTAAACACAGGAAAAGATGAAAAAAAAATTTACACATTTTAAAAAGGGTTTGTAGTCGAGTTGTGCTATTTGAATAATTTCGATGTGTAGACTCAAGTCACCTGGGAAAAGCGTGACGACAAGAGAAGTCAACTGAAAGGAATCACAGAAGTCTAGAACATTACTTAAATAAGTAATACTTCCATGCTGCCAGGTCTTAAAGTGCTCGTCTCAGAAGCGTGCAAAAGGAATAAACCAATGGGAAGCACTGCACCTCGTGTCAGAACCTGAAAAGCTGAACATTCATTTAATACGAGGAAAGGTCTACATCTCAAGTTTGAAGACCAAGAAAAGACAAGCCAACGAACACAAGTGCCTTTTGAAAATCAGCCTATCTCTTCAACGGGCATATTTTTGAAAGTTCACTATAAAAGGCTGAGAAAACTCATTGAGAAAAGGTTACCCGAACCACGAACAAGCAAACAATATTCGAACTGTAACCTGCAAATATTCTCAAGATATTCAAGCAAAATCCTCAAGCTTAAAACTCGAAGGAAATCAATCCAACACAAAGATGTGAAGGAAAGACAACTTCAAACTCATTGAAGAGGAAACTTTTGAGAAACAAAAGGGTCTACTTTCCAAGGAGGATTGTAGGAAGGTTCAAGGTCGAACCAGTCTCAAGTTATTGGAGGGCTTCGTGATCAAATCCAAGAAGCTTGAGAAAGTGAGTGAAGTAGCAAGCGCACTTCCTGTGAAGAAGCCGAGTCGGAAGAGAAGCACCGTGTGACCAAAGCATCTCTGGGCGAGAGTCCAAGGAGCAAGTCACCAGTGTGTGATCAAGACTTGTCTCTAGACTGATAACCACTTTGTGAACTGATCATTACTTAGTGGATCCCTCCAGGAGTTGGAGAAGAGAGGATTAGAAGAATTACCCCATCTTCGAACCTCTATAAAAATCATTTGTGTCATTTGCATTACAACACTTTTATTTCTGCATACTTACTCATATCTGCTGATAATTTGCTATCCAACTGATTAATAACTAAGTGCAAAAATCAAGTGTTAAAACAAGTTTAAATCAAATTCAAGGGTGTTAAGTCTTTACATTGATAAAATCAACACGGCTCGATTAAGGTTTAGGTTAAGCAGTTGAGTTATTCTATCAACAAATCTATCGTCCTGCTGTTGAGTGGCTAACTCTATTTGAATAACTAACTTAGTCATGTCCCTCAAGACTTAAATTTTTTGTGTTAACTCTGTAATTTCTTTAAAAGGACTAAATCGAAAAGTTGGTAAGGTTTATTCAACCCCTCCCCCTTCTAAACCTTACTCACACCCCTTGGGACCAACAAGTGGTATCAGAGCGGTTGGTTCTTTGAGCCTTCCGCACTGGTTACTGAACTAGATCTCTATCTTTTCTAAAAGTTTTTTAACACTTGTATTTTCAAAATCTTTCATTCTTAGCAAAAGTTATCATCATGGAAGCAAATCTGACACGCATTCCTATGTTCACTGTTGAGGAATTTGATGACTGGAAAATTCGTATGCAGGCTCATCTATCTTCTTTACATGATGAAATGTGGCTAGTGATAGAGGATGGGCCACTGCAAATACTTAAGGTGAACACAATCAAGAATAGCAAAGTAGTAGTGAGAAGCGAAGAAGATAGACCAAACCCATGGTTGAAAAGCCAAGGACTGAGTGGACCAATGATGACATAAAGAGATACAACTTGGATAATGTGGCCAAGGACATTCTCTGCAAGACATTGGACAAAACAACGTTCAATAAAGTCAAATCTTGCAAATCTGCAAAAGAAATCTGGGATAAATTAACTTTAATTTGTGAAGGATCTGAGCAAATTAAAGAAAATAAATTGTCTCAGAGTCAGTACAAAAAAATTGAAAATTTTAAAATGCTTGTAGGTGAAACCTTGGATCACCGGATGCCGTTCACCAAATCACAATGAGCTATCAAAGACTTGGGAAAGAATATACACAAAAGGAAATGTATACGAAGATTCTCGAGAAGCCTCCCACTGAATGGGAAATGAAACTCATGGCTCGAGACATTCAATGAACCTCACAACAACATCCAATCATGAGTCGTCTCGGATCTCAAAGTTTATGAGTTTGAGCCGAGAAAAAAGATCAAGAGGAGATAGTCATACCTAAGACAATACACTTATAGTCAAGGATGGAAAAAGAGCTGAAGTCAAGGAAGCCATAGACTAGGAGGAGATTGCCCTGATGGTTAAAAGATTCAACAAGTTCTTCAATAAGAACTATAAAAGAAACAAGGGTGAATCCTCCAGGAGACATTCAGCTCCCTCCAGGTCAAGGGAAGACAGGCCACCCAAGAGAGCTGAGCATCAAAGAGTTGAGTATCAGAGAGCTGATAACTCCTGATCAAAGAGCCGATAACCTGTGTTGGAACTGTAGAAAACCAGATCATTTTGCTATTGACTGTTCCTACCCACCAGTCAATAAATACAGGAATGAAGAAGAAAGAAAAGTCTTCAGAGAAAGAAGACAGAAAAGAAGAAAGCCATGTTGGCCGAGACTCGCCGAGACAACTAAGTTTGAACTATAAAATGTCTGCAAATATTCATTTTACCGTATATATTTTTTTTTCCACAAGAAATTTGAGAAGACAACTCGTTATAACGAGCCATTTAATTTTCAAAAGAATAATAATTACAGTGGAAACAATCGCATAAAATAATTTTAATAAAATTTGACATCCACATATAATTCAATCAGACCATTTGACGTGAAAGACTTTGAAAATCAAATATCGCGTACATACTTTTATCATAAGAGAAAATAGGCTTGTAAATATATCTTATTCAAAATCAATAGAACCTGCGGAAGCAAATTATGAAGTGTAAAAAATTCATATATTCATTTATTTCTAAGAAAATCGAACATTTACTAATTTATATATATAAAAAATCCCTTTTAGTCTATTTGCATAAATAAATTTAGAAAATCATAATTCATCATTTATTGTCCCAAATCGAAAAATCATTGAAGTTGGGAATTTTCTCAATACTAATCAATTATCATACAGAGTCTAGCATCATAGGTAAATACTTAGAAAATAATAATTTGTTTAACAATTTCTCATTCTTTTGAAAATTTACATTTAGAAAAAGACACCACTCTAGCAGTTGCATAAGAAAATCATAATTCACTCAATAATTTCTTTAAAATCACCATTTAAAAATAAAAAAGAACATTACTCCAATAGTTTCATAGGCCATCCATTATCCACCGCCAATAACCATCACCGACTCCTGAACCTGAAAAGTTTGTTATATGTGGGGTGAGCGACATAGCTCAGTGGAGTATAAATTGTCCAAGCTAAATACACAGATATCTCACATAAGTATGCAAATACAATCCAATAGGACATAGCATAGATCTTTTGGAAAACCGTAGACATAGACAATAGTTGCACCGGGTTCCACCCGAGGATACATCGACCGGACCTCTTGAGTCCCCTCGGCTCAATAGTGCCTAAGCAACTGTACTACACATTCATGCAAAATAATCTAAGCATTTAACAAGGACAATAAAGTTTAGAAAAACAAACCCCACCTTGAACGTAGCTTTGAAAATTAAGTAGAACTTAAAAAGGTCGGATGCAAGCACGCTTAATCCTCGCTCGATAAATCGCCTAACCATAGAAAAATAATGCTAGTCAAAACCTCGAATAATCTAAACATAAAATTTAAAAACTAATAATCAAAAAAATCCTAATTTAGGGGCTCTTTAGAAAATAATATTTATAAAAGTTGAAGGGTTGAATGAAGTGTTTAAAAGATCATGGTCAAATCTGAAAATAAATTAGAATTTAGGGTTGAACTGGAATTTGATAAAGCTTAAAAAATAATACTCTAAATTTTGATTAGGGGCTTTAGAGGAATATTTAATAAAGTCAGAGGTTAAAAAGAAGTTTTGGTAATTGTTGAGATGAAACTCAGTCGACTATTGTAGTCAATGTGTGGATTTGTGAGCAATAAGAAATTGGAGGAGTAGGATTGAAACTTTTTGGAAGTTTAGGTTTATGAATCTAAATCAACTAAAAGTGGGTTCTCTGATTTCCAACTCACAAAATTGGCATCTTCTACTCTTTGTCTTCTCTTTCCAGTAATTCCTCCCTCACAAATTCTCTTTTTTTTTTCCTCTCAGCCGTATCTCTCCCCCCCAAACCCATGTAGAATCTCCTTTTTTTCTTTTTTTTTTCTTATACTCCAATTTCTCCCTTTCTACCATAGCCCCCTCAAACTTCTCCTTTCTTTTCTTTCTGTATTCGCCATCAGCAGACCTTCGCCCTCCTTTTCTTTTTCTTTTTTATTTGACTAACTTCACACACAGACATAATGGCGACGACGGGCGGCGTGGTGGCGGCAAAGAAGCGGTCGGGCGGCAAAGAATGGCCGGCGAGAATTTTGGTTTTGATTTCGACCGCATCGGAGGTTTTTTTGCGCAATTGGGATTGGGATCGGGTTCTTTTTGGGTCATGAGCATTCGTTTCATTTTTTTTTTTTTTCGAAATTATTGGAATAATTCACTTCGGTGTTTTGTTTTTCCAATAGAACAAGAGATTTGTGGTCACTCTTTGGATGGAAATTTTGGGCGTTGAAAATCATAATTTGGTTTTTCGAAAGGTTTTGACCACTAGAATTATGATATTTTTTTTTTTTTTGAGTTAATAGTTGATGGATTGTTGTGATAGAAAATTTGGGACTGAATGTTGGTAGAAAATCAAGATTGACTCAATAATTTCTTTAAAATTGAATAAAGAAAAAATATTTTAAAAAGAAGTTTGAGGTATTACCTTGGTTTGGTTGTGATTTGGAATTGAAAGGAATTTGCATAGCTTTTCTCCGAACTGGATTAGAGAGTGCACGGTTAGATTAATGAGACTAAAGGATTATATATACAATAACTTATGGATATAATAACTTGTCCAAGCTAGGAGTCTCAAGATCACAGGACTTTTAAAAATCGAATTCAAGGATAAAATCGGATCCCCTTGTTTTTTTCTTTCTTTCTTTTGTTATCGACTTTTGGTAAGAGGATAAAAAAATTATGGAATTAATGGGAATTGCTTTGGAATCGGTAAAATCTTTATCGGAATTTTCTAATTAATAATGGGCTAGAATAATATATGGCTAGAATAATATTGGATTAATCTTGAAATTGGGCTAATAGAAAATAAATAATGGGTCATTTAACAATTGTTAAAAATTGAATTTGAACCAATAGGAGTTTTGGGCTTAATTAAATTGGATTAAAACAATAATAAGAGTTTAAGCCCCTAAATAACTAAAATTCTCATCTAATAATATCACAATCTTAATAAAATCTCGGATATTACAAGCAGACTCAGAGAGTAGTGAAGCTGACTACTCAAGTGATTCTGAGGAAGAAGCAATGATCTATCTTATGGCTAAAGAACAAGATCAACCAGACCAAGAAGATGAGGTACACTCTAACTAATCTCATTCAGATTCAAGTGATAGTGATTGTGACACACACACACACACTTCATCACCTAATGATCATTATGATTCATTAGGCAAAATGATGAAAGACTTTGAGCACATAAAATCCTCACACACAATTATAAATTAGGAAATCAGCCAGCTCAAAAGCCAAAACTCACAGCTGACTAAGGAGCTGAGTACTCTAAGTCACATAGATGATGAGAACAAAGAGCTGAAGGCTGAAAATGACAAACTAATAGCAGAGATAACTGCTATAGAAAAGAGAGAAAATGATCTTAAAAATGTAATTCCCTCATTCATAAAGGCATCCAAATCATTGGATGACCTTATCATGAGTCAAAAAGAATGTGGAGATAAGACATGCATAAGATTCAATTCCTTTGTGCACAGTCAAACTCCTAGAGTGATTTTGGAAAAAGGATCTTCAAGTAATGAAGCATCTCAAAAACCCAAACCACCAAATGTTGCACCCTCATTCATTCCAAAGCACAATCACAAACAAACTGGCCTTGGATATAAAGGGAAAGGAAAACAACCAGTTGAGTATGCTGAGAGGACAACTGAGAAGAAATCCCGCAGAGTTCCTCAGCAAACTCCAAATAGAAAGTACTCTGTGAAGAATAAACAGAGCTACCAAAAACCCCAGAAGTTTTATCAAAGAAACACATATGATGGGAATGGTAGAAACTACCCAAGCCAAGCTGATTGGAATAATGTAAAAAATCAGCAAAGACCAATAGAATACAAGCCTAGATGGCAAAGACCTAGACCTCAACAAAGGTCATTCCAAAGGTAAAAGAGCTATTATTAGCACACATATACACCTAGGCACTATACTCAGAAATATCAAAACAACCCAAAGAAGACAATTGCTAAAACACACACACAGGCATACAAACAAAAGAGACAACTGTATGAACCTAAAGCCCCCAAGCAATTTGCCAAAGTAAATTATGATTATGGCACAGATAGATGGCGACCTCTTAGAGTCAAGTCATTTGGCTATAGGTTGGTTGAATCATCTTACAGCACTAACCCCTCAGGACCCAGGCAAATATGGGTACCTAAAAACTAATTTCCTTGATTGCAGATTCAAGGAACAGCTGAGTGCCAAGGAACCTGGTACATGGATAGTGGCTGTTCTAGACATATGACAAGAAACAAGAAAAATCTGTCAAGATTCAAGGAGATTAGAGGTGCAAAAGTCATATTTGGAGGAAATGAAGCTCCAGGAGAAATCAAAGGCACATGATCTACAAGAAGAATGGATTAGATATAACAGATGTTGCTTATGTTAAAGGCCTAAACTTCAATCTATTAAGCATCAGCCAACTCTTTGAACAAGGGCTACAATGTTGGATTCAATATGGGAGTGTGCCAGATTAAAGATGCCGAATCAAATGAAATAGTGCTACAAGGATCAAGACAGAATAATATGTATATGGAAGACTGGTCTACTGCCACGCCAAGCACTTGTCTGTTAGCAAAGAGCACAGCCGAATCAAGTTGGCTGTGGCACAAGAAGCTGAGTCATCTGAACTTCAAGACAATCAACAAGCTTGCAAGGAGTCATCTTATGGAAGGATTGCCTGATTCAGTGTACAAGAAGGAAAGTGTATGTGATGCATGCGAGATGGGAAAACAGATCAAATCTTCATTCAAGGAGAAGCCTAGTCCTTCTTCAACAAGGATATTGCATCTGTTGCATATGGATCTATTTGGTCCTATTGAACCAGCCAGCATAAGTGGAAAGAAATACACCTTAGTGGTGGTAGATGATTATTCAAGATATACATGGACAATCTTCATGTGCAAAAAGAAGGAAACCTTGCAGAAGTTACATCAACTGATGAGAAGAGTTCAAAATGAAAAGAGCCAAACCATTATAAAGATAAGGTCTGATAGAGGAACTGAGTTTGTCAATGGGATAATAATTCAGTACTGTGTTGAAAATGGTATTGCTCATGAGTTATCTGCAGCAAGGACTTCCACAACAGAATGGAGTAGCTGAAAGGAGGAACAGAACTCTCAAAGAAGCTGCAAGAACCATGTTAGCTGAAGTTGGATTGCCTAAGAGATTTTGGGCTGAAGCCATCAACACTGCATGCTATACTCAAAATAGATGCATGATAAACAGGCAATTGACCAAAACTCTCTATGAAATATGGACAGGGAGAAAGCCAAATGTTGCATATTTTAGAATATTTGGATGTAAATGCTTCATCCACAACAATGTCAAGAATAATCTAAAGGCTTTTGATGCTAAAGCTGATGAAGGTATCTTTTTGGGATACTCAGCTGAGAGCAAAGCCTATAGAGTGTTGAACAAGAGGACTATGGTCACAGAAGAGTCTATTCATGTGATTTTGATGAACCTAATGTGAATGGAGAAGACATTGAAGAGTTAGCTGATAAGTTGAATCAGCCAACTATGCAGAAGAGTCCTTATGTTGAAGCTGAAGTAAGAGTAATCAACCAAGATGAAGATAAGATAGCTGAATCCCAAAGACAGCTGGAAAGTCTGCAGCTGAATGATGATGAAAGAGTCAAAGACAACGCAATGAGACAAATTAAACCCACCGACTTTACTTCAACCTTGATGTGAGATGGCTGAGAGACCATCCACCAGAGCTAGTCATTGGAGATGTTAGAGATGGTGTAAGAACCAGATTCAGAGCTCAGCAAGAAGCAATGTTCACTTGTTTTATTTCCCAAATAGAGCCAAAAGATGTGTCTCAAGCACTGGATGATACACAATGGATTCAAGCCATTCAAGAAGAGCTGAATCAGTTTGAAAGGAACAAAGTATAGGAATTGGTGCAGAGACCAACCCATCAGAATGTTATTGGCACAAAATGGGTTTTCAGAAACAAGATGAATGAGGAAGGATATGTGGTAAAAAACAAAGCAAGATTGGTAGCCAAAGGGTATTGACAAGAAGAGGGAATAGATTTTGATGAAACCTTTGCTCCTGTTGCAAGATTAGAAGCAATAAGGATGTTTCTTGCCTATGTCTTCTTTGCTATCAAAAGAAAAATGCATTCAACAACCTCCGTCTTTTGAGCGGAAGACTATTGTATATCAAATGGATGTGAAAAATGCATTCTTAAATGTATGGATTGTTGGAGGAAGAAGTCTATGTTGAACAACCTCCACGTTTTGGAGAGAGCGTTCAAATATATGTGGACTATATCATTTTTGGAGATAAAGTGTACAAGCTCAAGAAGAATGGAAATTTCATAAGTCAAACAAAGTACACCAGAGATTTAATGAAGAAATTTGGTATGGAAGAGAAGTCTTCTGTGAAAATACCAGTGAACACATCAGTCAAGATGGACATGGATGCAGATGGCAAGGTTGTAGATCAAACAAGATACAAAACACTTATTGGATCATTACTCTACTTAATGACCAAATAGACCAAACATCACCTTTGCGGTAGGTGTGTATGTGCAAGATTTCAATCGCACCAAAGGAGAGCCACATGATCGCACTAAGAGAATCCTAAGATACTTGAAGGGATGCCAGGAAGTTAGCTTATGGTATCCATAGGAAGGTGGATTCAATCTTATTGGTTACTCAGACTGTGACTATGTTGGATGTAGAGTTGACAGGAAGAGTACTTCAGGTACATGTCAAATGCTTGGAAACATATTGGTTTCCTGGTTTATCAAGAAGCAAAACTCAATAGCCACATCCACAACTGAAGTAGAGTACATAGCTTTGGGCAGCTGTTGTGCCCAAGTCTTATGGATGAGACAACAGCTGAGAGATTATGAAATTAAAGAAAAAGAAATTCCAATTATGTGTGATAACAGAAGTGCTATTGCAATCACTCAGAATCCTGTGTTGCATTCAAGAACAAAGCACATTGATGTCAGATATCATTTTATAAGAGATCCTATTGAAAAGAAAGACATCACTTTGGAATATATCTCAACTGATAAGCAGTTAGCTGACATATTCACCAAGCCCTTATGTGAATCAAGATTTGAAGAGCTTAAGCATGAACTAGTGTTCATTGAGCTGAGTTGGAAGATAGAAAGTGAGAAACAAACAAGTTTTTCCCATCAGCCAAGTGAAATAGCCATATCGGAAAGTCAACTGTATCGAGTTAGCTGAAAGCTGAGTCACTTAATGAAAAGAGAGAAGAAGAGTCAAGTCATTTTTGAGATAAGCTAAGCCATTTATGAGCTAAGTGACAAAAATGCAGTCGTTTTAAATGAGCGGGAATGTTTTTAAGGATGACGTCACGTAATAAAGATGGGTACAGTCAAAAGCTGCACAGTAAACATATGATTGGATATAAATGTTGCCGCATTAAATGCGAGGAATTAAATGCGGTTTGACGTGCTAAATCTGAGCCGTTGATCTTGATCAAATTTCAAAAATAAAAAACCCATCCGTTCATAACCCTTATATACGGTTTTCAGTCTTCTCTCTTACACTTTACTAAAACTGTTCATCTTTCAAGCAAAAGAAAGCAAGTTCTTTTCCCTCTCGCAAACCCTACGTGTTCTCAAGCCAGTTTATCAAGTTTTAATCGGTAAAATTATCTACAAATGGCACCAAAGTTTAATTTCGTTAAGTAATCGAAGCAAATGCACTTAGGATCATCCGTGGATTTTGAAGGCATGGTGAAGCAGGGTTCGGATGAAACCCTAGTGAAGAAGATTGCAGAAATGTTGGAAAAGTCCGGTCTAAAGGCTTTGCTGACTTTGGAGTACTCGCACACCTGCCTTGAAGAGGTGTGGCAATTCTACGTGAATGCGGAGGTGTAGGACGAAGGTATCAAGTCCTCTGTGCACCGCAAGGACATAATGATAACAACTAAGGACCTTGCGGAGCACTGTTTGTTGCCGTCTGAGAGCATGAATGAGATTTATGAAGCTGATGTTGACTTGGCTGCTGCATGGAAAGAGGTAACCAAACCAGAGTGTGCTGCTAAGGTGGTCTACACAGCTGAGAAGAAGTTGCTGAAGGACGACTATCACAAGCTGATGGATGTCATCTCAAAGTGTGTAGACATGAAGTTTGGCAGCTTCAACCAACTGTCAAAGACTAAGCTGATTGTCATGGATGCAATCATGCAGGGCAAGAAAGTCAACTGGTCTGAGTTCGTGTACAGCAGATTCTGCCAAAATGTTGTGAATAAATCATACAAGGAAGACGAATCCTTTGGAGGATCTCTCGGTTATGGCATGGTGATTGGCCACCTGATGGAAGTGAAGGGTATTCCCCTTCAACATGGAAAACCTTTCCATGTAAATAAAATGATGTTCAGGGCTAATCTCTCAGGAGCCCAGAAGAGAGCCCACGCGAAGAGGGCGGATACGAGTGAGGGGGAATCAGCTAACCCCGAGGACACATCTGTTACCTCCCTTCCCAAGAAGAAAGCTGCCCCTGCAATTGCGAAGAAGAAGGTTGCCCCTACAACAAAGAAAAAGGATGCACCTGCCCCTACAACCGAGTCACTTGCCCGAGCAGCCATGTCTCCTACCCCTGCAGTCGAGGCTGAGAAGGAAGCCCAAATCCCTTCTCCAGCCATACGTAAGAGAAAGACTGCCAAGCCCAGGAAGGCAGCTCCATCGAAGAAGGATGCCCTGGCCCCCGCCACCAAAGAATCTGAGGAAGAAACAGAACCAGAAATTCCTCTAGTTAAACCAAAAGAAGAAGGATTGTCAAGCTTTCAGAGCGTGAGAAGACAGCTGAATCTGCCACTCAACTGGAGAAAGCTTCTGAGACTGCTGACACTCAGGAAGTCGATCTCAAGTAGTCGATGAAACGCCAAGTCTCTTTGAGGTGATCGTGAGGCCCCTAGAAAACCCAGTTGTGGAGAGGACAGCTGAGGATAAAGAAGCAGCTGAGACAACTGAATCTCCAGTTGAAAAAGTTGTCTCTCCGCCTGCTACGGACGCTGCTGAAGGAGAAGAGCAGCAGAGCATCCTGCCTTCCATCCCAGAGAATGAATGACAAGAAGAAGATGATGATGATGATGTCATGATGTACTCTCCGGTATACCCAGACATCCAGCGCCGTCTACGTGAATGGAGGGCGTGGAAGCTAAGTCACTCCAGGGTGCAGTTTGAACGCCCTGAGTTTATCGAAGAAGAGGAGGAATTACTCCAATTTCTTGGAGTCAATACTGTGCTTCAGGCCCTTGATGAAGATAATTGCCTGAATATTCTACAAATCTTCAAGGATAATGATCAAGCCAAAGCAGCCAAGGAAGTAGAAGCTCGCGAGAAAGCCAAGATATGCACGCTTACCGGAACTGTAGAACACACTCACTCTCATCTTGACGTGTTCTCAGAGAGTGATGAAGATATGGATCCCGTTGCTACAACAGAGAAGTCAGACATGCAGCAATCTCTGAGGGAATCTAGGATGATACATGAGCAACAAATGTTCGAAGGTCCAGGAGAGTCCTCACAATCTCTCCTGCAGATAGACCCATTGGGAGTAGTGCAGCAAATTGCCACAGCCATCACTGCAGCTACGTCCCTAGTACTTTCGGAAGATGGGTCCAAGGCAATTGGCGATGAAACTGGGAATTTGGGCACCCAAGTTGATCCAACCCCTACTGAAGGTGTTTTACCACCTGTCCCCACGACTAAGCACTCAACGGAAGCAGCCGCGAGTCTGGAGAAGAGTGACCCCAACATCAGTCACTCAGCTGGTGTGCCAGCTGAGGGGGAACTCACTCCACTGTAGCAGGGTCGGAGGATGCTGCAGATGACTCCATATTGAAGAAATGAGCCGAAGTGGAAGCCGACAAAGAACCACAACAGATTGACATTGACGAAGCTCGGACAGTTGAGTTTGTCCCAGCTGAAGTGTTAGCTGCTTTGCAGGCTGAGGACACTGCTGTTGCAGTCGAGGCACAGGATGGAAATGCCCCGAGAGTTAACACTCTGAGCAATGAAAGTGCAATCCAAGGGGTTGAGACTCCTATCGATGCCAATGTTGAAAACCCTAAGATAGCTGAGATTGTCGAAGGGAATGTAGAAGGCTTCATTGCAATTGAGACTGCTGGAGTTGTTGAAGGCCCAAGGGAAGTTGAGACATCCCTGGGTAAAGCTCAAGAAGTTCAGAACATCCCTCCTGTTCATAGTGCTGAATCTGAGAAGGAGATTAGTGCACTTCATGATTCCCAGGACAACACTGACATATCATTTCTGGGGTCTAAAGATGAAGCTGAGTCCACATCAATTGCACTACAAAAGGACCCAACTGAGGATGTTCTCCCGTAGACGAGTCAGTCGAGTTTCAAAGCTGCTCGTCAAACATTCGACTTTGATGATGAACCAAGCCCCAGGTTTCATCGTCATCAGATGACGCTGATGTTGCAGCCGAGGACCCGGTACTTCATTTAGAAAAATCCACTGAGACCGAAGAAGCTGTTAAGACAGCTGAGGCTCAGTCAGCTGGCCAACCCACTAAACAAGGCCCAGCTGTACCCGAGTTATCTGCGCAGGCTCCCACAGCTGCAGTAGGACCGACTCCACCAGGATCATCATAGGCACAGACTGCAATTTCCCTTTTCGATCGAGCTGCATGAGCTAGAGGAAGAGATCGCTAAGGAGCAACGATGTTTCACAGTCCGAGAAGATCCTGTCATCCCTACCAACTCTATCGTGCCAACAAACTTTGATTTCGATGCAGAATGGCCGGCAGCTGAATCAGGTTTGACCGCTGAGATCCAAGAAGTCTTCAAGAAGATCTGTGTAGAGATTGAGAAGATTGAATGGCACCAAGCCTCACTAGATTTACGCCTGGACAATAGAGATACCACCCTCACAGCAGATTTGAGAGGGATAGTGGTAAGGATAAGGGAGTGGTGTCAGCAGCAGAGTGCAATGCGATATAAGCAAGTTCGCTATTTCAAGGCATTGTACAATAAAATGCTTGTTTGGAGTGCTGACAATGCTGATATGAAGAAGAGGATGCAGGCATATATGGAGAGATTGCGTGCCTCCCACACAACTGAAATGAAGTTACTGCGTGAATTCCATCGAAAAGAAATTCTGCGTCTTGAGGAGACGATGAATGCGAAGTTCAGCCTTCTCATGGCTAAAATGAAACTGGTGGCAGCCGAGTCAAAGGCCACTCGTTTAGAATTTTAAACAGCACATGCCGCAACAGTCTCCAAGTAGAACTCCGCTCTCAGCAGACTCGACTTCATGCTCACAAGAATGTTCCCAGGGGTCCCTCTCTCTTTTGATGATGCCAAAAAAAGGGAAGAGGAGTACCTAAGGAATTTCAAAGAAGAAGCAGCTGCTGAGAAGAAGAAGGGAAAGGCAGCCGAGGGGGAACATTCGAAGGACCTGACGTTAATGACTGCTAAAACCCCTCAGCAGGGTCATGTGACAGCCTCAATAATCAGCAAACCTTCAGTGACTCTACCGATCGAACACTCTACTGCCCATGTCAGAGAAAAGAAAGATTGTAGAAGCAGATCAGTCAGAGTTTGATAAAAAGACGGATGCCCGCATTGAAGCAGTGATGAAACAATTCGGTGGTATTCCGGCAGGGAAGGATCAAGATGCTATTCCAGATGACGGATCCGAGCCAAGATCAGTTGAAGAATTTAAGACGCTCGAATCCGAAGGATATTTCCAGAAGATGTCTGTAGCCCAAGCCTGGGATCTGTACTGGGAGTAGGGTTTGAAGTTATGCGAAGAAGCTGATAGGCAACAGACTACCAGCAGCCATTCAGCTGGTAAGCAGAAGACTCCTGTACAGTATACACTTAGATATGGGGGAAGAAGTGGTGGAGGAAGAGGTTTTCTACCTAGACCTCTACCCAAAAATATCGAATATGTAAATCCCAGTAAGAAGGGAAGGATCTACTGGGCTGGGTATGATGAAGTAGCGAATCTAGAAGTGGCTAGGAAGAATGCTGACTACGTGAAAAGAATAGAAGAGGAAAACAGAAGACAAGACCAGGTATGGCAAGAGAGGCAAGGGAGGAAGCGAAAAGATGATGCTACGAAGAGAGCTTATGAAAAGAAGAAACCAGCTGAAGATGAAAGAAAAAGAAAGAGAGCTGATGATGACAGAGCTGAAGAGGAAAGAAGGAGGCAGCGAAGGTGATGAAGTTTTGTTGCGAACCCTTCATGTATTTTACTCTTGTAAATACATTTTTGTGTAAGTCATCTGTATATTCAGTAAAATATTTTGTAATTTCTCTCTTTGTATTTGTATCATAGCATAGATGTTTGTAATTTGCTTAGATATGAGTATGCTCTGATACACTTTGTAAACAAATGGTAAAAGGACAAGAATGCTATGATCACTAAAATGATTGATTCCACGCATACATTCTTTGTTAGAGCATTGTCTGTATGTATCTTTGCTGTTTACATGTTGTTTAATGTGTTTAAGTTTTGGCATCATCAAAAAGGGGGAAATTGTTGGGAAATTTATTTTATAGATTTTGATTAATGCCATGTAAAACTTAAACTAGAAAGTTGGCACCCCATTTTACTTATAATTTTCATTCTAATAGATAGCGGGAAAAGTCGAGCCGAGTCACTAAGCCTCGCAAATACAAGAAGTCAATCAAGATCAAGTGAAGACTCATTGGGAACAATCACGTATGGCCAAGAAGCAAGATTAAGAACTTGACTGAAGATGTATCAGCTGAGGAACAGCTGTGTGAAGTGTCAGTCTAAGTCATCTCAAGAAGCCAAGTCACAAGTTGAAAGTGACAAAGTCTTCAAATGATTGGAGCGACTCAAGTCACCTGGGAAATAAGCGAAACCAAGAGAAGTCAACTGAAAGGAATCCGTTGCACAGAAGTCTAGAACATTACTTACATAAGTAATACTTCCAAGCTGCCAGGTCTTAAAGTGCTCGTCCCAGAAGCGTGCAAAAGGAATAAACCAATGGGAAGCACTGCACCTCGTGTCAGAACCTGAAAAGCTGAACATTCATTTAATAAGAGGAAAGGTCTACATCTCAAGTTTGAAGACCAAGAAAAGACAAGCCAACGAACATAAGTGCCTTTTGAAAATCAGCCTATCTCTTGAACGGGCAGATTTTTGAAAGTTCACTATAAAAGGCTGAGGAAACTCATTGAGAAAAGGTTACCTGAACCACGAACAAGCAAGCAATATTCGAACTGTAACCTGCAAATATTCTCATGATATTCAAGCAAAATCCTCAAGCCTAAAACTCGAAGGAAATCAATCCAACACAAAGCTGTGAAGGAAAGACAACTTCCAACTGTTGAAGAGGAAACTTTTGAAGAAACAAAAGGGGTCTATTTTTCAAGGAGGATTGTAGGAAGGTTCAAGGTCGAACCAGTCTCAAGTTATTGGAGGGCTTCGTGATCAAATCCAAGAAGCTTGAGAAAGTGAGCTGAAGTAGTAAGGCAAATTCACCTGTGAAGAAAGCTAGTCGGAAGAGAAGCCACCGTGTGACCAAGGCATCTCTAGATCGAGTCCAAGGAGCAAGTCACCAGTTGTGTGATCAAGACTTGTCTCTAGACTGATAACCACTTTGTGAACTGATCATTACTTAGTGGATTCTTCCAGAAGTTGGAGAAGAGAGGATTAGAAGAATTACCCCATCTTCGAACCTCTATAAAAATCATTTGTGTCATTTACATTATAGCACTTTTATTTCTACGTACTTACTCATATCTGCTGATAATTTGCTATCCAACTGATTAATAATTAAGTGCAAAAATCTAGTGTTAAAACAATTTTAAATCAAATTCAAGGGTGTTAGGTCTTCCGCTAATAAAATCAACACAGCTCAGTTAAGGTTTAGGTTAAACAGTTGAGTTATTCTATCAACAGCTCTATCGAGTCTGTTGAGTGGCTAACTCTGCTGAATAACTAACTTAGCTGTCCCTCAAGGACTTAGCTATTTGTGTTAACTCTGTAATTTCTTTAAAAGGACTAAATCGAAAAGTCGGTAAGGTTTATTCACCCCCCCCTTTTAAACCTTACTCACACCCCTTGGGACCTACAAGTAGTATTAGAGCGGTTGGTTCTTTGAGCCTTCCGCACTAGTTCTGAACTAGATCTCTATCTTTTCTAAAAGTTTTTTAACACTTGTATTTTCAAAATCTTTCATTCCTAGCAAAAGTTATCATCATGGAAGCAAATCTGACATGCATTCCTATGTTCACTGTTGAGGAATTTGATGACTGGAAAATTCGTATGCAGGCTTATCTATCTTCTTTACATGATGAAATGTGGCTAGTGATAGAGGATGGACCACTGCAAATACTTAAGGTGAACACAACTGTAAGAATAGCAGCTGTAGTAGCAAAAGCAGAAGAAGACAGACCAACCATGGTTGAAAAGCCAAGGACTGAGTGGACCAATGAGAACAGAAAGAGATACAACTTGGATAATGTGGCCAAGGACATTCTCTACAAGACATTGGACAAATCAATGTTCAATAAAGTCAAATCTTGCAAATCTGCAAAAGAAATCTGGGATAAATTAACTTTAATTTGTGAAGGATCTGAGCAAATTAAAGAAAATAAATTGTATGTAGCTGTACAAAAATTTGAAAATTTTAAAATGCTTGCAGGTGAAACCTTGGATCAGCTGGATGCCAGATTCACTGGAATCACAAATGAGCTATCAACACTTGGGAAAGAATATACACAAAAGGAAATGTGTATGAAGATTCTGAGAAGCCTCCCAGCTGAATGGGAAATGAAAGTCATGGCTCTGAGACATTCAATGAACCTCACAACAACATCCAATCATGAGCTGTTCTCAGATCTCAAAGCTTATGAGTTTGAGTTGAGAAGAAAAGAGCAAGAGGAGATAGCTGTACCTAAGACAGCTGCACTTATAGTCAAGGATGGAAAAAGTGTTGAAGTCAAGGAAGCCATAGACCAGGAGGAGATTGCCCTGATGGTTAAAAGATTCAACAAGTTCTTCAATAAGAACTATAAAAGAAACAAGGGTGAATCCTCCAAGAGACATTTAGCTCCCTCCAAGTCAAGGGAAGACAGGCCACCCAAGAGAGCTGAGCATCAAAGAGTTGAGTATCAGAGAGCTGATAACTCAAGGACAGAAAGAGCTGATCAAAGAGCCGAGAACCTGTGTTGGAACTGCAGACAACCAGATCATTTTGCTATTGATTGTTCCTACCCACCAGTCAATAAATACTGGAATGAAGAAGAAAGATTCAAAGAAAGAAGACAGGAAAAGAAGAAAGCCATGTTGGCTGCTGGGACTGCTGAGACAACTTAGTCTAAAGAAGCAGCAGACTCAGAGAGTAGTGAAGCTGACTACTCATGTGATTCTGAGGAAGAAGCAACGATTTGTCGGATTGCTAAAGAACAAGATCAACCAGACCAAAAAGATGAGGTACACTCTAACTCATCTCATTCAGATTCAAGTGATAGTGATTGTGACACACACACTTCATCACCCACTGATCTTTATGATTCATTAGGCAAAATGATGAAAGACTTTGAGCACATAAAATCCTCACACACAATTATAAACGAGTAAAACAAACCCGACAAAGCCAAAACTCACAAATTGACTAAGGAGCTGAGTACTCTAAGTCACATAGCTGATGAGAACAAAGAGCTGAAGGCAGAAAATGACAAACTAATAGCAGAGATAGCTGCTATAGAAAAGAGAGAAAATGATCTTAAAAATTTAATTGCCTCATTCACAAAGGCGTCCAAATCATTGGATGACCTTATCATTAGTCAAAAAGAATGTGGAGATAAGACAGGTATAGGATTCAATTCCTTTCTACACAGTCAAACTCCTAGAGTGATTTTGGAAAAAAGGATCTTCAAGTAATGAAACATCTCAAAAACCCAAAACACCAAGTGTTGCACCCACATTCATTCCAAAGCACAATCATAAAACAACTGGCCTTGGATAAAAAAGGAAAGGAAAACAGCCAGTTGAGTATGCTAAGAGGACAGCTGAGATGAAATCCAGCAGAGTTCCTCAGCAAACTCCAAATAGAAAGTACTCTGTGAAGAATAAACAGAGCTACCAAAACCCCCAGAAGTTTTATCAAAGAAACACATATGATGGGAATGGTAGAAACTACCCAAGCCAAGCTGATCGGAATATGTAAAAAATCAGCAAAGACCAATGGAATACAAGCCTAGATGGCAAAGACCTAGACCTCAGCAAAGGTCATTCCAAAGGCAAAAGAGCTATTATCAGCACTCATATGCACCCAGGCACTACACTCATAAATATAACAACAACCCAAAGAAGGCAATTGCTAAAACACACACACAGGCATACAGACAAAAGAGACAGCTATATGAACCTAAAGCCCCCAAGCAATTTGCCAAAGTAAATTATGATTATGGCACAGATAGATGGCAACCTCTTAGAGTCAAGTCATTTGGCTATTGGTTGGTTGGATCATCTTACATCACTAACCCCTCAGGACCTAGGCAAGAATGGGTACCTAAAAACTAATTTCCTTGATTGCAGGTTCAAGGAACAGCTGAGTGCCAAGGAACCTGGTACATGGATAGTGGTTGTTCTAGACATATGACAGGAAACAAGAAAAATATGTCAAGATTCAAGGAGATTAGAGGTGCAAAAGTCATATTCGGAGGAAATGAAGCTCCAGGGGAAATCAAAGGCACATGATCTATCAAGAATAATGGATTAGAGATCACAGATGTTGCTTATGTTGAAGGCCTAAACTTCAACCTGTTAAGCATCAGCCAACTCTGTGACAAGGGCTATAATGTTGGATTCAATATGGGAGTGTGCCAGATTAAAAATGCTGAATCAAATGAAATAGTGCTACAAGAATCAAGACAGAAGAATATGTATGTGGTAGACTGGTCTACTGCCACACCAAGCACTTGTCTGTTAGCAAAGAGCACAGCCGAATCAAGTTGGTTGTGGCACAAGAAGCTGAGTCATCTGAACTTCAAGACAATCAACAAGCTTGCAAGGAATCATCTTGTGGAAGGATTGCCTGATTCAGTGTATAAGAAGGAAAGTGTATGTGATGCATGCAATATGGGAAAACAGATCAAATCTTCATTCAAGGAGAAGCCTAGTCCTTCTTCGACAAGGATATTACATCTGTTGCATATGGATCTATTTGGTCCTGTTGAACCAGCCAGCATAAGTGGAAAGAAATACACCTTAGTGGTGGTAGCCAAAGGGTATTTCCAAGAAGAGGGAATAGATTTTGATGAAACCTTTGCTCCTGTTGCAAGATTAGAAGCAATAAGGATGTTTCTTGTCTATGCTGCTCACAAGAACTTCACTGTATATCAAATGGATGTGAAAAGTGCATTCTTAAATGGACTGTTGGAGGAAAAAGTCTATGTTGAACAACCTCCAGGTTTTGAGCAGAACACTATTGGAGATAAAGTGTACAAACACAAGAGAGCATTATATGGATTGAAACAGGCACCAAGAGCATGGTATGATACATTGTCTCAATTTCTAACTGACAATGGATTCACCAAAGGCAAAGTGGACAGAACACTCTTCAGAATTCTAGATGGAGAGAGTATACTGCTTGTTCAAATATATGTGGATGATATCATTTTTGGATACACGAATAATGAGCTGTATGATAAGTTCTCAAACCTCATGCAAGGCAAATTTGAAATGAGCATGATGGGAGAGCTGACTTTCTTCCTAGGACTTCAAGTTAAGCAATTGAAGGATGCAACTTTCATAAGTCAAACAAAGTACACCAGAGATTTAATGAAGAAATTTGGTATGGAAGAGAAATCTTCTGTGGAAATACCAATGAACACATCAGTCAAGATGGACATGGATGCAGATGGCAAGGCTGTAGATCAAACAAGAAACAGAGCACTTATTGGATCATTGCTCTACTTAACGTACCAAATCGACCCGGACATCACCTTTGCGATAGGTGTATGTGCAAGATTTCAATCAGCACCAAAGGAGAGCCACATGACTGCAGCTAAGAGAATCCTAAGATACTTCAAGGGATGCCAGGAAGTTGGCTTATGGTATCCAAAGGAAGGTGGATTCAAGCTTATTGGTTACTCAGACTCTGACTATGTTGGATGTAGAGTTGACAGGAAGAGTACTTGAGGTACATGTCAAATGCTTGGAAACAGATTGGTTTCCTGGTTTAGCAAGAAGCAAAACTCAATAGCCACATCCACAACTGAAGTAGAGTACATAGTGCGGGCAGCTGTTGTGCCCAAGTCTTATGGATGAGACATCAGCTGAGAGATTATGAAATTGAAGAAAAAGAAATTCCAATTATGTGTGATAACAAAAGTGCTATTGCAATCACTCAGAATCCTTTGTTGCATTCAAGAATAAAGCACATTGATGTCAGATATCATTTTATAAGAGATCATGTTGAAAAGAAAGACATCACTTTGGAATATATCTCAACCGATAAGCGATTAGGCGACATATTCACCAAGCCCTTATGTGAATCAAGATTTGAAGAGCTTAAGCATGAGCTAGGGTTAATTGAGCTGGGTTAACACTCAAAAGACTCAATCAGAAGAGATGGAAGATAGAAAGTGAGAAACAAACAAGTTTTTCACATTAGCCAAGTGAAACAGCCATATCGGAAAGTCAGTTGTATCGAGTTAGCTGACAGCTGAGTCACTTAATGAAAAGAGAGAAGAAGAGTCAAGTCATTTTTGAGATAAGCTAAGTCATTTATGAGCTAAGTGACAAAAATGCAGTCGTTTTAAATGAGCGGGAATGTTTTTAAGGATGACGTCAGCATAATAATGACGGGTACAGTCAAAAGCTGCACAGTAAACATATGATTGGATATAAATGCTACCGCATTAAATGCGAGGAATTAAATGCGGTTTGACGTGCTAAATCTGAGCCATTGATCTTGATTAAATTTCAAAAATCAAAAACCCATCCTTTCATAACCCTTATATACGGTTTTCAGTCTTCTCTCTCACACTTTACTGAAACTGTTCATCTTCCAAGCAAAAGAAAGCAAGTTCTTTTCTCTCTCGCAAACCCTACGTGTTCTCAAGCTAGTTTATCAAGTTTTAATCGGTAAAATTATCTACAAATGGCACCAAAGTTTAATTTCATTAAGTTATCGAAGCAAATCCACTCAGGATCGTCCGTGGATTTTGAAGGCATGGTGAAGCAGGCTTCGGATGAAACCCTAGTGAAGAAGATTGCAGAAATGTTGGAAAAGTCCGGTCTAAAGCCTTTTCTGACTTTGGAGTACTCGCACACCTACCTTGAAGAGGTGGCGCAGTTATACGTGAATGCGGAAGTGCAGGACGAAGGTATCAAGTCCTCTGTCCACCGCAAGGACATAATTATAACAGCTAAGGACCTTGCGGAGCACTGTTTGTTGCCATCTGAGGGCATGAATGAGACTTATGAAGCTGATGTTGACTTGGCTGCTACATGGAAAGAGGTAGCCAAACCAGAGTGTGCTGCTAAGGTGGTCTACACAGCTGAGAAGAAGTTGCTGAAGGACGACTATCACAAGCTGATGGATGTCATCTCAAAGTGTGTAGACACGAAGTTTGGCAGCTTCAACCAACTGTCAAAGACTAAGCTGATTGTCATGGCTGCAATCATGCAGGGCAAGAAAGTCAACTGGGCTAAGTTCGTGTACAGCAGACTCTGCCAAAATGTTGTGAATAAATCATACAAGGAAGACGGATCCTTTGGAGGATCTCTCGGTTATGGCCTGGTGATTGGCCACCTGATGGAAGTGAAGGGTATTCCCCTTCAACATGGAAAACCTTTCCATTTATATAAAAAGATGTTCAGGGCCAATCTCTCAGGAGCCCAGAAGAGAGCCCACGCGAAGAGGGCGAATACGAGTGATGGGGAATCAGCTGACCCCGAGGACACATCTGTTACCTCCCCTCCCAAGAAGAAAATTGCCCCTGCAACTGCGAAGAATAAGGTTGCCCCTGCAGCAAAGAAACAGGATGCACCTGCCCCTGCAGCCGAGTCACCTGCCCGAGCAGCCGTGTCTCCTGCCCCTGCAGCTGAGGCTGAGAAGGAAGCCCAAATCCCTTCTCCAGCCATACATAAGAAAAGGACTGCCAAACCCAGGAAGGCAGGTCCGTCGAAGAAGAATGCCCCGGCCCCCGCTGCCAAAGAATCCGAGGAAGAAACAGAACCAGAAATTCCTCTGGTTAAAACCAAAAGAAGAAGGATTGTCAAGATTTCAAAGCGTGAGAACACAACTGAATCTGCCACTCAGCTGGAGAAAGCTTCTGAGACTTCTGACACTCAGGAAGTACAGTCTCCCGAAGTAGTCGATGAAACTGCCAAGTCTGCTGAGGGTGATCAGCAGAGGCCCCCAGAAGACCCAGTTGTGGAGAGGACAAAATGAGGATAAAAAGAATCGAGACAACCGAATCTCCATTGAAAAAGTTGTCTCTTCGCCGCTATAGATGCTGTTGAAGGAGAAGAGCTGCAGAGCATCCTGCCTTCCATCCTAGAGAATGAAGGACAAGAAGAAGATGATGATGATGTCATCATGAACGCTCCAGTAAACTTAGACATCCAGCGCCGTCTACGTGAATGGAGGGCGTGGAAGCTAAGTATACTAAGGGAATTGGTGATGAAACTGGGAATTTGGGCACCCAAGTTGAGCCAACCCCCTACTGAAGGTGTTTTACCACCATGCATCAAGTCCCTATGATGCATGAGCACTCAACGGAGAGTCCTCCGAGAGTCCGGGAGAAGAGTGACCCCAACATCGAATCTTTCACCGGGAATTGGCACACCACCCACCTGTCCCTACACCGGGGGAAAAAGAGTGACCCCAACACTCCACTGCTGCAGCAATGAGTCCAAGGGAATCGAGGGAATTTGGGCCCTAACTCCCCTCATCAAGGTGTTTTACCACCCGCCCTACTACCAGCACTCAATCTGAGAGCAAATGGGTCCGGGAAGAGTCGGAGGATGCTGCAGATGACTCCATATTGAAGAAAGGAGGCGAAGTGGAAGCCGACAAAGAACCACAACAGATTGACATTGACAAAGCTCGGACAATTGAGTTTGTCCCAGATGAAGTGTCAGCTACTTTGCAGGCTGAGGACACTACTGTTGCAGTCGAGGCACATGATGGAAATGCCCTGGGAGTTAACACTCTGGGCAATGAAAGTGCAATCCAAGGGGTTGAGACTCCTATGTATGCCAATGTTGAAGACCCTAAGACAGCTGCAACTGTCGAAGGGAATGTAGAAGGCCTCGTTGCAGTTGAGACTGCTGGAGGTGTTGAAGGCCCAAGGGAAGTTCAGACCTCCCTGGGTAAAGCTCAAGAAGTTCAGAACATCCCTCCTGTTCATAGTGCTGAATCTGAGAAGGAGATTAGTGCACTTCATGATTCCCAGGACAACCCTGACATATCATTTAAAGTCCGAAGATGAAGCCGAGTCCACACCGCTTGCACAACAAAAGGACCCAGTGAGGATGTTCTCCCACAGACGAGTCAGTCAAGTTTCAAAGCTGCTCATCCAACATTCAACTTTGATGATGAACCAAGCCCCATCATCATCCGATGACACTGATGTTGCAGCCGATGACCTGATACTTCATTTAGAAACTCCACTGAGACCGAAGAAGCAGTTAAGACCGGTGAGGCTCGGTCGGTCGTACCAACCCACTCAAAAAAGCCCAACTGTACTCGAGTCATCTCAAGCAGCTCCCACAGTGCACAGGGACCGACTCCACCAGATCATCACAGTACAGATCGCAATTTCAATTCCTTATGTGAGAGGTGATACTTTTGAGCAATTATTTCCCTTTTCGATTGAGCTGCCTGAGCTAGAGGAAGAGACCGCTAAGGAGCAGCGATGTTTCACAGTCCAAGAAGATCCTGTCATCCCTACCGACTCTATCGTGCCAGCAAACTTTGATTTCGATGCAGAATGGTCGATGAGTCAATCGTGTGTGACAAATGAGTGAGATCCGAGAAGTCTTCAAGAAGATCTGTGCAGAGATTGAGAAGATCGAACGACACCAAGCCTCACTAGGTTTACGCCTGGACAGTAGAGATGCCACCCTCACAGCAGAATTGAGAGGGATAGTGGTAAGGATCAGGGAGTGGTGTCAGCAGCAGAGTGCAATGTGATATGAACAAGTTTGCTATTTCAAGGCATTGTACAATAAAATGCTTGTTTGGAGTGCTGACAATGCTGATATGAAGAAGAGGATGCAAGCATATATTAAGAGATTGCATGCCTCCCACACAACTGAAATGGAGTTATTGCGTGAATTCCATCGAAAATAAATTATGTGTCTTGAGGAGACCATGAATGCAAAGTTCATCCTTCTCATGGCTGAAATGAAACTGGTGGCAGCCGAGTCAAATGCCACTCGTTCAGAATTTCGAACAACACATGTTGCAGCAGAACTCCGCTCTCAGCTGAGGGGGAACATTCGAAGGACGTGATGTTAATGACTGCTAAAACCCCTCAGCAGGGTCATGTGATAGCCTCAATAATCAGCAAACTTCCAGTGACTCTACCGATCGAACACTCTACTGCCCATGTCAGAGAAAAGAAAGATTGTAGAAGCAGATCAGTCAGAGTTTGATAAAAAGACGGATGCCCGCATTGAAGCAGTGATGAAACAATTCGGTGGTATTCCGGCAGGGAAGGATCAAGATGCTATTCCAGATGACGGATCCGAGCCAAGATCAGTTGAAGAATTTAAGACGCTCGAATCCGAAGGATATTTCCAGAAGATGTCTGTAGCCCAAGCCTGGGATCTGTACTGGGAGTAGGGTTTGAAGTTATGCGAAGAAGCTGATAGGCAACAGACTACCAGCAGCCATTCAGCTGGTAAGCAGAAGACTCCTATACAGTATACACTTAGATATGGGGGAAGAAGTGGTGGAGGAAGAGGTTTTCTACCTAGACCTCTACCCAAAAATATCGAATATGTAAATCCCAGTAAGAAGGGAAGGATCTACTGGGCTGGGTATGATGAAGTAGCGAATCTAGAAGTGGCTAGGAAGAATGCTGACTACGTGAAAAGAATAGAAGAGGAAAACAGAAGACAAGACCAGGTATGGCAAGAGAGGCAAGGGAGGAAGCGAAAAGATGATGCTACGAAGAGAGCTTATGAAAAGAAGAAACCAGCTGAAGATGAAAGAAAAAGAAAGAGAGCTGATGATGACAGAGCTGAAGAGGAAAGAAGGAGGCAGCGAAGGTGATGAAGTTTTGTTGCGAACCCTTCATGTATTTTACTCTTGTAAATACATTTTTGTGTAAGTCATCTGTATATTCAGTAAAATATTTTGTAATTTCTCTCTTTGTATTTGTATCATAGCATAGATGTTTGTAATTTGCTTAGATATGAGTATGCTCTGATACACTTTGTAAACAGCTGTGTAAAGGACAAGAATGCTATGATCACTAAAATGATTGATTCCACGCATACATTCTTTGTTAGAGCATTGTCTGTATGTATCTTTGCTGTTTACATGTTGTTTAATGTGTTTAAGTTTTGGCATCATCAAAAAGGGGGAAATTGTTGGGAAATTTATTTTATAGATTTTGATGAATGCCATGTAAAACTTAAACTAGAAAGTTGGCACCCCATTTTACTTATAATTTTCATTCTAATAGATAGCGCTGGAAAAGCTGAGCCGAGTCAGCTAAGCCTGCAAATACAAGAAGTCAACTGAAGACTGAAGTGAAGACTCCGCTGGGGAACAACTGCGTATGGCCAAGAAGCAAGATTAAGAACTTGACTGAAGATGTATCAATTTGGAATAACAGTTGTGTGAAGTGTCGATCTAAGTCATCTCAAGAAGCCAAGTCACAAGTTGAAAGTGACAAATAGTCTTCAAATGATTGGAGCGATCAAGTCACCTGGGGAAATAGGCAACCAAGAGAAGTCAACTGAAAGGAATCCGTTGCACAGAAGTCTAGAACATTACTTAAATAAGTAATACTTCCAAGCTGCCAGGTCTTAAAGTGCTCGTCCCAGAAGCGTGCAAAAGGAATAAACCAATGGGAAGCACTGCACCTCGTGTCGAACCTCGAAAAGTCAACATTCATTTAATACGAGGAAATGTCTACATCTCAAGTTTGAAGACCAAGAAAAGACAAGCCAACGAACACAAGTGCCTTTTGAAAATCAGCCTATCTCTTCAACGGGCAGATTTTTGAAAGTTCACTGTAAAAGGCTGAGGAAACTCATTGAGAAAAGGTTACCTGAACCACGAACAAGCAAGCAATATTCGAACTGTAACCTGCAAATATTCTCAAGATATTCAAGCAAAATCCTCAAGCCTAAAACTCGAAGGAAATCAATCCAACACAAAGCTGTGAAGGAAAGACAACTTCAAACTGTTGAAAAGGAAACTTTTGAAGAAACAAAAGGGGTCTACTTTCCAAAGAGGATTGTAGGAAGGTTCAAGGTCGAACCAGTCTCAAGTTATTGGAGGGCTTCGTGATCAAATCCAAGAAGCTTGAGAAAGTGAGCTGAAGTAGCAAGGCAACTGCCCTGTGAAGAAGCTGAGTCGGAAGAGAAGCCAGCTGTGTGACCAAAGCATCTCTAGACTGAGTCCAAGGAGCAAGTCAGTTGTGTGATCAAGACTTGTGTCTAGACTGATAACCAATTTGTGAACTGATCATTACTTAGTGGATTCCTCCAGGAGTTGGAGAAGAGAGGATTAGAAAAATTACCCCATCTTCGAACCTCTATAAAAATCATGTGTCATTTACATTACAACACTTTTATTTCTGCATACTTACTTATATATGCTGATAATTTGCTATCCAACTGATTAATAACTAAGTGCAAAAATCTAGTGTTAAAACAAGTTTTAATCAAATTCAAGGGTGTTAAGTCTTCCACTGATAAAATCAACACATCTCAGTTAAGGTTTAGGTTAAACAACTGAGTTATTCTATCAACAGCTCTATCGAGTCTATTGAGTGGCTAACTCTGCTGAATAACTAACTTAGCTATCCCTCAAGGACTTAGCTGTTTGTGTTAACTCTGTAATTTCTTTAAAAGGACTAAATCGAAAAATTGGTAAGGTTTATTCAACCCTCCCCCCATTCAAAACCTTAATCACACCCCTTGGGACCTACAAGTGGTATCAGAGCGGTTGGTTTTTTGGGCCTTCCACACTGGTTACTGACCTAGATCTCTATCTTTTCTAAAAGTTTTTTAACACATGTATCTTCAAAATTTTTCATTCTTAGCAAAAGTTATCATCATGGAAGCAAATCTGACACGCATGTTTCATGGACCGTAGAAATTCCCAATTTAAGTTAAACCCTCTATCGAGCGCGAATAACTCCTAACCTCAAGTTGATTAACTGAAATCTCTTTCTAGTTAAAACCCCCAAGATTGCATTATAACGATTTGTGAATTCCCATATTAGGTTTGACCCTAATCCAGAAGATTTATGTCGTCCTATATCTAGGATTGCATGCAAATCTTTTCACTCATATAGGTTCTATTCCACCTTGAATCTCTCGATTTCCCGGTGAAAAATAAACTTCAAATCAATATTGCGCATATACCAATTCGAATGAATAAAGCATAATATAAGTGAATCACACAAAACATGAAGATTTTATTAAAAACATACAAGCCTTAATCACAAATTCATTGTTGAGTTCATTACATTCAAACACTAGAGATTTAGCTACACATGGATTTGACAAAAGAGTATACTACACAAGAAGATTTGAATAAAATGAACATGGTATACTTAGCTCTTATTCAAGACCAATACAAGACTTCCTCCTTGGTTGATTACAATGATGTTGAGCTCCAAGCCTTCTCCTCTATTGCTCTTCAACTTCCAACTCTACCTCTCTTTTATCCTCTCAATGTATTTTGCTTTGAAACTTTGAGTGAATGAATGAATCCTCCATCCCAAACTCTTGGCTTTTATAGGCATTGTTTTTGTGAAAGAACACATTAACAATGTCATCTCCTGCAAATAATTGTTCCACTAACATAGTTGGGTTGTTGAATCCTTGTTTTCATGTGATAATTGAGGGATGGCTCAATGCAGCAAAATGAGATGTAAAAGTTGTCAAAAAGCAAAAAGGAAAAGTTTCCATAATTTCCGCCAAAAGAGAATTTGAGCTGGAGACGAAGCACGGTCGTGCTTAAAAGCACGGCCAGGCCATGTTCTTCAAAAATGACGGACACGACCATTCTTATGAAGCACGGCATTGCCATGTATTTCACGTCAATTGTGGGATTTTGGCAAGGTGTGCTTTTAAACACGGTTTGGGCGTGTTTTCCTTGTCGTCATGCTGAACACGGCCGTGCTTTCAAAGCACGGCCCAGGTGTGTTTTTCTGCTTTTCTTGTTTTTCTTCTTCTTGAAGCATGGCCATATTTCCCAACACACTAGGGGTGTGTTTTGCACGAGATTGAGTCTTCTTGCCTTCTTTTTTATCAATGTTAGACTTCATTTTTGTTCGTATTTTCATACGAAATCCATATGAGTTTGCTTCAAGTCTTTACCTTCATCATTTAAAACAAGCCAATGTGATTTTTCTTGAATTTATTGATTAATAAACTAAAAAGTTAAAGAAATTATCGAAAAAGAGTTATAAAAACGTGAACAAAAATGCACTTATCATCAATTTAGAAGGATACTTTCAGGGGATGAATCTACAAGATGCATGGGATTTGTATTGGGAGAAAGGTTTAGAAGTTGTAAATACGGCCAAGAAGCAGTAGACTCAGTCAAGAAGTCATCAGACTTTGAAGGCCTATCCTAGTTAACAAACTCCCAGGGGAGCTGATCCAGCTAGGGGAAGAGGACGAAATGGAAGGTTTGGAAAGAGGTAGAGGTTTTCCACCAAGAATACCTAAAGATGTAAGGTACGTTGATCCCTTCAAAAAGGATCATCTATATTGGATGGGCTACAGAGAACTGGCAAACAGAGAGGCTGCCAGGCAAAGTGATGAGCTTGCAAGAAAATTTGAAAAAGATAACACAAGGCAGATGAGAGAATATAATGAAAGAAGGAAAAAGGATGAAAGGCAGAAGAGAAATTATGAAAGAAAGAAGAGGAAGGAGGCTGATGAAAGGAGAAGGAATGAAGATGAAGAAGAAGAAAGAAAGAGGAAGCAACAGAGACGATTTATCAGCTGCGAAAATTTTTGTTATATTTTTACAATGTTGTAAATACACAAATACTCTGTAAGTACGCACTTGTAAAGTGCGAAATGATGATCAATAAAATGACATATTCTTACACTCATTCTGTTTTTAGCACTTTTCACATTATGTTTTTAATTTAAGTTTTGGCATCATCAAAAAGGGGGAAATTGTTGGGAAAACTTAATTATATAGATTTTGATGATGCCTGTAAAACTTAGATTAGAAAGTTGGCACTCCATTTTCTGTTGTAAATTCAACATGTAATAGATAGGTTCTATAAGTTGAGTTGAAGCTGCCAAGTTGAAGATCACAGAAGTTGACTAAAGGACGTAGTGAAGAATCAGCTGAGTTGCAGCTGAGTGTCAAAGAGAAGTCTCAGTCAAGTACCAAAAAGTTGTGTCTGTCAGCAGACTGACAGTGAGTCATTCCCAAATGATTGGAGAAGACTCAAGTAAAAGGAGTAAAGCAGTAGTTGAAGTCAAATCAACTGTGAAGGGTCCATTACACTCAAGTCGAGGAGGTTACTTATTTTAGTAATAAGTACATGTTGAAGTCTAAAAGTGCTCAACCCAGAAGTGTGCAAAAAGAATAAACCAATAGGAAGCACTAAAACATGTCAGGTCCTGAAAAGCTGCAGAGATCATTAAACAAGGAAATTTCCCCATCACCTGGTGCACAACGAGACAAGCCAACGACCAAGAAGTGGAGTTTTAAAAAGTGTCTATCTCTTCAAATGATAAATTTTTTGAACTGCCACTATGAAAGACTGAGGAACTTATGTGAGAATGTATGAGTAATAGACACAAGTGAAAATTTGAGCAAAGCAAAAATACACTCAAGCAATACACTCTAATCCTCAAGCCTACATTCAAAGTCTATCTAACCAACACACTCAGTGAAGGAAAAGAAAGCTTCAACTTGTTGAAGAGGAAATTTGTTTTAAGAAAAAAGGGGCTTGCACATCCAAGGATTGAAGGAAGTGCAGTGACGTTCAAGTTAGAACCAACTTTGAATTCGTTTGAGGGCTTTGTGATGAATTCCAAGGATTTGAAGGAGCTGAAGTAGCGAGACAGCTGTCTTGTGAAGAGCTGAGTCCCAGGAGTAGAGCCAACTGTGTGATCAAGGCTTACTCAGACTGTTGTATCTATTTTGTAACAACCAAGTTGCATTAGTGGAATACGTCCATGAGTTGGAGAAGAGTGGAGTAGAGAAATTTCCCCATCCCCGAACCACTATAAAATTGCTCTGTGTCTATTTACTTTCAGCATTTTATTTCTTGCATATTTAATTCTGTTGATTGATAAATTTGCCAAACTCAACTGATAATAACTTAATCAAAACAAGTATTGTAAAACATATTTAACAAAAGGGTGTAAGACTTCCGCTATTCAAAACTAAGTTAGCTAAAAATTTAAAGAGCTCACTTAACTCAGCTGAGTTACTCTATCAACAGCTCAGTCGAGTCTGTCGAGTGGTTAACTCACCTATTGAGGTTGAACTAAGCTGTCTCAAAAGGACTTAGCTGCTACTTGTGCAAACCTCTGATTTAAAGATCAAAAATAAAAAAACTAGTTAAGTCTATTCAACTCCCCCCCTTCCTGACTTAACACAAATACTCCTTGGGACCTACGATTCTGTCAACAAAAAGTAGGCACAACCTAAAGTTCAAAAAAACTAAAAAAATACCATTAAAGGACAAAATTACTAGAAAAAGAAATAAATAAAAAACAAAAGTTCAAACTGGAACTTGGTTCAATATATTGAACCCGATAATTGAACTTGAACTTTGAACCATTCCACAATGGTGTCAAAAACGCTTAAGTTCAAAATATTGAACTTACTAATTAAGCTTTAAAGACAGTTGTACCACTTTTTGAACTCTTTTTGTCTTCTTGTTGTTAATACATTTACTAAGTTGGTGTTCAAACATTAGTTATCAGAATAGTTTACAAGTAGGGGTGTGCATATGGTAAAATAGTACCATACCAAAATTTTGGTACGACGTTTTTGGTATCATTTACCGAACCGTATTAGACCGGTCCATTACGGTTTTTACCAAAAAAATCGGTAATCCAGTTTGATTTTTAGTAAAAACTTAAATGTAGAAAAATAAATTAAAAGTCATGTATGGTACTGAAATATCCATTTAACTTAAGCATTGAACTAGAATTTGGATTAAAGATCACAAATCTAATCACCTAACGACATGCATAATTACCTAAACAAATTAGTTTTCACAAAATACATGAATAAATTAAGAAAATCAACACAAGACATTGTACTCAAATAGCCACTTACAGCCTATATGTTACATCACGGTTCACACATGACAAATTACATTAGTTTTAAGATTACAAGCCATAAACCAAAGTCAACACAAACAACAACCACAAGGTGTGCCCAAAGTTGATTAAATTTTAGTCTGGTCCACTAAATCCGCCAGAATCCATTGCAACATGATTTATGCATGTCTAAAAAAATCATTTACTGACAGAGCTAATAACATATTCTCCAGGTACAAAATGGTGTTTGCTTACTGACATAGATAATCATAAAAGATATGTAACTTTTGCATCGGGGCTATTACTGAAGGAAGATAAAGAATCCTATATATGGTTATTCTAAAATGTTTTGGAAGCAATGGGATGTGAGCCAATATACATTGTTACAGACCAAGACCCTGCGATGAAGAATGCAATAAGAAAGGTTTTCAAGAACACGATACATCGTTTGTGTGTGTGGCACATAATGGAGAAGGTAAATGTGAAGCTTGGGCATGCATTATTCAACAATGAACATTAATATAGTCTAGAATAATTGTATCGAACCAAAAGATTTTGAAGAAAAATGGAGCGAGCTAATGAATGAATACAATTTGACTTCCCATGCATGGTTCAAGAATATTTTTGAGATTATATGATCATGGATTCCAATATATTTTAAACATATTTAGTTGGGAGGACTACTCCGAACCACATCAAGATCCGAGAGTGCTAATAGTTAGTTTGGTAGTTTCACGAACCCCCAAGTCAACTTGGTTGAATTTTTTATGCACTATGAAAATGCAATGGAAGCTCAAAGACATGCAAACCACTAGCTTGTAGCTCAAGTGGTATCGCTCACCCTTATAAGGGTGTTGATCGGGGTTCGAACCGGATATCATTCAGTTCCTTTGAAATTTATCCTTTTCCCTCCAACCAGTACTCCCAACTTATTAAAAAAAAGCCCAAAGACATGCAACAGATAAATTGACCAATGAGACATAAACACATGTTCCTATATGCAAGACACTATTGGTAATTGAATAGCACACAACGTCAGTGTATACGAGGGCAATGTTTTCCGTTGTGAGTTAAAAAATAGTGGCATCATGTTATAACTGTCTAATGGCAAATGTCGAAGATGCAACAGGTAACTGTTCTTACCAGATCAAGGACATTGGCATCATTAGGTTTACTGTTGTTTTCGATAAAAAAAAAAGGACTTGATGCTATGCAGCTGCAACATGTTCAGACAGATTGGACTGATATGCCGTCACATCTTGATGTTGTTCAAGGAACTTGACAAAATTCCATAAAAATATATACTCAATCGATGGATAAATAACACATCAGCTTCTCAGACTTTAAACATCAGATCACTTTATCAGTACACAAGCGGGCGCGAAATCGATACAACGTTGCAAAAAATATGGTCAAATTTCCATTGTTGTGCAAGGATTGCAAAAGGAAACAAAGTACAACTAGACCCTCTGGGAAAAATCATTCAAGAACACAAGTAGATGTTACTCATGCAACAAGGGATTAATCAAGATATACTGAATAAGTAGACGTTGCTAGAGGACTTTGGCGGGACGACTTCACAACTACACGTTCAAGTTTTGCCACCAAAATAGGCCAAGAACAAGGGTAGCGGTAGCCATGTTAAAAGCCGTATTCAAAGCCAAAAAGAGAAAGCAATCAAGGCAAGCAAAAAGCTAAAGAGACGTTACGGGAAGTGTGGAGACATTGGGAACCATAATAGCCGGACCTGCAACAAGCAAGCGTAGCACATGACTTTATAATAATTTTCAGTACTTTATTTCCTTAGACATTATACATGGATATTTGGTTACAAATATGTTTTTAAGCTATTCTGGTGGCAAACTTCATACGCAACAAACATCAAGTAGATAAACAATATATGAACAATTCGTATGCAACACAGCTACATTAAGCTTAAAATCACAAAAAGGTTATACATAAGTGTCCCCCATACATTACATATGCAACAAATCTAACTACATAAGCAAGAATTGCAATATGTAAGAATACGTTAATGATATAAGAGTATAATGTTTGGAAAATGACTGTTATCTCTTTGTAAGCACCAATAGGCTTCTTCATATGCATAGAAAATATCATTCACAAGCAACGTACCTATTAAACATTCATAAAGCCCCATCAAATTTGTTGTATTGCATATCTACACATGCATCACTAAGTCTACATTAGCATTGCATGTATATATGAAACAATTTGCTTATGTAGAATAACATGATTGCACATATAGTATTTATACATGAAAAAAATTTAGATATAAACCCGAAAAATCATCCCATAAACTTTACACATAAAAATATCATAAACCCAAAAAACAAAAAATGTACGATCCTATCTACATGTTTATCAGAATATTTGCAACATGACAACATAAAATGAAAACCACATGAAAGTATCTTGTTCGACCTAGAGTTACAATATTAAATCAAATTCCTAAAACTTCTTCATCTGTTGTACTTTTTTTCCTCGAGCAAATTCTTTGCCTTGTGTTCGTTCGTGTCAGCCGAAGCAATAGTAGCGGAGTACTTCGCCCGCAGCATGGATAACTGTGCAAAATTTTTCTTCTTCAACCCATTATCCTAGTTCCTCATGCCTCCACCCATGTATGTTTCCAGGTGGTGCATGGCAAAAACACCGCAATCCATCTTATTATCATTGTCCCTCCAGACCATAACCAACATCAACACTTTAGAATTATGTATATAATGCACAACCAACGCACAACCTTTGGACAAAATGTACTGAGCAAAAATCTAGCGCTGCAAAAGTCACAATGCATGTGCATCAAAGCAACTTCATATGCACAAACTTTTAACTACATAAGCATTTATTTAACAGTATGCATGCAACACTACTACTAAACTTAGAATCGCAAAAAGTTATACATAAGTTTTACATATACATTATATAAGCAACACATCTATATTATATAAGCAAGCATTGCAATATGCAATAATTACACATACTAAACACACAGTGTTAAAAAATGCAACGAATGCATACTACACCAACATTACTCTTATACTGCACATGCACAACATCAAACAAACAAGCATAAATATTATACTACATATGCGGTACAATTATCCTACATATGAAAATATACAAAACAAATATTCAAAAAGGCAGGAGAAAGGTACTCATACCAATTTTTTGGAGAGGTGTTCATACATGGTAGTTTTTGTACCCTCCACCAAATAATTGTCCAAAATGTGGCATTGCTTATTCTTGACATCGAAGCACACGACGAAGAAATGTTCGCTTTTACAAATTGGAAAGAAGAACTGATAACAAGACACATAAAATAAATTAAAAATACAAAATACCAAACTATAATAATATAGGAAAAAAGAATCTTTTTTTGAATGAATATAAAGATATATAAAAATGATAAAGAGTGTGATCCTGATCACAGGCTGATCAGGTAACCAAAGAAAAAAGCCAGAAAATGAGTATGAACGTAAATTGAAATGGTCACAAGCCTACGAAATGGCTAAATAGTTGGGGCCTCGTTAAAACCTCCCAAGGTAAAACCCACCCTTGTGGGGAAAACCCTTGGCAGGAAAAAGAGTACCCCCCATAAAAGAAAAGTAGGCGTCCAAAAATACAACAAGAAAAGCCCGAACGCATTAGTTAACGAACCTATAGTTGGACTGACCAACATAGTCTTCCATGAGCGACTGCACAATATCCACAAGCGGGATGCCCCACCAAGTCCCAGAGTCTGACCTCTTACTCAGAATGTCTGCCACTCGATTTTCTTCCCGATAAATATGATAGACCACCAGTTCCATTTGTGAAAGCAGATGAAGAGTGTAATGCCACTTGCTAAGGTGGCGCCAGGGAACATCAAGGGATCTCTTATGAAGCAAGTTCACCACATAAGCAGAATCCGACTCAACCCAAAGTTGTGTCCAGCCCTTAGCGAATGCATAATGAATAGCCCGCATTGCTGCCACTAGCTCAGCCTCAAATACATAGCCCGCGCCACAACGCTCTAGAAAGCAACCCCGAAAGAAGCCTCTGCAATTCCGGAAAACGCCCTAAGCAGTAAGACTTCCCGGTGCCCCCGAAGAACTACCATCTGTATTCATCTTGATCCAACCCAAAAGGGGTTTCTGCCAATTAACTTCCACAATCTTCGGGGATTATCTAGCCCGTCCTAGAACGCGCAACCTACGAAGGATGAAAAGGTCATGTTGATCATTGTTCATATAGCCCGGTCTAAAGTAGCAGATTAAATGATGAGAGCGCGAAGATGGAGGATTGCCGCGTCCACCGTCCAGAGTTTATTATTAAAGACCAACTAATTCCGGATATGCCAAATGAGCCAGATGCGGGACAAAACAACCACACGCCATAAGAAAGCAACCTACTCACTAAAATGAAAATCCATTAAACACACCAAAAAGTCATAAAAGCTCCGTAAAGAGGTGAACGTCAAATGAACCAAAAATCCAACGCCAAAGAGCCCTTGCAAAGACACAAGACACAAATAAATGGTCAATCGATTTTGTGAAGGCACAACAAAGAGCACAGACCGAGGGGCGCAATAAGTCCAATACTGCTAGCCGATTTTGGATGGCACACCACACCACCGTCGACCAATGTTTCGGAATGTTAGGCAACCAAATCCAAAAACCCCATTGGACCGCCGGGGAATGGGGATGAATATGAGAATACGCTGCTTTCGAAGTAACATTCCCATCCTCAGAGTTCAACCAGACACGCTTGTCCTACGAAGAAGGAATGATGGGGACACAAACAATATCTCAGAGCAGATCCAAATAAGTCTCAACAAATGCGAAAGTGAAGTGCCAGGACTCATCATAGAAGTACTCCAAAATGCGATGTCCAAATAAATATCTGTACTCCTGTGCTGTGTTCTTTGCTAGCAGACATGTACTTGGTGTAGCAAAAGACCAATCTACCACATACATATTCTTTTGCCTTGATCCTTGCATCACTATTTCCTTGGATTCAACATCTTTGATTTGGCATACTCCCATGTTGAATCCTACATTGTAGGCTTTGTCACAGAGTTGGCTGATACTTAAAAGGTTGAAGTTGAGGCCTTCAACATAAGCAACATCTGTGATTTCCAATCCATTTTTCTTGATGGATCTTGTGCCTTTGATCTCCCATGGAGCTTCATTTCCTCCAAATATAACTTTTGCACCTCTAATCTCCTTGAATCTTGATAGGTTTTTCTTGTTTCCTGTCATATGTTTGGAACAACCACTATCCATGTACCAGGTTTCTTGGCACTCAGTTGTTCCTTGAACCTGCAATCAAAGAAATCAATTTTTAGGTACCCATACTTGTCTGGGTCCTGGGGGGTTAGTGCTATAAGATGCACCAACCAACCTATAGCCAGATGATCTGACTCTAAGAGGTTGCCATCTATCAGTGCCATAATCATAGTGTACATTAACAAATTGCTTGGGGGTTTTAGGATCATACAACTATCTCTTTTGTTTGTATGCCTGTGTATGTGTTTTAGCAATTGCTTTCTTGGGGTAGTTGTGGTATTTCTGAGTGTAGTGCTTGGGTGCATATGTGTGCTGATGAATACTCTTTTACCTTTGGAATGACCTTTGTTGAGGTTTAGGTCTTTGCCGTTTTGGCTTGTATTACATAGGTCTTTGCTGATGTTTCACTTTATTCCAATCAGCATAGTTTGGGTACTTTCTACCATTCCCATCATATGTATTTCTCTAATAAAGTTTCTGGGGTTTCTGGTAGCTCTGTTTACTTTTCGCAGAGTATTTTCTGTTTGGAGTTAGATGAGGGACTCGGCTGAATTTCTCAGCTGTCCTTTCAGCATACTCAACTGGTTTCTTTCCCTTCCCTTTATAACCAAGGCCAGTATGATTTTGATTGTGCTTTGGAATAGATGTGGGTGCAACATTTGGTGTTTTTGGTTTTTGGAATGCTTCATTGCTTGAAGATCCCTTTTCCAAAATCACTCTTGGAGTTTGACTATGCACAAAGGAATTAAATCCTATGTCTGTCTTGTCTCCACATTCCTTTTGACTCATAATAAGTTCATCAATGATTTGGATGCTTTTGTAAATGAGGCAATCACATTTCTAAGATCTTTTTCCCTCTTTTCTGTAGCAGTTAACTCTGTTGTGATATTGGCATTTTCAGCATTCAGCTTAGTGTTCTCATCAGCTATGTGACTCAGAGTACTCAGCTCTTTTGTCAGCTATGAGTTTTGGCCTTTAAGCTGGCTGTTTTTCTCATTTAAAAGTGTGTGAGAGGTTTTAATGTGCTCAAAATCTTTCATCATATTGCCTAATGAATCATAAAGATCTATGGGTGATGAAGTGTGTGTATCACAGTCACTATCACTTGAATCAGAATGAGATGAGTTAGAGTTTACCTCATCTTCTTGATCTTGTTCTTTGGCCATGAGGCAGATCATAACCTCTTCTTCAGAATCACTTGAGAAGTCAGCTTCACTACTATCTGAGTCTGCTGCCTCTTTGCACTTGGCTGGCTCAGCAGTCTCAGCAGCCAACATGGCTTTCTTCTTTTCCTGTCTTCTTTCCCTGAAGACTTTTCTTTCTTCTTCATTCCTATACTTGTTGACTGGTGGATAGGAACAATCAACAGCAAAATGTCCTGGTTGTCTGCAATTCCAACACAGGTTTTCAGCCCTCTGATCAGCTCTGTCTGTTCTTTGATTATCAGCTCTCTGATAATCATCTCTTTGATGCTCAGCTCTCTTGGGTGGCCTATCTTCCCTTGCCTTGGAAGGTGTTGAATGTCTTCTGGAGGTTTCACCTTTATTCCTTTTATAGTTCTTATTGAAGAACTTGTTGAATCGTTTAACCATCAGGGAAATCTCCTCTTGGTCTATGGCTTCTTTTGGCTCAGCTTTTTTCCCTTCACTGGCCAACAATGCAGCTGTCTTAGGTACAATTGTTTCCTCCTGCTCTTTTCTTCTCAGCTCAAACTCATAGGCTTTGAGGTATGAGAATAGCTCATGGTTAGATGTTCTTGAGAGGTCCATTGAGCTATAACCTTCATTTCCCATTCAGTTTGGAGGGCTCTTAAAATCTTCATACACATTTCCTTCTGTGTATATTCTTTCCCAAGAGCTGAAAGCTCATTTGTAATCTCAGTAAATCTGGCATCCAGCTGATCCAAAGTTTCACCTGGAAGCATTTTAAAAATTTTCAAATTTTTGAACAACAACAATTAATTTATTTATCTTAATTTGTTCTGATCCTTCACAAATTAAGGTCAGCTTATCCCAAATCTCTTTTGCAGATTTGCAAGATTTGACTTTGTTGAACATGGCTTTGTCCAACATTTTGTAGAGAATATCCTTGGCCACATTGTCCAGGTTGTATTTCTTTCTATCTTCATTTGTCCATTCAGTCCTTGGTTATTCAACCATGGATGGTCTTACTTTCAAAGAATGAGCTTTTCTTCTCCTCTCTGCACCGCTTTTTCTTACAAATTGTATTAACTTAGAGTATTTGCAGTGGCCCATCCTCTATCACTAGCCACATTTCATCATGTAATGCAGATAGATGAAATTGAATACGAATTTTCCAGTCATCAAATTTCTCTACTGTGAACATAGGAATGCGAGTTAGATTTGCTTCCATGATATTAACTTTGCTTGAAAAATGAAAGACTTTGAAACTCAAGTGTTTAAAATCGTTTTGAAGAGATAGAGATCTAGTTCAGCAACCAGTGCACAAGGCTTAATGAACCAACCGCTCTGATACCACCTGTAGGTCCCAAGGGGTGTGGTGTAAGTTTTAGAAGGGGGGGTTGAATAAACCTTACCAAATTTTCTATTTAAGTCCTTTTAAATAATTCAACAGAGTTGACTCAAATCAACTGTGTCCTTGGGGGACAGCAAAGTTGGCTATTCAGCTAAGTAACCTACTCAACAGACTCGATAGAGCTGTTGATAGTATAACTCGGTTGCTTACGCCAAATACTTAACTTGGCTGATTTGGCTTTTTAACAGCGGAAGACTTAACACCCTTTGATTTGATTTAAGCTTGTTTTAAACACTTGATTTTTAGCACTTAGTTATTTATCAGTTGGATAGCAAATACAAACTAACAGCAGATATAAGTAAATATGCAGGAATGTAAATTACTGAAAATAAATGACACAAATATTTTATAGAGGTTCGAAGATGGGGTAATTCTTCTAATCCTCTCTTCTCCAACTCCTGGAGAAATCCGCTATGTAACAGATCAGTTTACAAAGCGGTTATCAGTCTGGAGACAGCCTTGATCACACAACTGGCTTCTCTTGCGACTCAGCTTCTTCATAGGACAGCTGCCTTGCTACTTCAGCTCACTTCTCAAGTTCTTGGATTTGAGCACGAAGACCTCCAACAAACTTGACAATGGTTCGACCTTGAACCTTTCTACAATCCTTCAACCTGGAATGTAGACCCCTTTATTTCTTCAAAAGTTTCCTCTTCAACTGGTTGAAGTTTTCTCTCATTCACATCTTGTGTTGGATCGAGTTTCTTCGAGTTTAAGGCTTGAGGAATAGCTTGTAATGCTTTGAGATATTTGCAGATTACTTGCTTGAATATTGCTTGTTCGTTCGTGGTTCAGGTAATCAAGGTAACCTTTTCTCAATAGCTTCCTCAGCCTTTTATAGTGCACATTTGAACTTTGCCCGTTGAAGAGATAGGCTAATTTCAAATGCCACTTTGTGTTCGTTGGCTTGTCTTTTCTTGGTCTGCATCCTTGGTGATGTTCACCTTTCCTCATATTAAATGGCATTAAAGCATTGCAGGTTTCTGACACAAGGTGCATTGTTTCCCATTGGCTCATTCCTTTTGCACAATTCTGGTCCAAACACTTTAAGACTTGGCAGCTTGACATATTACTATATCGAGTAATATTCTTGACTTTATTTCACAGATCTAAGTCATTTGTCTTGACTTGACTGCTGCCTTTACTCCAGGTGACTTGAGTCTGCTCTAATCATGGGATTGACTCAACTATCACTTCAGCTGATAGACTTGGTTTCTTGAGTTTACTTAACTGACACTTCTCACAACTATTCCTCAGCTGACTCTCCTTCAGTCGAGTCCTTTACTTCCTTCTAGGCCATACTCAGCTGACAGACAACAGAGTCTTCATCCCAGTCCGCAGTTGACTTCTTGTAATCTTTGACATAGCTGACTCAACTCAGCTTTTCTAGTCCTATCTATTACAATACAAATTACAAGGAAAATGGGGTGCCAACTTCCTAGTTGAAGTTTTACATGGTATCATCAAAATATAAAAAATAAATTTCCTAACACAAGAAGTAATAATCATTAATATATTAACGCGATGTTCGAAATGAGCTGGAAATCATACAACAATATTATACATCAAATGTTAAAAAAAATAATACAACATCCGAATGCAAACATCAAAGTACAATTAACTATAAGAAATACAAGTTTTATCTAATCCGTAATCGTGCTCTCAGCCTCACTGTCGTCGTTGATGTTTATGATCTCCACTAGTTCATGTTTTGGCCATTCTTGGGGCTCCTGCGTGACGTCCATGGGAGCCTCATCCGGTCCCTCTTCAGGTTTCTCATCTTCCTCGGGATCCTCTATAGGTTTTTCTTCGGGATCCTCTTTAGGTTCTTCCCTAGGGTTCGTTTCTGGTTCTGCCTCGGGTTGTGGTTGTGCCTGGGTGTTCGCCGTATTAGCAATTTCAAGGGCTTGGTCCCTTTGAAGTACAGCTTGTGTGAGGTCCTGGATGGTATCGAGTTGCTTAAGTATGACTTGTTCATAGCGGTCGACTTTATCCCTTAGCAGATAGGCCTCCGTCTCCCACTGAAGTTTGCTGTCGCTAGCGCGTTGCGTCCCCTAGCGCATGTTGTCGATGTGCTCCTGGAGTACCCTGATTTGATCTTCCCGGGTGCGAATGGTTTTTTCGTGATCTCGACTTCATAAACTAAGGCGTTCTTTTCTTCCTAGCGCTGGACTAATAGGCTCTACATGTCGCGTGTGTGGTTACATTCCAGTTGCAGTTGGGAGTTAACCTTTACGAATTAATTATGCCAATAGGTTGCCATCTCCTCAAAATGGTCTCTCTCAGCATGAACCTCCCACACCATGGTCCATGTCGGAACTTCGGGATCCATTCCTCGTCAAAACACGAGTGTTTGTCAACAAGTATAAGTGGAAAATACAGTGAAGGATAAATATATCTAATCAGGAATTGACAAAGTATAAATAACCATTAATTATGTGTCTCCAATTATTACAAAATTCTTAACTTAGTCTAAACATTAGTGACATGATTCTCATGATCCATTATTGAACTTAATATCGAGGGTCTATGGTCCTCTTTAAAATAGATTCTTAGCATATATTAGTCAATAGCGGTACTACGTGGAGGGTCCTATCATGGGTCAGCTCGGAGTAAGTTTCCATCTTACTAGTCGAGCTCTGATACCACTAAAACTGTCACACCCCAAACGGGACCATGACGTGATCAATAATTTAAACCAGTTGATAAGCCAAATAAATCAAGTCAATAAAGGATTTATACCACATTAATACCTAAATAGTTAATTATTCATCAAAAGCAACCCAAACAGAGTTTAATATCGCAGCGGAATCTTAAGTTACAGTCCACAACATAACAAAATAGTTCCTAAATTACAACCCAAATAAAATATAACATTTGTTCAAGGGTCCTACGCTCTTAGATTACATGCTTAAAATAAAAGGAGTCCAACAACAAGCTAAAAATAAAGAAAATCTTTAGAAGTTGGGATGGGGCACAAATATGAATCACTCTGTAGTCTGATCTTCCTCGTCTACGTCCTCAATGTGTGGACAATCACCATTTGGTCGTTTCAAAAAGTTGGGGTGAGAGAAATTTTCAGTAGATGGGTGTCCGTGTGTAAGTGTGGCTTATATCAATGCAAGAAAATAGTTATATAAAGAATGCATGGTTCATGATGCATGCATCACACACGATTTACAAGCAGCGTGATCTTTCAACATAATATAGTATTACATAACTTGTTGAAAATAGTTCTTGAACATTCAAGCACCATGAATGGTATTCGAGCGAGTCAAGTAGTGGTTGCGTACGAAATGTAACGCCAACCTAAACAAGCAATCGGTCCGAGTAACTCCAGAATCCTGTGGATCAGATAGCGATTCCATCGTTCCTCCTTGTAACTCTATGAGCTAGATGACACAAGGCCCGGTCACCTTATTGCTCCTAGGCACGATAAATCCACAGTGCGGCTAATTAGGCCTGGATTATCATAATCATGATTATACCCCAATTCTACGACCCACTTCGCCCGTTGGACACTCCGTCCTTCAGTGGTGGGATTAGGATAGTGGGGCCGGTAATTGGAATAACAGCCGACCTACCCGATTCCATTACGCGACTAGTCCACTCTGATTGTGAGCTCGACACACCAAGTTGACTAAAGCAAGTAGGTTCACAAAGTTATAATATGTCAACAAGGCAGTCTAATACAATATACGAATCATGCAAAGCAATACAAGGTGTAAGTACGTTAAGTTTATATACACGAGTGTTTAGTAGTATTGATGGTGTAAACAAATTAAATGAAGCTAATTATCGGGAGGATAACCATGCTTCGGTTGATTTGGTGGATTCGGTATATTATGCGGGAGTTTTCAACCTCGTTGAATGTTTAAATAGTTATAAGGCGAGGAAGTCGCCACGCGTAACGCGTAAAATTCGGAAAGGAGTCCGTTAAGGTATGAGAATTTTTAAGAAAACTAAAAGTTATATAATTAAATATAAGTCAATAAATATCAGGACTGTACAAGGTAAATAATTAATTTGAGGTCCTTGATAAAATGTAATTTTCATAGGTAGCCCCGTTTTGGAAAAACTAGTATTTATAGGTTTTGAAATCGAATAAGTTTTGGTCTCGACCTCGAAAAAATATAAGTTCAGTTCCTAAATTCTCCAAATTATCCGGAGAATCATATTTTCAAAGATTTTGGGGTCGAATTTTTGAGAATTTTTGATTTGGTCTCCTTTTTGTCAAAATTATCATTTCTGGCCCCGAACTTAAAATATTTGGATCTCACAAACCGGAAGGGCTTTTGATGTGATTCTAATTTTAAAATATCACTTATAATAGGAGGTTATTGGGACAAAATCAGTTTTAAAAAGTCTTAGTTTAAGTCCCTTAACGTTTGAAAACTCCATTTCTAGTCCAATTTTTGAGTTTTTGCCCTTAAGGTTTATTTGGGGTCCATTTGTTATGAAATTTGAACTATGGGTTCAAAATATTATAAAATTAAAATTAAGTGTTTTTTCTAGGTACATGGACTGTATTAATCCTGGAAAGTTTATTTTTTGCCCTTGAGTTTGGTATTTTACACTTTAGTCTTCAAAATTTTAAAAATTGGTTTTCTTTACTCAAAACACTTTGATTTTTGGAATTTACTCAAAATATGAGTTTTTCAGTTAAAACAAGTTAAAATTTTCGAATTTTACAGAAAAGGCCTTGCACAGTTTGAAAAATCTGATTTTTAGTCCTTAAACTTTTAAAATTTCTCAATTAAGTCCTTAGGCTTTCAAAGGTTGGTTTTTATCATCTCAAAACCTTTAAACTTTTGTTATTATCTTAAAATATCATATTTTTAATATAGTACAATCCCATTTTTGAATTTTACAGAGGTATTCCCACAATTTTTGAATTTTGCAATTTAGTCCTCCAACTTTGCAATTTTTGCATACAAGGTCCAATAGATGAATTTTTCATATATTTTCAAGTTTTAAAGAATATAAAACAAATAAAACATGAATTTCTAAGTACATAGACATGCATTAACATATCATTCAAGAATACATCAAGAAATTCATAAATTTGTACATGCATGCACCTATTTTTGCAAAATTGAAACATCAAGCATATGTTTATGAAATTGTTGGACATAGATACTTGAAATACACATTCAATATATATTTATATATATCATGCAAGTTTCAAATTACTACATGCAACTTTTTACAATATTATTTGAGTTTTTCTAAAAGATTTTCCACCCACCTTGATGGTTCTTGTTAGGGTGTCTAGAGATGGTATTTCTTTCTACATCCTTGAAATCGATCACTACTTCCTCAAGGTAGTCCCTAATTGATAATTTTTTCAAGTATTTGAAGTTAAGATTTGAAGGATTTGTGGTAAGAAATGAGAGGTTAGATCAAAGGTCAAGAAGTCTACACTTACCTTGTGTAGTTTTGCAAGTTGAGCCTAAAATGGAGTATTTTCTTTGGACCTTAGTACCTTTGGTTATAACTTCCAAGGTCAGCCCCTATTTCAACACTAAAACCATATTTTGGTGTTAAAATTTGAAACAAAAGAGGAAAGAAAAAGGTAGTACTGAACCACAATTCTTACCTTGTTGTTTTGTTTTCTAGAAATGGCTTGAAGGTCCTCTTCAAGCTAATAACCAAATCTTGATTTCCTTAAGTTCTTCAAGAGTTGAGCTTCTAAGTGTACCTCAAAAGAGAAAAATTCACCAAGTTAGTAGATGAAGGAAATATGCTTAGAGATTTTAAGGAATAGATGAAGATGAAAGAACAAAAATTTTCTTACCTTAGCATAGTGTTTATTTTGTGGAAAGAGATGAGGGAAATTCTTGTGTTTTTTTGTCTAATTGTTAGAAGAAGAAGGGTGTTGGAAAGTAGAAAAAGTTGGAAGAGTTGAGAGAAGAATGTTGGATGAAAATGAATGAAATTGCTCTTCCTACACAAGCATATGGCCGATCACTATGAGAGGGGGAGAGAAGGTTTTTTTTTTGAACTCTCCAAAAATTAGCTTAGGTGGATGGTCTCTCAGCCATCTCACATCAGTTTGGAGTAAGTCTGCTGGATTTAGCCGTCTTGCAGCTAAGTTGTCTTGAATAACTTCTTCATCTTCATTCAGCTGTAGACCTCCCAGTTGTCTTTGAGACTCAGCTATCTCATCATCAACAGGGTTGAGTGCTCTCACTTCAGCTTCAACATAAGGACTCTTTTGTATAGTTGGTTGATTTAGCCTATCAGCTAACTCATCAATGTCTTCTCCATTCACATTAGGTTCATCAAACACCACATGGATAGACTCTTCTGTGACCATAGTCCTCTTGTTCAGCACTCTATAGGTTTTACTCTCAGCTGAGTCTCCCAAAAAGATACATCCATCACTATAGCATCAAAAGCCTTTAAATTATCCTTGCCATTATAATGGATGAAGAATTTACATCCAAATATCTTGAAATATCCAACATTTGACTTCCTCCCTGTCCAAATCTCATAGGGAGTTTTGGTCAATTGCTTGTTTATCATGCATCTATTTTGATTATAGCATGTTGTATTTATAGCTTCAGCCCAAAATCTCTTAGGCAATCTAGTTTTAGCTAACATAGTCCTTGCAGCTTCCTTGAGAGTTCTATTCCTTCTTTCAGCTACTTCATTCTGTTGTGGAGTCCTTGCAGCTGATAACTCATGAGCAATACCATTTTCAACACAATACTGAGTTATCATCCCATTGACAAACTCAGTTCCCCTGCCAGATCATATCTTTATAATGGTTTGACTCTTCTCATTTTGAACTCTTCTCATCAGCTGAGATAACTTCTGTAGTGTTTCCTTCTTTTTACACATGAAAATAGTCCATGTATATTTTGAATCCACCACCACTAAGGTGTATTTCTTTCCACTGATGCTAGCTGGCTCAAATGGACCAAATAAATCCACATGCAACAGATTCAATATTCTTATTGAAGAAGGACTTGACTTATCCTTGAATAATGATTTGATATGCCTTCCCATCTGACATGCATCACATATACTTTCTTTCTTATTCACTAAGTCTGGCAATCTTTCTACAAGATGAATCCTTGCAAGCTTGTTGATTGTCTTGAAATTCGGATGACTCAGCTTCTTATGCCACAGCCAACTTGATTCGGCTATACTCCTTGCTAGCAGACATGTGCTTGGTGTAGCAGTGGACCAATCTACCACATAAATATTCTTTTGCCTTGATCCTTGCAGCACTATTTCGTTGGACTCAGCATCTTTGATTTGGCATATTCCTATATTGAATCCTACATTGTATCCTTTGTAACAGAGTTGGCTGATACTTAACAGCTGATGTTGAGGCCTTCAACATAAGCAACATCTGTGATTTCCAATCCATTTTTTTTTATGGATCCTGTGCCTTTGATATCCCCTGGAGCTTCATTACCTCCAAATATAACTTTAGCACCTCTAATCTCCTTGAATCTTGACAGATTTCTCTTGTTTCCTGTCATATGTCTGGAACAGCCGCTATCCATGTACCAGGTTCCTTGGCACTCAGTTGTTCATTGAACCTGCAATCAAGGAAATTAATTTTTAGGTACCCATACTTGTGTAGGTCCTGAGGGGTTAGTGCTATAAGATGTTCCAACCAACTTATAGCCAGATGACCTGACCCTAAGAGGTTGCCATCTATCAGTACCATAATCATAATGCACATTAGCAAATTGCTTGGGGGTTTTAGGATCATACAACTGTCTCTTTTGTCTGTATACCTGTGTGTGTGTTTTAGCAATTGCTTTCTTGGGATAATTATGAAATCTCAGAGTGTAGTGTTTGGGTGCATATGTGTGTTGATAATAGCTCTTTTGCCTTGGGAATGACCTTTGCTAAGGTTGAGGTCTTTGCCATTGTGGCTTGTATCCCATAGGTCTTTGATGATGTTTCACATTATTCCAATCAGCTTGGTTCGGATAGTTTCTACCATTCCCAAAAGTGTATTTCTTTGATGAAATTTATGGGGCTTTTGGTAGCTCTGTTTGCTTCCCACAGAATATTTTCTGTTTGGAGTCTGCTGAGGGACCTGTCTGAATTTATTCTCAGCTGTCCTTTCAGCATACTCAACTGGCTTCTTTCCTTTCCCTTTATAGCCAAGGCCAATATGATTGTGATTATGCTTTGGAGTGAATGTGGGTGCAACATTTGGTGTTTTGGGTTTTTGGAATACTTCATTGCTTGAAGATTCCTTTTCCAAAATCACTGTTGGAGTTTGACTGTGCACAAAGGAATTAAATCATATGCCTGTCTTGTCTCCACATTCTTTTTGACTCATAATAAGTTCATCCAATGATTTGGATGCTTTTGTAAATGAGGCAATCACATTTTTAAGATCTCTTTCCCTCTTTTTTATAGTAGCTAACTCTGCTATTATCTTGGCATTTTCAGCCTTCAGCTTAGTATTCTCATCAGCTATGTGACTCAGAGTACTCAGCTCTTCTGTCAGCTGTGATTTTTGGCTTTTAAGCTGGATGTTTTCCTATTTAAAAGTGTGTGAGAGGTTTTAATGTGCTCAAAATCTTTCATCATCTTGCCTAATGAATCATAAAGATCTGTGGGTGATGAAGTGTGTGTGTTACAGTCACTATCACCTGAATCCGAAGGATATGACGTGGAGTTTATCTCATCTTCACTACAACATAAATGACATTAGGTAACACAAAATTTGTAGCACTTTTACATAAGGTACATATACACATGTTTGTAACACTTTTTACATTACAATATTTATGTAACACTTTTGTAGCACTTTATCCATATCTAACAATTATATGTAACACTTTTATATAAGTAACACTTTTTAAGTATCACATTTTTTATTATTTTTTTTGTAACGCAAATAGGTAACTCTTTTATCAATATGTAACGCTTATATGTAACACTTTTATATAAGTAACACTATTTAAGTATCACTTTGTTTTTGTTATTTCTTTTGTAACGCAAATAGGTATCACTTTATTTAAGAACCACTCTTGGCAACATTATATTTTATTGACTGTAACACTTTTTAAGCTATATTTTAGTAACACAAAATTATATAACTATCATTAAATAATATCAAAGATTTATCTAATTAATTGATGTCAGCAAACCTAAAAATTGTAGACATCATGTACTCTGTTTTTTTTTAACTGATTTTTTGTTTTCTTTACAAAGTATTTTAGTTTTGCTTTTATTTTTTTATTTTTTAAGAAGGCAATTAATTTCGTCTTACTACCGACGGAAAATGCGCATGTATATATTTTATTATTATTTATTTATTTATTTTCTAATTTTTACTAACGGAGACCAATTTCATCGTTAAACCTTTTTTTTTGTTTTTTTTCACTTTTTTTAAAAAAAATTATCAATAAAAATTGATGTTGTCGGTAATTATTTAGGAATTTTTTCCGCCGGTAAATTATTTTTTCATTATTTTCTTTATTATTTAATTTTTTTATTGTTAGAAATTTTTTTATCTGTCGGTAAATTAATTTTATATTTTTATATATTTTTTATTTTTACCGATTGAATATTTATCAGTCGGTAAATTTATTTTATATATTTTTGATATTTAATTTGTTGTGTCCTTTAATATATAATATAATATGATTTTCAAACTATATACTATACAATATAAAATTTCATATATACAGTGTATAATATAATTTAATATATATTATAAAATATAATCTTTATTATATAAAATATATTATATATGCATATAATATAATATATATATGTGTGTGTGATTGTATGTGTATGTGTATATATAAAACAAAGCAAAAGTTGTAATAAGAATCAACTTAGCTTAGTGGCAAATTGCCACTTCCATACATATCAGGTCGTGGGTTCGAATCTACTTGGTGGCAAAAAATAATATTTCTACGAAGTGCTACAAGAAAAGTGTTACATAAGATTCATATGTAACACTTTAGAAGTATTTTTTTTAAAGTGTTACAAATATAAAAAGTGTTACAAAAAAGTGTTACATTTTCATATGTAACACTTTAGAAATATTGTTTCAAAGTGTTACCAATAGAAAACTTAATGTAACACTTAGAAAAAGTGTTACTAAAAGCTAATAAATGTGATACCTTAGACTATAGGTAGCACGGGCAAGTGCAGCGCCATAAAAGTGTTACCTATTGTCTATAGTAGCATTTTATGGCCATTAGGTAACATTTTTTTAGTGTTACCTAATGTCATTTATGTTGTAGTGTGTTTTGCATGTTTTTGAGTATTATTTTTGTGTGTTTTTGTTTTATTTTGTGTGTGATTATGCATATTTCCGTAGCTTAAAGTATTGGTTATAGTGTCGAGTGTTACGTAGGGTGTTCTTTGTCATTTTTATAGGTTATGATGAAAAGAGGCTCGAAAACGGATGAAAAATGGAGAAAACGGGCATAATGACAAACATCGGCCGGTAGCAGGTGCGCGGGCACGCAAGACACCGCGCAGCAGGCGCGCGGGCGCGCATCGTATCGAGCAGGCGCGCAAAGAAGACAGACAGGCGGGCGCGGGGATTCAGCGCAAGGCGCGCGAGAGGGGTCGGCTGCGGATTGCGCGGCGCGCGTGGTGGTGTCGTCTTTGAACACGAAATTTCTGATTTTTATCCGATTTTTGGCTCTTTCACATTGTTTAGGACTCTAGGCTTATAAATAGGACTTGGGGAGACCCTATTTTCGACACACCATCATTCATAGCACTTTTAGACTTTAGTTTTTGGTATTTTTCTCTTCCATTCAACATTGGGATTGCTTGGATTCTTCCCCTTGAAGTTATTTTTGCTTTTTAATCAAAGAGTAAGATTTCTTCATCTCTTTTGTCTGATTTCAATTGTTGGGTGATTATTATTGTTGCATGATCATGTTTATGATTGTTTTCTTTCCTTCAATTGAGATTATGATCCCATCCCCAAGCATGAACTAATTTCCTTGTTCTAGGATTAGGATGATTTGATTCAAACAAACAAGCATGAGTATTGATTAATTGATCTGCTTTCCTGAATAAATTGCTTTACTTGTTGATTGATTGTTTGGCCAACTCTTGATTGTTTGAGGGGATAATTGAGATCGATCGAAGATATTATTCCTGGACTAAATTTATTCAGGGGGTTAGATATGAATCAGAAATGTATTATCTAACTCAAGGCTTAATGAAAATAGCAAATTATGTTGGGATAGCCCTAATCTGTGAATACGAGAGTTATCAGATCTAGACCTAGTCTTTCCATAATTGTTATATTTGTTAACCGCATGATCAACTAATTGATATTCTGCTTGCAAGTTTGATGAGATGAATCCATAATCCTAGACTTTCTCCCATATCTTTTTCTCCAAGTTTAATCCTGCTTAGTTTTAATTTGTTTTTTTAATTGTTTTCTTTTAGTTTATTTAAAACCAACAAATCTGGGTAGAGTGTTTAGGATTTATTTTCTGTCTATTGTGATACATAATAATTATTTACCGGCTAATTCTTCCTTGAGAGACGACTTGTGGTTAACTTGCTACCCTACAATTGATCTCGTTCTCTTGCGAGGATTGCTAGATTTATTTTAGGTGTTTAGCGGTCGAACAAAATTTTGGCGCCGTTGCCGGGGAAGGCTTTAGGCGTAATAATTATTGTGTCTATTTTCCGTGTTTCTAGATTAGGATTCTTTTTGTTTATTTTTAGTTTAGGACTCTTTTTGTTTCTTTTTGGTTTTTACTTTATTCCACTGGGGCGTTTGATCTGTTTTTCTGGTGTTGTTTATGCAAGGACGTAGAAATCTCAATTGGGACCTTGCGCCTTTCGTGGACGATATCCATCGAGTTGCGAGACGAACAAGGAAAGAAGGGGACGATTCTACGGATAGCAGCATGGAATCTCGCGATCACATTCCGAAAGAAGAACAAATAGACGAATCAGAGATGGGCGATAATCAAAACGGAAACAACGTGGAGGCACGCCAGCCTTCGATGCGTGAGTTTGCACGCCCTTTCATTGGGACTGCGACCTCTTGCATCACATTGGGACAAGCAAAGACGGAACTACGAGCTAAAAACAATACACTTTAATCGGACCGTCATTTCTATGGGATGCCCAATGAAGATCCTCTTAACTTCATTCGGGAATTCTATTCAGTCATTCAAACTTTTCCTCTACAAGGTTTGGATGAAGACCAGCTTAGGATGCGCTGTTTTCCTTATACTCTGAAGGACCGGGCGAAAACTTGGCTTATGTCTCTACCTTCTAACTCTCTTACTGATTGGGAGGCGGTGTACTATAAGTTTATGGGCAGGTACTACTCTCATCAGAAAACTTCAGATCTGCGAGGTAAGATAGCTACTTTTAGTCAAATGGAAGGTGAGCCTTTTCATGAGGCCTAGGATCGCTTTAAGGATTTACAGATTAAATGCCCATATCATCACTACCCATTGGAATTGTTAAACCAATTTTTCTATGATGGATTATCGCATAATTATCAATATATGGTTGACAATGCCACTGGGGGTGACATGGGTGTACATACGGCCCAGGAAATCTATGATATTTTAGATATGATGAGCGATAACTCACAACAAAAGAGTGCCAGAAGAAAATGGGCTATCGTGAATGAAGTAGCCCCGAGCTACGATGTGACAAAACAATTGGCTGAGTTGACTAAGCAAGTACAATTGTTGGCTACAATGGGGCATCCACCCACGCCCCCTTCTGCCGAGTCTTGCAGGATCTGTGGCGAATTTGGTCATGGGGCCAACGTTTGTAATACTATCTCTCAGACATATAATTCAGGTTGGCGGAACCATCCGAACTTTAGTTGGGGAAATTCACAAAATCCCTCTCATATTTATCCGAGGCCACCGCAACCCCAAGGCCAGCAAATCAACCAATCAAGGGCTCCATCTATTGAAGACAACTTGAACTCATTTATTCAAGTCAGACAGCAAACACAAGAAGGTAACAATAGACGGTTTGAATCTATGGAAGCTTCTTTTAAGCGTCTTGAGACTCAAGTTGGTCAATTGACGACTCAAGTTGGTGAGATAGCTCGACATATATTCAAGCAGGACACACATCCTAGTCAACCAACACAAGCTCAATCCATCACCGTTCTTGAATTTGGTGAGATTTCTGATCATGAAAGTGAGATTCCTCTTTCAATTGTCTCATCTAACCCTGCAGGTATCGCAAACATAGAAAAGGAAGTTGATGCAGGTGAAGAAGACATGAATATGGAGGCAAGCACGGGATCGCCTTCCCATGAACTTTCTAATCCGCCCCTAAGTCCATGCCCAACACAAGATCCAGGTAGTTTCACTATCAATATTTCTTTTGGGAATGGTAAGGAAGTCGCAGGGATGCTTGATCTTGGAGCCGGAATTAACTTTATGCCTTACTCTACCTTTAAACAATTAGATTTAGGGGAATTAAAGTTCACCGGATTACGTTTGCAACTTGCTGATAGATCCATTAGGTATCCTACAGGCATTGTTGAAAATATTTTAGTCCAAGTAGGCGGTCTTAAAATTCTCACTGATTTTGTTATTTTGGATATGCAAAAGGATAAAGGTAATCTTAAAGATCGTACTATACTGTTGGGTAGACCATTCATGGCAACCACTAATACTTTGATCGATGTCAAAAATAGAAAACTCAGTATGAATGTCTTGGGCAAATCTGTAACGTTTTCAATTTTTGATATAGCTCGTAATCCTGCATGTGCTTTGAATGATTATCTGATTGTTGACTCGACCGATTCTGCCATGAAAGATGTCATATGGCAGGAACGCAATATGCTTCGAAATGGAAAACAACCAGATAAAAATTACAAGGTGGTAAATAGGGTTTTGCTCGATGATCCGCCTTGAATCTCTCCATTGACACCGTCAAGCTAATGACGTTAAAAGAGCGCTTCTTGGGAGGCAACCCAAAATTTTCACTGTTTTATTAAAAAAAAAATTGTGTGTGTGTTTTCATATTTTCATGTGCGTGGTGTTATTATTTTGTTCCCTTCACATGGCTTTTGCAGATTTGTAGGCGGATATGACTATGGTGCCATTTATCGATTTTCGCATTTTTCAGGGACGTATCTTTTTCCTTCTCTTTTACGCATTGAGGTCATTGCGTGATTTAAGTGTGGGGGGATGACTAGTCATTGATAAAATATGATGATTGCATGTGGATATATTTTTACTTTGCCTAGTGATTATCCCAAGTTTAATAATAGTGTTATTTAGTCAACTTGAAATAGATGTATTAATTTGAGTTTCAATTATGAAATGACTTTGTGAACTTGATACGTAGGATTTGACTAAGTCGTCAATTAGCCTTTGGGGTGAACAAATGAGGTGATGATTAATCAATAGCTCGAGTTGTGGGGCTTGAATTACGAGATTTCATTAATGTGAATTAAGTTAAAATCCTGTTGTGATTTGTGTGTACACAAAGTTGCTAGCCTTGCGGAAAAAAAAAACATGATATAGCCAAAAGGGCATGATAAAGCTATATATAAAAATAGAACAATCGAGATTATACTCCGCTGATTGAGCTGCTTAGTAACTAGGAGCATTCATGAGCCCCATGTTTGACTTTTACGTAAAACGGCGGCTCAAAACATGAGTATCGGAAACCACCCTAGGAGCCTTTGGAAAACATCCGAAGTTTATACCTAGTGGAATAATATATCGGGAGTTCTAGCGCAAAAAAAAAACATTGCTAGTAATTGCGTGATTGGTTGTGTGAATAAAAGGGTTGCAACTTTTGACACAAATTTGAAATTTAGTAAGGAAGGTCAAACACTTTGGTTAATGTTTAATTTGAGCCAAGTGAGTTTATTGTGAAGGATGGGGATCGATGAAGAATAATCCGAGGTAGATAGAACATTGTGTTATGGATTAATTGGTTCTCAAATTGGACATTATATTTCTTGTTGGGTTTGTTGGCATTATTATTTGCTTGAGGACAAGCAAAAGGTTAAGTATGGGGGAGTTGTTTTGCATGTTTTTGAGTATTATTTTTGTGTGTTTTTGTTTTATTTTGTGTGTGATTATGCATATTTCCGTAGCTTAAAGTATTGGTTATAGTGTCGAGTGTTACGTAGGGTGTTCTTTGTCATTTTTATAGGTTATGATGAAAAGAGGCTCGAAAACGGATGAAAAATGGAGAAAACGGGCATAATGACAAACATCGGCCGGTAGCAGGTGCGCGGGCGCACATCGTATCGCGTGGGCGTGCAAAGAAGACAGCGTATGGGCGCGAGGGATTCAGCGCGGGCGCGCGAGGAAGGTCGGCTGCAGGATTGTGCGGGTGCGCGCTGGAGCGCGCGGGCGCGCATGGTGTCGTGCTGAACACGAAATTTCTGATTTTTATCCGATTTTTGGCTCTTCCACATTGTTTAGGACTCTAGGCTTATAAATAGGACTTGGGGAGCCCCTATTTTCGACACACCATCATTCATAGCACTTTTAGACTTTAGTTTTTGGTATTTTTCTCTTCCATTCAACATTGGGATTGCTTGGATTCATCCCCTTGAAGTTATTTTTGCTTAATGAAAGAGTAAGATTTCTTCATCTCTTTTGTCTGATTTCAATTGTTGGGTGATTATTATTGTTGCATGATCATGTTTATGATTGTTTTCTTTCCTTCAATTGAGATTATGATCCCATCCCCAAGCATGAACTAATTTTCTTTTTCTAGGATTAGGATGATTTGATTCAAACAAACAAGCATGAGTATTGATTAATTGATCTGCTTTCCTGAATAAATTGCTTTACTTGTTGATTGATTGTTTGGCCAACTCTTGATTGTTTGAGGGGATAATTGAGATCGATCGAAGATATTATTCCCGACTAAATTTATTCAGGGGTTAGATATGAATCGAAATGTATTATCTAACTCAAGGCTTAATGAAAATAGCAAATTATGTTGGGATAGCCCTAATCTGTGAATACGAGAGTTATCAGATCTAGACCTAGTCTTTCCATGATTGTTATATTTGTTAACCGCATGATCAATTAATTGATATTCTGCTTGCAAGTTTGACGAGATGAATCCATAATCCTAGACTTTCTCCCATATCTTTTTCTCCAAGTTTAATCCTGCTTAGTTTTAATTTGTTTTTTTAATTGTTTTCTTTTAGTTTATTTAAAACCAACAAATCTGGGTAGAGTGTTTAGGATTTATTTTCTGTCTATTGTGATACATAATAATTATTTACCGGCTAAGTCTTCCTTAAGAGACGACTTGTGGTTAACTTGCTACCCTACAATTGATCTCGTTCTCTTGCGAGGATTGCTAGATTTATTTTAGGTGTTTAGCGGTCGAACATAGTGTTTCTTGATCTTTTTGATCTTGTTCTTTGGCCATGAGGTAGATCAAAGCCTCTTTCTCTATGTCACTTGAGTAGTCAGCTTCACTACTCTCTGAGTTTGCTGCCTCTTTGCACTTGGCTGGCTCAGCAGCCAACATAGCTTTCTTCTTTTTCTGTCTTCTTTCCCTGAAGACTCTTCTTTCTTCTTCATTTCTATACTTGTTGACTGCTTAAGCCAAATACTTAACTTAGTTGATTTGGTTTTATAACAGCGGAAGACTTAACACTATTTGAATGATTTAAAGCTTGTTTTTAACACTTGTTTCAGCACTTAGTTAATTATCAGTTGGATAGCAGATTTAACTAACAACAGATATAAAGTAAATATGTAGGAATGTAAATGCTAAAAATAAATTGACACAAGTATTTTTATAGTGGTTCAAAGATGGGGTAGTTCTTCTAGTCCACTCTTCTCCAACTCCTGGAGGAATCCACTAAGTAATAGATCAAGTTACAAAGCAGTGAATAGTCTAGAGACATCCTTGATCACACAGTTGGCTTCTCCTACGACTCAGCTTCTTCACGAGGCAGCTGCCTGGCTACTTCAACTCACTTCTCAAGTTCTTGGATTTGATCATGAAGCCCCAACAAACTTGATACTTGGTTCGACCTTGAACCTTTCTACAATCCTTCAACTTGGAAAGTAGACCCCCTTTTTTTGATCATCAAATAGTTTCCTCTTCAACTGATTGAAGTTTTCTTTACTTCACAACTTGTGTTGGATTGAGTTTCTTCGAGTTTTAGGCTTGAGGAATATCTGGAAATGCTTTGAGAATATTTGTAGATTGATTGCTTGAATAATGTTTGCTCTTGCTAGGTTCAGGTAACCCTTTCTCAAATGCTTTCTCAGCCTTTTATAGTGCACATTTGAAATTTGCCCGTTGAAGAGATATGCTAGTTTCAAATGTCACTTTGTGTTCGTTGGCTTGTCTTTTCTTGGTCTACAACCCTTGTGATGTTGACCTTTTCTCGTATTAATTGGCTCTTCAGCTTTATAGGTTCGGACACAAAATGCAGTGTTTCCCATTGGCTCATTCCTTTTGCGTATTTCTGGGCCAAACACTTTAACACCTGGCAACTTAACATATTACTATATCAAGTAATATTCTTGACTTTATTCCAACGGATCTAAGTCAGTTGTTTTCACTTGATTGCTGCCTTTACCCAAGGTGACTTGAGTCTGCTCCAATCATAAGACTGACTCAACTATCACTTCAACTGATAGACTTGGATCCTCAAGTTGACTTGACTGACACTTCTCACAGCTGTTCCTCAGCTGACTCTCCTTCAGTCGAGTCCTTGACTTTCTTCCTGGCCATACTCAGCTGACACACAGCAGAGTTTTCATTCCAGTCCATAGTTGACTTCTTGTAATCTTGACTTAGCTAACTTCACTCAGCTCTTCCATTCCTACCTATTACAATATAGAATTACAAGGATAATGGGGTGCCAACTTCCTAGTTTAAGTTTTACATGGTATCATCAAAATCTAACAAATAAATTTCCTAATAATTTTCCCCTTTTAGATGATGCCAAAACTTAAAACATACTCAAAAAGTAAACAGAAAAATACAAGCAGTGCAGTAACAAAGAATGTATGCTTTTAAATAATTATTTTATTGATCTTAGCATTCTTGTCCTTTGCAAAGTTGTTTACATCAAGTAACAGAGCTATACAAAAATACAACTTTTCAACATGTATTTCAGCTAAGTTACATAGAGAACGAACATTACAGGGAAATACACAGAGCTAGTACATAAGACTTACATTAATTTATTTACAACAAAGAAAAGTACATGAAGGTGTTCGCAGCACACTTCAATACTTTTGTTGCTTCCTTCTTCTTTCCTCATCTTTAGCTCTATTCCTATCATCCTCTGACCTTCTCCTCTTCTTCTCCTCTTCATCTCGCTTCATCTTCTTATACGCTCGCCTAGCAGCAGGGTCATCCCTTTGCTGCCTTTCAAGCCATTCACGATTCGCTCTCTCATTCTCAGCTTCTTGCCTTCTAACTGCTTCGGCATTCATGCGTGCAACCTCAATGTTAGCAAGATGGTCATATCCAGTCCAGTATGTGGTCCCTTTCTTCTGTGGATCAACATACGTAACATCCTTTGGTCTTGGCCATGGTTGAGAACCTTTTCCACTGCCACCATGTCTTCCCCTTCCTGACTCATCTCCCCTTCTTCTGGGAGTATACTATATTGGGGCCTTTGACTTTCCAGCTGAGTGACTGCTGGAATTTTGCTACTTATCAGCTGATTTACACAAATCCAATCCCTTCCCCCAATACAAATCCCAGGCTTGAGGCAGAGTCATCCCTTGAAAATAACCTTCTGCTTCTAGAGTTTGAAACTCCTCAAGAGATCTCGGCTCAGATCCAGCACCAAGCATGGCAATATCTCTCGGGGGTTTAATTGCAGCATAGTCCTTTCCGACTGGAGGACCACCATATTGTTTTCTAATCTCTTGAACACGTGCAGATTGCCTTTCAGCTACCTTCTCAAATGCAGCTTCAATGGCCTTCTTTGATTCTTTCATAGCCATCTCAGCTTTCTTCTCTATGGACAGCTCACTTGGCAGCTTTCTAAGAATGGAAGCAGTGACATCACCTTGCTGCGGGGTTTCAGCATACATGAGTTTCAAAGGAATCGAACTTTCTTTCCCCTCAGTTGTGTCACCTTTCTTCGCCTCCTTATCACTCCTCTTCTCTTCATTCAATCCCTTTAGGGCCTCATCTTCTCCCTTTTTGGCATCATCACCAAATGAACGGGTTAGCCCAGGGAATAAACCACTCAGAAGGAAATCAAGTCGGCAGAGTGTTGAATTTTGCTTTAAATCTACTATGGAGTGGGCTTTTCGAAACTCTGACCGAGTAGCCGTCGACTCAGCTGTCACCAATTTCATCTCGGCCATTAGAAGACTGAACTTGTTATTCATGTTGTACTCTAGGCGAGTAATTTCGGCCTGGTGGTGATGCTTAAGCAGCTCCATGTCCGGCTTGTGTGTTGTTTCCATTATGACCATGTACTCCTTCATTCTCTGCTGAATTATTGAAGTGTCCGCACTTCATACTAGCATCTTTGCAAATAGGGCCTTGAAGTAGTGGACCTGCTCTGAGCGCATGGCAGTCTGCTATGCAGTCCATTCCCTTATTCAAACGATAATCCCTCTCAAGTCAGTAGTGAGGGTTGCATCCCGATTGTCAAATATAAGATCCAGAGATGCCTAGTGGCGTTCCATCTTCTCAATCTCATCACAGATTTTCTTGAAGGCTTCATGGAACTTGGTTGTCGAATTCGAACCAGCTTTAGGCCACACTGCATCGAAATTAAAGTCCATTGGCACAATCAAATCTATGGGAATGACGGGCTCTTCTTGCACGATATACTTCTCTTGATCTCTGGCAGACTCTTCCTCCATGTTAGGCAGCTCAGCATTGAATGGGAACATGTCTTCAAAAACGTCATTGCGCACAAACGATATCCCCGTAGCTCCACTTTGAGGGGTTTGTCCTTGTGCTTCCTGCAATGAACCAGCTCTTTGTGCCTCGGCTACGGTAGCATCATCGGCAGATATCACAGCTGTAAGAGCCTACGAGAAAGCTATTGGAGTCATTGTGGTAGCCTGCGCAACTGATTCTGTTTTAGCTTGAATAGTTGAATGTATTTGCTCAGCTGACTGAGCCTCAGATGTCATAATAGCTTCATCGGTCTCAGTAGGTTTTTCATTTGAGTTACCTGGTCCTCAGCTGTCTCATCAGCGTCATCAGAATTTGATGTGGCCTTAGGGGATGGCTCATCATCAAAATTGAATCTCGTGGGAGTTTTCTTATCACTGACATAGCTCCGAGATTTAAGAACATCTTCAGCCTTGTCCATAGAAGAATCTTCAGGATGGGTGGACTCGGCTTCATCCTCGGATCCCAGAAATGATGTGTCAATATGTTCTTAGGAATCACAAAGGGCGTTGATCTCCTCTTCCGCAACAGCTCCTTCTATTTGAGGAATGTTCTGTTGACCTTGTTCCTTACCTAGGGAAGTCTCAACCTCCCTTAGGCCTTCTTTACCCCCAGCAGTCTCAATCGCTGTGGGGCCTTCTACAATCCCTTCGACAGACTCAGCTGTCTTAAGGTCTTCGACGATGGCATCCTTCGCAGTCTCAACTCCTTGGACTGCACTTTCATGGCCCAGAGTCTCAACTCCCGGGGCCTCTCCATCCTTCTCCTTAGCTGCAGCAGCAGCTTCATTGGCCTGCACTGTGATATTCTCTCGTTCTCCTCCAAACATCTTTGTGTTGTCTCCCACAGCATCCTCCGACCATGCTGTGATGGAGAGAGTTTCCCCCTCAGATCGCACCAGCTGAGTGAACGACGATGGGGTTACTCTGCTCCTGAGACTCGGCTGTAGTTTCCTTTGAGTAGTTAGCCGTATGGGTAGGTGTCTCAACACCTTCTTCAGGGGTAGGCTTGGCTTGGGTGCCCAAATTCCCAGCTTCATCGCCATGTCCCTGAGAGCCATCCGTAGAGTGCTCGGGGGACGTGGTCGCTGCAATAACGGTTGCAATCTCCTGTGCCACTCCCAAAGGATCAGTCCGAGGAGAGACTTTAGAGGACTCTCCTGGACCTTCTTGAAGATTCAACTCGTGCATGGCTCTTGATTCTCGAGTGGCCTGCTGTAACTCGGTTTTCTCTACTACAGCAACAGGGTCCATCTCCTCCATATCACTATCAGTTGACTCCTGTAGATGCTCATGTGTCCCTGTGTGCAAATGCATCTTAGATTTCTCCAAGGCTTTGGCTCGGTCCTCAGCTTTCTCCTTTTCATCCTCCTTGATGATTCGAAGGGTATCCATGTAGTATTCTTCATTAAGGGCAAATTGGACAGTTGCATGTCCAAGGAAGCTGAGAAGTTCTTCCTCTTCTTCAATAAACTCACGGTGAGCGAACTGCTACCTTGAGTAATCCAACTTCCATTTCCTCCACTCCCTTAGTCTGCGGTGGATATCCGGATAGATTATAGTGTACATTATAAGATCATCATCATCATCCTCTCCGACCTCTGGAATTGCGGCTAATGGAGCTTGCTCCTCCTCAGACTCAACTGCATCAGTCTGAGGGGGTGAGACAACCTGTTCTTCCATGGTCTTGGTTGTCTCCCGCATAGCTGGGTCTTCTAGCCTCTGCTAATCAGCATTAGCAGTCTTTTTGGGCTCATTCACTTTTTCCTGAGATTGCTTTTCTTGAGCATCAGCAGTCTCACTGGTCTTCTCCAGCTGAGTACCGAACTCGGTTGTTTTCTCCAATTCAGATTTCCTGAACAACCATCTTCTCTTGGTGGCAACCAACGGAATCTTTGGTTCCACTCCTGTAGGCTCTTCAAGGGTGAAGGCTTGTGTTTCAACAGATCTTTCTTAGAAGCAACTGTCTTCCGAGACTTGGTAGTCTGCTTCTTCTTCACGACTGAAGAAGGAATTTAGGGTTCCTCCTCAATCTCGGCTGCGGGGGCAGGGGCTTCGGCTACTTGGGCAGGGGCTTTTGGTTTGGTTGCGGGGGCAGGGGCAGGCTTGGATGTCGCAGCTCTCTTCTTGGAGATCGGCTTCGGGGAGAGAGCTGGGGAGGTCTTAGCCGTGTCTTCGGCAGGGTCAGCTGATTCCCCCTCACTAGTATCCGCCTTCCTCGTATGGGCCTTCTTCTGCGCACTAGAGAGGTTCGCCTTGAACATCCTCTTGTTTGCATGGAACGGATTTTCATGGCGCAGTGCATACCCTTCACTTCCATCAAGTGGCCAACGACAAGGCCATAACCCAGCGAACATCCAAAGGTCCCATCCTCCTTATAGGACCGGTTGATCACATTTTAGCACACTCGGCTGAAGATGAATTCAGCCCAGTGTACCTTCTTGCCTTGCATGATTGCAGCCATCACAATTAGCTTAGTCTTAGACAACTGATTGAAACTCCCAAATTTCATATCCACGCACTTGGACACAATGTCCATCCGTTTGTGGTAGTCTTCCTTCAAAAATCTTTCTTAGCTGTATACACATCTTTAGCAGCATACTCTGGATTTGCAACTTCCTTCCAAGCTGCAACCAAGTTGACATCTTTCTCAGGGATGTCCTTCATACCTTCAGACGACAAGAAACAATGCTCAGCAAGGTCCTTTGCAGTTATTTTGATGGTCTTGCTGTGGACGGATGAACAAATTTCATCGTCATGCACTTCAGTGTTCACATAGAGCATTGCCACTTCTTCCAGATATGTATGCATAAACTGCATCAATAGAAAGTCCTTCAGACCGGACTTTTCCAACTTCTCAGCTCTCTTCTTCACATGGGCCTCATCAATGCCCTGTTTGATCATGCCCTTGAACTCCAAAGACGCTCCAGTGTGGATTTACTCAAATAGCAACACAAAATCAGGATTTGCAGCCATTTTCAGAATTTTTAACCGATGGAAAACTTGAAAAACTTGAACTTAAACATTAGGGTTTCAAACGGATTTGCAAAGAGAAAATGCTTTCTTGCTGAAGACGAGTAAGTTTGTGTGAGGAGAGAGAAAATGAAATTTCATGTATATGGGACATGAAAGGACGGTTTTTGAAATTTGAAAAATTTGATCAAAATCAACGGTCAAGATTAAGCTTTCAAAACCGCATTAATTTCCCCACATTAAATGCAACAATATTTATATCCAATCATATGGTTTACTCTGCAGCTTTTGTGTTGATAGTCATAATTACGCTGACGTCATCCTCAAAAATATTCCCGCTTAATTAAAACGACTGCGTTTTTGTCACTTAGCTCATAAATGATTCAGCTTACTTCCAAAGTGACTTAGCTCTGCTTCTCTCTTCACATATCATCACTCAGCTGTCCGCTAAATCGATACAGTTGTCTTCCCGACTGGGTTGTTTCACTTGGCTGAAATGTGAAACTTGCTTATTTTCCATTTTGTCATCTTCTATATTTGCTGATTGAGTGTTCTGAGTAATCTAACTCATCTCAATTAACCCTAACTCATTCTTGAGCTCTTCAAACCTTGACTCACATAATGGCTTTGTGAATATGTCAGCTAACTGCTTATCAGTTGAGATGTATTCCAAAGTGATGTCTTTCTTTTCAACATGATATCTTATAAAATGATATCTAGCATCAATGTGCTTTGTTCTTGAATGCAACACAGAATTCTAAGTGATTGCAATAGCACTAGTGTTATCACACATAATTGGAATCCCTTTTTCTTCAATATCATGATCTCTCAGTTGTTGTCTCATCCATAAGACTTGGGCACAACAGCTGCCCGCAGCTATGTACTCTACTTCAGCTGTGGATGTAGCCATTGAGTTTTGTTTCTTGCTGAACCAAGAAACCAACCTATTTCCATGCATTTGACATGTACTTGAAGTACTCTTACTGTCAACTCTACATCCAGCATAGTCTGAGTCTGAGTATCCTACCAGCTTGAATCCTCCTTCCTTTGGATACCATAAGCCGACTTCCTGGCATCCCTTCAAATACCTTAGGATTCTCTTAGCTGCAGTCATGTGGCTCTCTTTTGGTGCAGATTGAAACCTAGCACATACACCTACTACAAAGGTGATGTCTGGCTTCCTTGTTGTTAGATAGAGCAATGATCCAATGAGAACTCTATATCTGGTTTGATCAACAGCTTTGCCATCTGCATCCATGTCCATCCTGACTGATGTATTCATAGAAATCTTCACAGAAGACTTCTCTTCCATACCAAATTTCTTCATCAAATCTCTGGTATACTCCCATCATGCTCATTTCAAATTTGCCTTGCATGAGGTTTGAGAACTTGTCACACAGCTCTTTGTTTGTGGATCCAAAAATTATATCATCCACATATATTTGAACAAGCAATATACTCTCTCCATCTTGAATCCTGAAGAGTGTTCTATCAACTTTGCCTTTGGTGAATCCATTGTCAATTAGAAACTGAGACAATGTATCATACCATGATATTGGTGCTTGTTTCAATCCATATAATGCTTTCTTGAGCTTGTAGGCTTTATCTCCAATAGTTTTCTGCTCAAAACCTGGAGGTTGTTCAACATACACTTCTTCCTCTAACAGTCCATTTAGAAATGCACTCCTCACTTTCATTTGATATACAGTGAAGTTCTTGTGTGCAGCATAAGCAAGAAACATCCTTATTGCTTCCAATCTGGCAACAGGAGCAAAGGTTTCATCAAAATCTATACCTTCTTCTTGGCAATACCTTTTGGCTACCAATCTTGCTTTGTTTCTTACAACAGATCCTTCCTCATTCATCTTATTTCTAAATACCCACTTAGTACCAATAACATTTTGGTGGGTGGGCCTTTGAACTAATTCTCATGCTTTTTTCTTTCAAATTGATTTGGCTCTTCTTGCATGGCCTGAATCCAATGTGTATCTTCCAATGCTTGAGACACATCTTTAGGCTCTATTTGGGAAATAAAACAAGTGAACATAACTTCATGTTGTGCTCTGGATCTGGTTCTTATGCCATCTCACATCAGGTTGGAGTAAGTCTGCTGGATTCAGCCGTCTCGCAGCTAAGTGTTCTTGAACAGCTTCTTCATCTTCATTCAGTTGTAGACCTTCCAGCTGTCTTTGAGATTCAGCTATCTCATCATCATCAGGGTTGAGTGCTCTCACTTCAGCTTCAACATATGGACTCTTCTGCATAGTTGGCTGATTCAGCCTATTAGCTAACTCATCGGTATCTTCTCTGACCATAGTCCTTTTGTTCAGCACTCTATAGGCTTTACTCTCAGCTGAGTATCCCAAAAAGATACCTTCATCAGCTTTAGCATCAAAAGACTTCAAATTATCCTTTCCATTATTATGGATGAAGCATTTACATCCAAATATCTTGAAATATCCAACATTTGGCTTCCTCCCTGTCCAAATATCATAGAGAGTCTTGGTCAATTGCCTATTTATCATGCATCTATTTTGAGTATATCATGCTGTATTTATAGCTTCAGCCCAAAATCTCTTAGGTAATCCAGCTTCAGCTAACATAGTCCTTGCAGCTTCCTTGAGAGTTATGTTCCTTCTTTCAGCTACTCCATTCTAATGTGGAGTCCTTCCAGCTGATAACTCATGAGCAACACAATATTGAGTTATTATCCCATTGACAAACTCAGTTCCCCTGTCAGATCTTATCTTTATAATGGTTTGACTCTTCTCATTTTGAACTCTTCTCATCAGCTGAGGTAACTTCTGCAGTGTTTCCTTTTATTACACATAAACATTGTCCATTTATATCTTGAATAATTATCCACCACCACTAGGGTGTATTTCTTTCCACTGATTCTAGCTGGCTCAACTGGACCAAATAAATCCATATGCAACAGATGTAATATCCTTGTTGAAGAAGGACTTGGCTTATCCTTGAATGATGATTTTATCTGTTTCCCCATCTGGCATGCATCACATATACTCTCTTTCTTGTACACTGAGTCTAGCAATCCTTCTACAAGATGACTCCTTGCAAGTTTGTTGATTGTCTTGAAATTCGGATGACTCGGCTTCTTATGCCACGGCCAACTTGATTCGGCTGTACTCCTTGCTAGCAGACATGTGCTTGGTGTAGTAGTGGACCAATCTACCACATACATATTCTTTTGCCTTGATCCTTACAGCACTATTTCATTGGACTCATCATCTTTGATTTGGCATATTCCCATGTTGAATCCTACATTGTAGCCTTTGTCACAGAGTTAGCTGATACTTAACAGGTTGAAGTTGAGGCTTTCAACATAAGCAACATCTGTGATTTCCAATCCATTTTTCTTGATGGATTATGTGCCTTTGATCTCCCCTAGAGCTTCATTATCTCCAAATATAACTTTATCACCTCTAATCTCCTTGAATCGTGACAGATTTCTCTTGTTTCCTATCATATGTCTGGAACATCCACTATCCATGTACCAGGTTCCTAGGCACTTAGCTGTTCCTTGAACCTGCAATCAAGGAAATTAATTTTTAGGTACCCATACTTGTCTAGGTTCTGAGGGGTTAGTGCTATAAGATGTTCCAACCAACTTATAGCCAGATGACCTGACTCTAAGAGGTTGCCATCTATCAGTACCATAATCATAATGCACATTAGCAAATTGCTTGGGAGTTTTAGGATCATAAAACTGTCTCTTTTGTCTGTATGCCTGTGTGTGTGTTTTAGCAATTGCTTTCTTGGGATAGTTATGAAATCTCTGAGTGTAGTGCTTGGGTGCATATGTTTGTTGATAATAGCTCTTTTGCCTTGGGAATGACATTTGCTGAGGTTGAGGTCTTTGCCATTGTGGCTTGTATCCCATAGGTCTTTGCTGATGTTTCACATTATTCCAATCAGCTTGGTTTGGATAGTTTCTATCATTCCCAAAAGTGTATTTCTTTGATGAAATTTATGGGGCTTTTGGTAGCCCTGTTTGCTTCTCACAGAGTATTTTCTGTTTGGAGTCTATTGATGGACCTGTCTGAATTTCTTCTCAGTTGTCCTTCCAGCATACTAAACTGGCTTCTTTCCTTTCCCTTTATAGCCAAGGCCGGTATGATTGTGATTGTGCTTTGGAGTGAATGTGGGTGCAACATTTGGTGTTTTTGGTTTTTGGAATCCTTCATTGCTTGAAGTTCCCTTTTCCAAAATCACTCTTGGAGTTTGACTGTGCACAAAGGAATTAAATCATATGCATGTCTTGTCTCCACATTCTTTTTGACTCATAATAAGTTCATCCAATGATTTGAATGCTTTTGTAAACGAGGCAATCACATTTTTAAGATATTTTTCCCTCTTTTCTGTAGCAGCTAACTCTGCTATTATCTTGGCATTTTCATCCTTCAGCTTAGTGTTCTCATCAGCTATGTGACTCAGAGTACTCAGCTCTTTTGTCAGCTATGAGTTTTGGCTTTTAAGCTGGATTGTTTTTCTCATTTCAAAGTGTGTGAGAGGTTTTAATGTGCTCAAAATCTTTCATCATCTTGCCTAATAAATCATAAAGATCTATGGGTGATATTGTTCCTCTGTGTTGATCATGTTGATCAGAATGAGATGAGTTAGAATGTACCTCATCTTTTTGATCTTGTTGATCTTGTTCTTTGGCCATGAGGTAGATCAAAGCCTCTTTCTCTGTATCACTTGAGTAGTCAGCTTCACTACACTCTGAGTCTGTTGCCTCTTTGCACTTGGCTGGCTCAGCAGTCTCAGCAGCTAACATGGCTTTCTTCTTTTCCTGTCTTCTTCCACTGAAGACTCTTATTTCTTCTTCATTTCTATACTTGTTGACTGGTGGGTATAAACAGTCAACAACAAAATGTCATGGTTGTCTGCAATTCCAACACAGGTTCTCAGCTCTCTGATCAGCTCTGTCGATCCTTTGATTATCAGCTCTCTGATAATCAGCTCTCTGATTTTCAGCTCCCTTGGTTGGCCTATCCTCCCTTGCTTTAGAGGGTGTTGAATGTCTTCTGGAGGTCTCACCCTTGTTCTTTTTATAGTTCTTGTTAAAGAACTTGTTGAATCTTTTTACCATGAGGGCAATCTTCTCCTGGTCAATGCTTTCCTTTACCTCAGCTCTTTTCCCATCACTGGCCAACAATGCAACTGTTTTGGGTACAGTTGTTTCCTCCTGCTCTTTCCTTCTCAGCTCAAACTCATAGGCTTTGAGGTCTGAGAATAGCTCATGATTGGATGTTTTTGAGATGTCCATTGAATATCTCAGGGCCATGACCTTCATTTCCCATTCAGCTGGGAGGGCCCTTAGAATCTTCAACCATATCTCATTTTGACTGTATTCTTTCCCAAGAGTTGAAAGCTCATTTGTTATCTCTGTAAATCTGGCATACAGCTGATCCAGAGTTTCACCTGCAACCATTTTAAAATATTCAAATTTTTTGAACAGCAATAGTTAATTTATTTTCCTTAATCTGTTATGAGCCTTTACAAATTAAGGTCAGCTTATCCCAAATTTCTTTGGCAGATTTGCAAGATTTGACTTTATTGAGCATGGCTTTGTCCAACGTCTTGTAGAGTATATCCTTGGCCACATTGACCAGGTTGTATCTCTTTCGATCTTCATTTGTCCATTCAGTCCGTGATTTTTCAACCATGACTGGTCTTTCTTCAGCAGCTTCTCCTTCAGCTACAGGTGTTGCTCTTACAGCAGTGTTGACTTTGTATATTTCAATGGCTAATCCTTTATCACAAGCCACATTTCATCGTGTAAAGCGGATAGATGATCCTGCATGCTAATTTTCCAATCATCAAACTCTTCCACAGTAAACATTGGAATACGAGTTAGATTTACTTCAATGATAATAACTTTGCTTTAAAAATGAAAGACTTTGAAAAAACAAGTGTTAAAACCTTTTGAAAAGATAGAGATCTAGTTCAGTAACTAGTGCGGAAGACTCAATGAACCAACCGCTCTGATACCACTTGTAGGTCCCAAGGGGAATGGTGTAAGGTTTAGAAGGGGGGGTTTGATAAACCTTACCAAATTTTTTATTTTAGTCCTTTTAAAATTGTTCAACAGGGTTGACTCAAATCAGCTATGTCCTTGGGGGACAACTAAGTTTGCTTCTTCAGCTAAGTTACCCACTCAACAGACTCGATAGAGCTATTGATAGTATAACTCGGCTGCTTAAGATAAATACTTAACTTAGTTGATTTGGTTTTATAACAGCGGAAGACTTAATACCCTTTGATTGATTTAAAGCTTGTTTTTAGCACTTGTTTAAGCACTTAGTTAATTATCAGTTGGATAGCAGATTTAACTAACAACAGATATAAAGTAAATATGCAGGAATGCAAATGCTGAAAGTAAATTGACACAAGTATTTTTATAGTGGTTCGAAGATGGGTTTCTTCTAGTCCACTCTTCTCCAACTCCTGGAGGGATCCACTAAGTAACAGATCAAGTTACAAAGCAGTGAACAGTCTAGAGATAGCCTTGATCACACAGCTGGCTTCTCCTGTGACTCAGCTTCTTCACGAGGCACCGCCACACTTTGACTCACTTCTCAAGTTCTTGGATTTGATCACGAAGCCCTCCAACAAACTTGATACTTGGTTCGACCTTGAACCTTTCTACAATCCTTCAACTTGGAAAGTAGACCCCTTTTTTTGATCTTCAAATAGTTTCTTCTTCAACTGATTGAAGTTTTCTCTCCTTCACAGCTTGTGTTGGATCGAGTTTCTTCAAGTTTTAGGCTTGAGGAATATCTTGAAATGCTTTGAGAATATATGCAGATTGATTGCTTCAATATTGCTTGCTCTTGCTAGGTTCAGGTAACCCTTTCTCAAATGCTTCCTCAGCCATTTATAGTGCACATTTGAAATTTGCCCGTTGAAGAGATAGGCTAGTTTTAAATGTCACTTTGTGTTCGTTGGCTTGTCTTTCCTAGTCTGCAGCCCTTGTGATATTGACCTTTCCTCATATTAATTGGCTCTTCAGCTTTACTAGTTCTGACACAAGATGCAGTGTTTCCCATTGGCTCATTCCTTTTGCGTAACACTTTAAGACCTGGCAGCTTGACATATTACTATATCGAGTAATATTCTTGACTTTATTCCAACGGATCTAAGTCGGTTGTCTTCACTTGACTACTGCCTTTACCCAAGGTGACTTGAGTCTGCTCCAATCATAAGATTGACTCAACTATCACTTCAACTGATAGACTTGGCTCCTCAAGTTGACTTGACTGACACTTCTCACAGTTGTTCCTCAGCTAACTCTCCTTTAGTCAAGTCCTTGACTTCCTTCCTGGCCATACTCAGCTGAGACATAGCAGAGTCTTCATTCCAGTCCGCAGTTGACTTCTTGTAATCTTAACTTAGCTGACTTAACTCAGCTCTTCCATTCCTATCTATTACAATACAGAATTACAAGGAAAATGAGGTGCCAACTTCCTAGTTTAAGTTTTACATGGTATCATAAAAATATAACAAATAAATTTCCTAACATGGGGGACAGTGGAGTTGGTCAAGGTATGGGTTAAATTGGAGGATGGGTGTTGATGAAATTGAGAGGAATGTTTTGTAGTGGGAAATTGTGGGGGTTTGTAAGATGAATTTAAAAATAATAATATGTATGATATTTGGTATAAATATTGTATAATGTGGTATAGTTGTATAAGGATGGAGAAGAATTTCTACACCCAAAATTACATGTTGACCGTTCATATCAAGGCTTGTATGTGGTATTTATATTTTTTTTTGTCCCAAAAATAATGATAATTGGTGTAAAATATCATTTCCCAAAATTAATAGTAATTCTCACAATCACTTATAGTCTCATAATCACTTATTCTAAATCAAATTCTTATTTCTATAGGATATAAATCTCTTAGTGAAATAGGTTTCCTAAATTCTAAGGTGTCTAATAACTACTCAAGCAGTAGCAATAATGATCAATTAAGTGATTAATAATTATAGAATTTGAAAAACAAAAATAAAATGACCAATAATTAAACAAGTAGTTGATCATATAAATAAAACGACGATATAGCGTGAAAATATTATTAATAGTGATCCATCAAAACTGACGCATTAAAAGTAATCGTGAATATACATAGTCGTCTAATGACGTCGGTTACATGCTCAAACAAGATTTAAAATTGAGGGGCTTCACAATTAACAACATTTTCGCAGAGAACTATGTCATCCCGTTGGTAATTCAATAGAATGAGATGGAGAATATCTGGTTAATCCAGGGATGGGAGCCGGGGATGGGGATTCATCGCTTCTCTAGAATCAGGGATGGGACATGAACAATATACATATCCCAGTTTTGCTTCCTATTCTTACTAAATAAATCGGGGTCTCCGTCACCATCTCTATTCTCCGAATAGTTATATTGTATTTATCTATTGTTAATATTAACTATATTTACAATTTTTTATTTTATTAGTATTAATTCTAAAAATTAAACCCAAAAATCTTTACATTTTTACTTGTTCCTATTCTTAAGGATGAACCCCATCCCTGAGGGCCCCCACTGCCTTTGACCTAGAGTTTTGTGGAGGAGGTGAATCGCGACATGTGCCTGAACAAGTTAGAATCCTGAGCTGTCATAGACTGAGTCACCATACAAGAAATCCTCCTTTGCCCTATTACTAGGGGGATTCGAACCTCCACGCTTGTGGTGCAAAGCAGACAACACGTCACTCAGGTCCTTTACTAGTTGAGCTATGCCCCGGGGGCTACTTGTTCCTATTCTTTCTTTTACAAATGATGGATTAATGTTATCTATATTTTTAAAAATTTAGTGATTGAAAATTTTTTAAAATTTCAAAAATTAATTAAATAAGATAATTAATTATAAATAACAAAAAAATCAATTATTGTAAACTATTAAAAATCTCTTTAAATACAAATATTTTGTTAAATATGAATTGTATCTATTTATAAAATATTTTTATATGTAAGAAAGTAAAAGTTTGGAAAACGCTTTAACTACTCAATTTTGAATTATTTTTACTACACAAATGCTGATTATTTAACAAATTATCAACAATAAAGTCATTTGAAATTTCAATATTTTTTGGAATATAGGAAGATGAATAATAATCAAAATTATTAAAGGAATTAAACAAAAACCATGTTTTATATTTAGCAACACAATTTTAAGGAAAAATGAAATATTTCAAAAATACAAAATCTTTTTTTATATATACATATATATCAAAAAATTATCAAATAGATAAATATATATCCAATTCCAAATGTACTACTTTGAAACTTGAATATCAAAATAAGTTGATAAATATAAAAAATAATTTCAATTAACAGGAAAGTATGTTAATATATAAAAAATAATTGTTTATATATAAAAATACTATTATGAGTATAATTTCATATTAAAATAAATCTTAGTTTTCTTCTTACATAAATATATATAATACTATCATGATATGTATGGATATGTATGACATAAAATTTTGATACATATTTTGAGATATTTTTTTCAATTCAAATATGTATTTTCTAATTGAATTTAATCAATTTAAATATAATTATATATAGTTATTAAGAAGTGAGCTAAGGCCAAATAACAGCTATACATATATCACAAACAAAATATATGAATATATATGGGAAATGTACACAATTATCCCACTTTCTGAAAACAATGACAACTTTTTACGGTTCCCGGTACTTTTTTGGACAAATTTACGCTCCGGCCAAATTTTCCGGACTTTTTTACGTTGTTTCAAGATTGTTTTAAACATGTTTCAAACATGCTTCCAATAAAATTTTAGTGAAAAAATAAATTTTGCCCCTGTTAAATAATCCATTTTATACTCGAAATCTTATAAAAGAAATCAAGAAATATAAATAGAAAATAACACATACTAAAAACAAACAAATTAAAAATATTATAGAAACAACATGAATAACAAAATACAATTCAATTTCTGATCCATTGCATGAAAACATAAAAACACGTGGAAACAACCAAGAAACAATATAGAAACAAACCAGAAACAATATAGAAAATATCATACGAGCAAAAAGAGTTAAAAATAGGTAAAATTTGTATTTAAACATCGAAAACTACGTGGAAACAACAAATAAACATCATAACAACATTAAAAACGATACAGAAACTACCCAGGAATAACATAAATAATATTAAAAACACCACATAAACAAAAAGAGCTTAAAATAGGTAAAAAAAAATGTATTTATATATTGAACACTACATGGAAACAACAAAAAATTATTAGAACAACATTAATAATATTATAATATAACACAGAAATAATAGAAAGAATGTACATAACAGTACATGAACAAAAAACAACATAAAAATGGGTAAAAGTTATTTTGAATTAAACATTGAAACAACATAGAAACAACAAACAAACAAATTTAAACAACATCGAAACAACATATATAATATATAAAGTCATACAGGAACAAAAAACGAAAAAAAAAACATAAATATTGTCAAAAAACATGCATGAGCGTAAAAAAAGAAAAAAATAAGTACAAAAGTGATAGGAGCGTATTGTGTGGTATTTTTACCGAGCAGTGGGTATTTTTTGTAATTTCTCCAATATATATATTGATGTCCAATAGCCCAGATACATCTATGGAAAAATAGAACGTCTTGTGAACGTCTTTGTCAATTAAGCTAAATAGTTTCCAAAGCCCATTACAAATTACAAAATAATAATTAAATATTCCATTTTTTTATTTAATATGTTTTTTTTTGTTATTTATATATGCAATTTGGGTGTCAAACTGAAGATCGTGAAAACAAAATAATTAATTTGATATATTATACGTAAAAATGGATCAAAAACAAAAAAGTTATTAAATTCTTTTCAAAAAAAGAAAAATATAAATATAATAATTAATGCAGTATACACATAGATTTGGAAAGCTAATTTTATATAATTCTAGTTTTTATAGCATATTAAAATGTGATTATTTAAATAAAGTTGACTACCAAAAATAATGAAATACCAAATATTTATCAATTCTTATTTTTACACATATTTTTATTACTTATTATAGTAACTGTAAAAGGGCGGGAAAATTTCAACATACTATTTCTAGTTACTTCTCTTTTTATATATATACTAGTTTTTGACCCGTGCGATGCATGAAATGTGTTGTGTTGGATTATATAAATTGAATGCACATAAGACGTACATACAATCTACATGTAATATAAAACTATATACATATATGGAAAATAAATCAAAATACATCACTATAAAGGTTGTAATAACATTAAAATAGACATTATGTATGATATAACAAATTTAAGTGTTATAATCACACAAAAATAAAAAAATCTACAGACCTATGCATCATGAAAAGCGCACTCCAAATTCTTAACATTATTTCTATTATTGTATATCAGTTTCTCATGGAATGGAACCAAGCGTATTTTTACAGACCTTTGAAGTTTACTCATATTAATATTCTCGATGAGTGTGAGCATTTGTGTCATACTTTTTGATTAGGAGAGAAAGAATGACAGAGCTTTCGAATTGCAGGGAGAATTTATGTATTAAGAATGATTACAATAAGAACTCATATATATATATATGAATTAATGAGGTTAAATGAGGAATTTTTTTATGGTAAACTTTTGTAACATTAATTGTAGATTTTATGTTATTTTATTTACTTTGGAATCATTCTATCAATAATTATGTGTTGATCGCCTAAAAGTTTCAGATTTTTTTATCAAGATACATATCTTATATTTTGGAAAGATGATATATATAAGTAATATAATTGCGGAAAATCTCGATTGAACATTATAAATTATTATGTTTAGAAATTTTATATATGAAAACAATGAATATATTTATAATAAATACAAATGCAATCAAATAAAACGAAAGTCGTGACACAATTTACCAAACTTAAACCGGTTTACCAAGCTGGCCTGACTATCTTCCAACATACATCAAAAGAATGAAAAAATCCCAATTAAGCATAAATAAGGGAATACTAAGTCAGAGTATGGTTGCAGCGGAATCCAGAAGAAAATGAATTACAACATAATAAATGTTCATCAGGGTCCTACACCCTACATTACAATAAACAAATCCAAATTCTAAATCATCGCAATTAAAATCCATCGTCTTAATAAAATCCATAACACAATACAAAACTAAGCTACGTCTTGGGATACATCGTCGCCATCGTCTTGATACAACTCTTCATTCTCTGGTTGATAAAAAGGGTGGGGTGAGAACAAAAATTCTCAGTGGGTGGGTGCCGATGTGCGAGTGTGGCTCGTTTTATTCACGAAAAATGGTTTCATGGAAATCAATGCATGAGAGTACATATGACTTTGTCCCGTTATTTAAATAAAGATTTCCATTGACCATTATGTTAGATTGGTCAGAATTGGTCAAACATTATTATTGTCTTATTAAATTTATTTCCACTTTCAATTGGATAAGACCATAGCCAATATCCCACTTCACTTGGATAGGGCCATAGTCGATATCACAATGGATAAGGTCGAAGTCAATATCCCACTTCACTTGGATGGGGCCTGTTAGGAAATTTATTTATTAGATTTTGATGATACCATGTAAAACTTAAAATAGGAAGCTGACACCCCATTTTCTTTGTATTTCTATGATGTAATAGATAGGATTGAAAGAGCTGAGTGAAGTCAGCTATATCGAAGAATGCAAGAAGTCAACTGAAGACTAGAGTAAAGACCCAACCGTGTGTCAGCTGAGTGTAGTCAAGGTGGAAGGCAAAGACTCGACTGAAGGAGATCCAGCTGAGGAAGAGCTGTGTAAAAGATGTGGAAGTGTCAGTCAAGTCAGTGAAGAGCCAAGTCTAACAGTTGAGTCATTCACATAAGATTGGAGAAGACTCAAGTCAAGGGGTAAAGGCAGCAGTCAAGTCAAGACGACTGACATTAATCCGTTGGAAGGAAGTCAATGATATTACTTAATATAGTAATAAGTCCAAGCTGCCAGGTCTTAAAGTGTTTGGCCCAGAAATATGCAAAAAGAATAAACAAATGGGAAACACTGTAGCATGTGTCAGACCCTGTAAAGCTGCAGAGTCATTTAATACGAGGAAAGATCAACATCACATTGTTGCAGGCCAAGAAAAGACAAGCCAACGAACAATAAAATGTCATTTGAAAATAGCATATCTCTTCAACGGGCAAATTTTCAAACGAAGACTATAAAAGGCTGAGGAAGCATTTGAGAAAAGGTGACGATTTACGCGGACGAATCAATCAACTTTAAAATAAGCATAACCTGCAATATTTTCAAAGCTTATCAAGAAAATTGCTCAAGCCTAAAACTCGAAGGAACTCAATCCAACACATGCTGTGAAAGAAAGATTACTTCAACAAGTTGAAGAGGAAAAGTTTCAAGAACAAAAAAGGGTATACTCTCCAATTTTGAAGGAGTTATAGTGAGGTTCAAGGTCGAACCAGAGGATTAAGACTGATGGAACTTTCGATCAACCGAGGTTTCTTGGTTACCTAAAGGTTCCCGCTGCATCGAGAATGGTAAAGTGTTCAACTAAAGTTGCAATTTTGTTAGAAGGCTGTGTGGTCAATTCCCAAGGCTTGAAGGGAGCTGAAGTAGCAAGACATCTGTCTTGTGAAAGCTGAGTCGTAGGAGAAGCCAGCTGTGTGATAAAGACTATCTCTAAACTGAAGAACGGCTTTGTAACCTGATCTGTTACTTAGTGGATTCCTCCAGGAGTTGGAGAAGAGTGGATTAGAGGAATTACCCCATCCTCGAACCACTATAAAACACTACAAGAAATAAGGCTTTTTGTGACGAAAGTATTAGTGACGACAAGTTGTTGTCACTAAAATGACTTTTTTGTGATGACATGTCGAAGCTAATAACTTTGAAAATTAAATTATTAAAATAAATGGTAACTAATACCTATAGTGACAAATTGTAAATATGTGGTCACTAATATTCGAGCAATTGCCACAACACTGTTGTGTCAAAACAATTTCGTTCCTTTAAATGTTTGTCAATCTTTTGTGACGATTAAGTTGTTTGTAATAGTGAAGTATTAATGACGACACTTGAATTGTCACAAATACATTATAATTGATTTGCTAAATCTCATCCTCCCACTTTATTATTTCGCGTCCCGCCCTAAATTTTCATTCGCCATTCTACCGTCTCTTGTTGGTCGCCGCCACCAACAACTAATTTTCTCCATAACCAATCTGCACCGTTTTCTTTTCCCTTTCGACAAACTACTTTCCACTCCATTTGCTCAACCACAAGGATAAATCACTGCTAATAGTTATCCTTCCAATTTCCAAATCCCTAAGAAACTTGCTTCTATTTTTCCTTCACCTATTACCACAGTTTGATCACCAACGACGACTATCTCCCCTCCCCCAAATCATTCGCCCAACCACTGTCGATCATGTCTGCGCGGCCACCGAGACACCTCGTTGTTGCATGTATACAGCCTCCTTTCGATTTTTTCTTTGTTTGCTTAATTTTTTAATATTTTAATTGTTCTTTTTTGATTGAAGATGAGATAAAGGCTTGAGCTAATACTTTCCAGATACGGAAAATGAACTGATTTATCATTTTTGATTGACTGTTTATTGTTGATAATCATAGCAATTTCAGCTCTGTTTGGCTCATATTGCCGGATTCTGTATGCTTTTCACCAATTCTCGATGTTCGTTAATTATAAATTTTTTTCCATATTTTGCACATTTGTTATTTAACCTTTTTTGTGATATATCTTATTGCTATTTCATATGATACGAGCATCCAAATGGCTACTCATTTTTTAATTATGTATTTCCCCTTTTTATTTTAAAAGCATATTTTAGCACCCTGATTCCTGATGAATTATCCTATTTCAATTTTTTTTAGCTAATTTATATATGCGCTGGCTATCAACTTTCCACTTCCCACAGTAGGGCAAGAGATATTCTATGTAATTTGCTTAGCAAGATTTGCCTCTGCTTTGGGATTTAGCACCATTTATGAAGCAACCAGTGTCCTTTTGCACATTTGTATCAACGGAATTTAGTGTTACTGCAACGGAATTAGACACTATATATATTCCAATCAAATGTCTTTTTGGTGAGATATGAAAGTTGAATATATATATATATATATATATATCTTTTCATGTGAACTTGTGCTATTGATAAGTGTTCCTTGAGTTATTCTTAGCAGAATTTCTTAGCTGCGATTACGTGTAAAAGTTATATTGATGACCATAAAATTAGAAGAACTGGTAATTTTCTGTATAAAATGATTAGCTAATTTCTACCTGCTATTTTTTGGTTAGGCCACGAGTATTCTTACCTTATCTTTTAGAGTTATTTTTGTTTCGCATAAGATCAAATATAAAGTCTAGTTTACAGCCACAAAACTCTGGTACTTGTTGAAGAGAATTTTTGGTTACATTCCATACTTCAACCTTATATGGATTTCAGTTTTTTCTTTTCTGAACTCACGATAAGAAATGAAACTTTTGATTATAGTAAGTTTGATTGATAACTACACGGTTTTTCTCTTTGCATAAGGAAACACCTTTAGATGTGGCCACACAATATGCTCATTCAGGTAACTTTGAATCTTAGTTTTACTGTTGTTTTCTTCTCCCAATGATTGCTCATACTTGTGTGTATGAATGTGTGTGCTATTATTTCCCAAACATTGTTCGTGCTTCCACAAAATATTGTGCTTTAGGGAATTAAGGAACATTACACTGCACGAACTATAATCTTTGTTACTTGTGTATTTAACAATGAATATTCAATATAGTAATATAGAAATCTCTCATCATGTTACTTGTGTGGTTTTAGAAAGCAGAGGATACTGCTTTCTGGTATATCAGCAATTGCAAGGTCCCTTTTGCTTGGGCTCAGTAAAAGTTATGTTATTGCATTTCTCATCTTTTGTATCAGGTATATCAGAGGATATTGTTTTCTGGTATACAGCAATTGCAAGCATCACACTCAATTTCGAAAGATCTTCTGCCTATCAATTTTGTATCAAACTTTATTTTTTTTTCTTGGCATGTTAATTACAAGTAATTTTGCAGGGTGAGGAGCATAATATAAATGGAGCAATTTTCACTGAAAAACATCCTAAGTTGAATATTAAATTAGTAGATTGAAGTAGCTTGGCAGTTGCACTTGTCCTAAACAGCATTCCTAAAGGCACAACTGAAATCCTATTCAGAGGCGATTAAACTCTGCAAAATTGTCTTTTGCCATTGTTTCTGCTTTGTGCCTAGAAGAAAAATATTTGACATCCCCTTAAGCTCCCGTGTATTTTCCTTTTTATTCCCCTCATTTCACTAATTCTAACAAGTTTTGTTTTATATCAGGTTGCTACATTATACCAAAACGAGAAGCTTAAATTATCTGCAAGGTCTCAGAGTTAACAATGTGTTAGTCTCCAAATGTTACACTCAGAAGGTAAAACACAATAGGGATAATTACAAAAACTACCCCTGAGGTTTAGTCTAATTCAAAAACATGATGATTATCTGCTCATTATATGTTTGTGTGACGTTTTTGTATCATGTCTTCTTGATTTATATATATCTTGCATGTTATATATCTCTTGATAGTCACTTGTGTGCGAGGCTAGAGTACATTAGTGATTTTGATGAAAAAGATTGGAACTTTTAGCAATTGTTGAAAGCAGACGGAATGTTTCATTTCTCCTATAATTTTCCATCTCTCTAACATTTTTATTTCCCTTTTTTGTTTTTTGAGGGGTTAAATTATGTTGATTTTTGTTTTCATACATGCATTTCATATAGAAACTATTAATGTACATGTCTATGAGAAAAGAACGGACTTGCTTCGAGCCATTAATTGAAAACTATCCATGTACGTGTTTGTTCCCACACCACATATATTTTTATCTTTTGGATAATGGGGTTCATTGATTATTTTTTCTCTTTGTTTTTGTTTATGACTTGGAATAGGAGTAAACAGGTTTTATTAACATTGAAAAGTCCCCAAAACCAACTCGTTTTCTGAAGTTGAGGATTAAGTGCAAACATATCAAAGAAGAAGAACATAAACAAGAAACATAACTTTGTTTCCCTCTGGTAAATTGCCAAAACTCTTTCGTGTTCTGAGTTTTGATGATAAAGATGATTATCTCGTAGTTTCTTAAATTCGTGTCTTGCTATATTTGATTAGTTTTGTTTCTAGCATATTTCACTTTTGCAGTTCTTTTTCTCCTATGTGACTTATTTATAGTTTCTTGTCTTATGTGTATCATTTAAGTTAATACTATATTGTGTGTGAATAATTTATTGTGCATTTATTAATGTAATTTTCTTATGATTTGTAATTTCAGGTATACATCTTATCAGGCCTCATAGCTATGTGCGCAGGTTCAAGAGATGATAAGCTCAAGATTTAGATTACTAGGTTTAGATGAGACGATATCCCGCTTATAAATATTGGTGTTGTCGTCAGGTGAATAATAGTTTAAAAATGAGATAATAAAGTAAAAAATAAATAAATAAGAGGGGGTTTTGTGACTGCTAAAGTCGTCATAAGTAATCTTTTAGGACAAAAGCTTTTGTGACGACATATGTTGTCACAAAAGATCTTATATTATTTGTGTCAATAATGCCGTTACAAATAAGAATGACGAAAATGTCCCTGATGAAAATCTTAGAGGACATTTGCGACGACTTATTTGTGACGACATGTCACTATAAGGGATAATTACAATTTTGGTACCCAAAGTTTACTGCCTTTTTGGTTTTGACACCCAATGTTCCAACTTAATCACTTCTAGTACCCTAAGTTTCTGACGTTAATCACTTTCACCACGGGCCGTTATCTTTCCGTCCAAAACTAACGGTTGACCTATTGCTATAGCTAAAAATGGTTTTCAATAAAATAGAAATTTGTTTTCTTTCTTTTTTTCCCGCCTTCTTCCTCCTAATTTCGTCTTATTTTGTTTAGAATTATTATAATTGAAAAGTTATGCTATAATAAAAAACATGTATTCTAGAAAATTAAGAAGTAACTGGACATGAAAATTCAAAAAACTAATTAAATATGAAAATTAATTTAAATTACAATCTATTTTTTACGAAAAATTAAAAATAAAAATCAAAATTATTGGCACCTTGTGGAAAATTCAATTTGTTTTGGACATTATACTTCTATATTTTTTAAAAATAAATTATATTTTTAGAAACTGTATTTTCTTTTAATGTTGTAGACTATTTTTATTTAATTTATTGAGTTAAATATATTTTAATTGTTTAAACATGAATTTCTTAAAAATCAAGACATAAATGTCAAATAGGGTTATTGATTTTTTGCAACCTGTACTATAGGGTTATTGCGATTTTAGTCCTGTACTATTTTTTTTGTGAAAATAGTACCTAAGCTAAACGAATTTATTGAAATGCAACCTAATACACACCGGCGATGGAATATTCCACCGGGATTCCATCACGTGACACGCACGCCCCTTTTTTTGTGAAAATAGTACTTAAACTAAACGAATTTGTGGAAGTGCAACCTAATACACACCGGCGATGGAATATTCCACCGGGATTCTATCACGTGACACGCACGCTCTTTTTTTAAGGGTATTTTCGTCAGTTTAGGTTGTCATTATTTATAAATGGACAAATATACCCTGTCATACCAACTAGGATTTATGGTCAGGAAAAATGAAATTCTAGCACCAGAAATAAACCAAAGAATCTACCACCGCTGCTAAATGACAACCGACAAATGAGAAAATTTTCCAAACTCAAGAAAGCAAAATTTTTTTGAACCAATTGCAGAGAAATAATAATTGGAAATTTACACACAATTTATTAGAATATAGTCCAATGGCTCCAATCAAGCAAATATTCAGGATTGTGGCAACTGAGACTATCTACTGAAAATTATTGTGACTACATTCAGAAAAATATAAAACTTTCCTCAGTAAACGACATCCCAACAGCACTCTCACCACCATTTTCGAAAGAAATCTCTCCCAATTCACAACAGACAAAGTATCCGCCGCCGCTACCTCCACCTCCGCCGCACCTCCGCCAATAAATCTTTGCTTGCTTCTGCTTTTTTTTCGACTATCTCTGTTTCTGAAAATGGAGACCTTGTTAGATAAATGTTTTTATCATGATTTTGATGATTTTGTTCAAATGAGTTTTTATACCAAAACAATGTCCCTAAATGTTGTCCCAACACTTCCGATCGATCTAAAATGTTTTTACTATTTTTCTGAGTATTTCTTGAAGTTTATATTCGATTTTAAATTGGACAACACTTTTGTTTCAGTTCGACCAGTCGCCCTATAGGGCAACCCGTACTGAGTTGAGTTTTGAAACAAAAATGGGACGTAAGAGAAAATGGGGAGAGGCGACCGGTCGACCGAGGTGGGCGACCGGTGAGGGCGACCCAGGCACTGGGAGTGCCCTCTCAAATGCGTACTTCTCTGTTTTGATTTTCTATCAACCCCAACCGGTCAAGACCAAGGCGACCGGTCGAACCCCCTTCGACCGGTCCCCCCGTGTAAAAATTCGCAGAATTCAATTTCAATCTTATCTCTGTGCGACCGGCCGAACCCCCCATTTATCAAAGAAACTATCCGTTGCATTTTCGAATGACTTTTCCCTATTTTGTGGGATTGATTTCTAACAGCTATATTGATGATTTTAAATGGTTTCTTTTGCAAAATCACTCCCCAAGGAGGAGCCAATGTCCGGAAATCAAAGCCAAGACCTCTCCTATAAATAGAGGCTTCATTCAAGCAACAAGATACAACACTCCATACAAGCAAAGAGCAAACAAAGCAAACACTTTCATATATCTTGTAGCCTTAGCACTTTCACTTGCACAAATTTGAGGTCTAGGCTTTCAATTCTTGATTACACTTGTACTCATATTGTATCAATCATTATTGAGTTGTAATCTTGATTTTGGTCATCATTCAACACAAGACATCCTTGTGAGTATTCTTGTGGTAAGAATACACTTGGGTGATCTAGGTGATAGGTGTTTGAAGGTTGTGGTAATCTTCAAAGGTGTTGTAAGAGGATTGTGGTAATCCTCAAGGTGGTGTAAGAGGGTTGTGGTAATCCTCAAGGTGTTGTATTAATTTTTGGTAAATTAATAATATCTTTTTTCCTTTTGAAATCCATCTCGGATATACTGGGGTGGTAGAGGATTAGGCCCTAGGTGGGTTGAACCTCTTTAAATCGACGAGTGTTGTTTAATTTCCGCATTTACATTCTCGTCTTTGTTTGATTATTCGAAAAAGAGGGCAAAATCTGAAAAACCGAGATAATCTATTCACCCCCCATCTAGATTATCGTAGCCACTTGGACTAACAAGTGGTATCAGAGCCAAACTCTTTGGCTAGCTCGTTTCGAGTAAAGAGGAAAGATCCATGGCTACGAATGACGCTTATCTCACCACCGGCGCCTCCACCAACAAGCCACCATTGTTCGACGCCAACAACTACACATTTTGGAAAGACCGTATGGAGTGCTTTCTACAAGGGTGCGGGTTTGACATATGGAATGTGGTTATTGAAGGAGTTGATCAACCAACGAAAAAAATGGAGGATGGCACCTCGGCTCCTAAACCTTTCAAGGAGTTCGATGAAAATGATAAGAAGGCTTTCTCTCTAAACGGTAAGGCCTTAAATATTTTGCATTGCTCACTTACCGCCACCGAGTACAATCGCATACGAGGCATAAGGTCGGCACATGAGGTTTGGGAAAAATTGGAGACTATATATGAAGGGACAAAGAAGGTCAAGCAAGCTAGAAAGACCATGCTTGTTAAAGACTTTGAAAACTTTAACATGTATGATGGTGAAAGCATCTCCAAGATGGTGGAAAGGCTTGACAACATTGTCAATCCTCTTGTGGCCCTCGGTAAAGTCATCTCCGAAGAAGACAAAGTGACTAAGGTATTGAATGCTCTTCCCGCTCATGGTCCGAAAAGGTGACGGCAATCACGGAAGCACAAAATCTTGAGACACTCAAGTTTGACGAGCTCATCGGGAACCTCCTCATCTATGAAGTCTATCTCAAGGAAAGGAAAAATACCAAACCAACCATCAATCAATCGGGTATGCAAAATATTCCTAAAGGTCTTGCTTCCTCTTCTAATAATGCATACTATGATAATGATGATGATGATGAGGAGACGGCCGCACTTGTTCGAAAATTTGCAAAATTTGTGAATAAAAATAAAGCAAGAAAACCAAGAGATAATGCTTGCTTTAAGTGCGGAAAACCCGGGCACTTCATAGCCGATTGCCCAAAACTCAATGAGGAGGAACAAAAGAAAAAGAAGCCTTTTCCGAAAAAGAAGGCTCTAAATGCGGATGTCAAAACTTGGGATGAGCTACTCGAGACATCCGACGAGAAAGGTGAAACCGAACATGGTCTTATGGCTATAGACGATGAAAATAATGAGGTACGCTCTAACTCCTCTACCTCCTCCTTAGTTGATGAATTGCAATGTGATTTTGATGAGTTGCAAAATGAATTTCAAAAATTGATTGTTAAATACAAGAGTTTAAAGAAGGAGCATAAAGAGCTTAAAATAGAAAAGGATAAATTATTTACATCTTATGAGACTCTTGATCATGTTCATGCTATTACCCTTACTCAAATTCAAACTCTTGAAACCGAGAAACAAATGCTCACTAATGATATTGATAATTTGAAAAAGGATGTGCATCGTTTTAATTTAAGCACGGATAAGGTTACTAAAATTTTAGATGCACAAAGAGGTGAGCATTCAAAACAAGGACTTGGTTACAAACCATTTCAAAAAGTCTTTAAGAAAAATGACCAAGGTCCGAATTTTGTACGTGCTAAAAGTGCCCATAATATTATTTGCTTTTATTGTGGTAAAGTTGGTCACTATGTTAGCAATTGTAAATTGAAGAACAATTTTAGCTTTGTTTGGAGACCCAAAGGTCTCAAGGCTAACCCCATGGACCCCAAAACTATAGGGTACCTAAAAATGGTTCGTTTGTAGGTAATAAGCGCTACAACAACCATGGAGGATTCGAAATGGCTCGTGGACAGCGGATGTTCACGCCATATGACCGGAAAGAGAGAACTTTTTACCAACATCAAGTTCCAAGAAGAGGGTATGGTCATGTTCGGCAATGGCAAAGGAAGAATTCTTGGAAATGGAGAAATTGGTAACTCTTCTTTCTCTCTTAATAATGTTCTTTTAGTAGAAGGGCTTAAATTTAATTTGATAAGTGTTAGCCAACTTTGTGATTCAAATTATAATGTTGTTTTCAATAAAGAAAAATGCCTTATTCGTAAAAATGATGAAATTATTTGTGAAGCAAATAGAAAAGGCAATCTTTACAAAATTTCTACTAGTGATTTGGTTAGTCAAAATGTTTCTTGTCTTGTCGCCAACAATGATTTAACGAGTTTATGGCATAGGCGACTTGGACATGTTGGATATAAAAGTTTGAAAAATATTTACAAAAACCAACATGTAAAAGGACTACCCAAATTGAATTTTGAAAATCTTGGCTTATGTGACACTTGTCAAAAGAACAAATTAGTTAAGAGTAGTTTTAAGCCCAAAATGAAATTTCCACAACCAAGCCTCTACAACTTCTTCACCTAGATTTGTATGGGGATATTGGTACGGCTAGTCTAAGTGGAAAACATTACACTTTTGTAATTGTTGATGATTTTTCTAGATACACTTGGCTCTTTTTCTTGCAAATAAAAGCGATGCCGTTAATGAGTTTGTTAAGTTGTGTAGACGCATTGAGAATGAAAAGGAAGATACTATTAAAACTATTCAAGTGATCGAGGCGGAGAATTTGACGGTGAGTTTAGAGTCTTTTGTGAAACCAAGGGATATACACACAATTTTTCGGCTCCAAGGACACCTCAACAAAATGGTGTAGCCGAAAGGAAGAATCGGACACTTCAAGAAATGAGTCGGTCCATGCTAAATGAATTTTCACTTCCAAAATATTTTTGGGCCGAAGCGTAAGTACCGCTTGCTATGTCATTAATCGAGTTTATATTCGTCCTAAAATGAATAAAACTCCATATGAGCTTTGGAAAGGAAGAACTCCAAATATTAGTTATTTCAAAATATTTGGATGTAAGTGCTTTATTTTGAATACTAAGGATCAATTGGACAAACTTGATCCTAAGGCCGATGAAGGAATATTTATGGGGTATTCAACCAAGAGCAAAGCATATCGGGTTTACAATAAGACTAACATGGTTGTTGAAGAATCTATTCATGTCAAATTTAATGAAGCCTCAGGTGTTGAAAGAATACCCAATGACGATAGTGATGAAGAGGATATTGTTGAACCTATTGTTCAAAGTGATGCTCATAATGATAAACCTTCTATTTCAAATGATCAACCTTCAAGTTCAAATGTTCCTCAAGAAGATATGGGTGATACTTCGAATCTTCCCGTAGCATTGAAATTTAAGGGAGATCACCCAAAAAATCTTATTATTGGTGATCCTCTTGATAAAGTAATGACTCGAAGAAATTTTGCCGAGAAAGCTCTTATATCTCAAAAAGAGCCTAAAAATGCTAAGGAAGCTATTGAGGATGAAGATTGGTTTTTAGAAATGCAAGAGGAGTTGAATCAATTTGAAAGAAATAATGTATGGGAATTAGTACCTTGTCCTCCATCTCAAACAATTATTGGTACAAAATGGGTATTCCGGAACAAACTTGATGATCAAGGCAACATTGTTCGTAATAAGGCAAGGTTAGTAGCTCAAGGGTATTGTCAAGAAGAAGGTATTGATTATGATGAAACATTTGCACCCGTAGCACGTTTAGAAGCTATTCGCATTTTACTTGCCTATTCTTGTTTTAAAAATTTCAAGCTTTACCAAATGGATGTTAAATCCGCTTTCTTAAATGGTTTTATTCAAGAAGAAGTCTATGTAAAACAACCTCCGGGGTTTGAAAATTTTTCTAGGCCTAATGATGTTTTTAAACTTAAAAAGGCCTTGTATGGTTTGAAACAAGCACCTCGTGCATGGTATGATAGACTTAGCTCTTTTCTTTTGCAAACTGGTTTTACAAGAGGTAAAGTTGATACTACTCTCTTTGTTTTTGAAAAAGGGCAAGATTGTTTACTTGTGCAAATTTATGTTGATGATATTATCTTTGGTGCTACTAATGAATCTTTGTGCAAGAAATTTTCTAAGTTAATGCAAGGTGAATTTGAAATGAGCATGATGGGAGAGCTTAATTTCTTTCTTGGACTTCAAATCAAGCAATGCCAAGAAGGTATCTATATTTCACAATCAAAATATACAAAGGAACTTTTGAAAAAGTTCGGCATTGAAGAAGGAAGAACCGTCTCGACTCTATGGCAACCAATGTCAAAATTGACAAAGATGAAAAAGGCAAGTCGGTTGATGAATCCAAGTATCGAGGTATGATTGGTAGTTTACTTTATTTAACCGCTAGTAGACCGGACATTCTTCATGCCGTATGCCTATGCGCTCGTTTTCAAAGCAATCCCAAAGAATCTCATATGAGTGCCGTTAAAAGGATTTTTCGATATTTGAAAGGCACTATTCAATATGGTTTATTTTATCCAAAGAATGAAAATTTTTCTCTTAAAGGTTATAGTGATTCGGACTATGCGGGAAATATTGATGATCGGAAAAGTACTTCCGGATCATGTCACTTTTTAGGCGATTGCCTAGTTTCTTGGTTTTCAAAGAAACAAAATTGTGTTTCACTTTCAACGGCCGAAGCCGAATATATTTCCGCCGCTTTTTGTTGTACTCAACTTCTTTGGATGAAATAAACCTTAGCGGATTACAAATGTTCTTTTGAAAATGTTCCTATCTTTTGTGATAACATATCCGCTATAAATATTGCTCAAAACCCGGTTCATCACAACCGTACTAAACATATTGAGATTCGACATCATTTTCTAAGGGATTGTGTCTCAAAACGAAAAATTGAGATATCTTTTGTGCCATCTCAAGATCAATTAGCGGACATCTTTACAAAACCGCTAACTTCCGAGACTTTTGCGTCGATACGAGCTCGATTAGGCATAATGCATATTGAATGAGGTCTACGTTTGCATTTTGCATGTTTTTAAAACTTAGGGGCGAAAAAATCGGATTTTTGGTTGAAAATTCGGATTTTAAAAAATTTGACAAAACAAAATGGAAAGAGGTTGAGGGCAACCTGTCGCCCTCAACGCGACGGCCGCCCTAGGCCAATTTTTGGTTTAAGTTCGTTCTGTCTTCAGCATTTGTTATTTTCACTTCTTTTTGCCATTTTTCGTCCCCTTTGCCAAATGCACACAATTTTCACTCAAAATTGATTTTCATGCATTCAATTCATATCTTGGACCTTATATAGCTTGTTTATCATCATCATTGCTCATCTTTTCCGATCAAATGGTAAGAATTTTCCTTACTTTGCTCAATTGGGTTGAACCCTTGAGTTTATGGCTTTCTTGTATATTTCTTGATATTTTTTGCTTATGATCTTGATGAGCTTAGTTATTATGTTGTATTGTATGATGTTTGATGTGAATTGGTGATGCAATTTTTTTGGCTTGGATCATTTACTAGGGCTATATACAACTCTTTTTATTTTTCACGCCCACAATGTGTTCGATGAAATGTCACAATGAAAATTTCAACTTCTACATGATTCTCTCACTTCCAAAAGTCTTCAATACTCATTGAGATCATGTTTTGGCAAATAAAACGAGCGTATGAACTCTTCATGATACATTTCTCCCATTTTCCTTGGTTTTTAAGCCTAAATTGCTCAATGGTTGATAAACCATTTCTTTGGCGCACTTTGATATACTTCTATAATGTTTTTATCATCCTAACATTTTTTTGATGATTCCAAAGGGGGAGAAACAGGAAATTGGCTCGTTAGCTCAAAGAAGCTAATAAAAGCTCATGATAGAAGCTATAAGCTATGGCTTATTAAGGCCATAAGTTGTGAAGAAAACTCAGTCCAATGATTGTTTTATGAACTTGTTTGCATGGATAATAAGTATTTGTGACAGGGGGAGCTTCTAAGCTCATGGAGTTGTTGTTTATTTTGTAAAAGCTTGTGCTTCTAGCTTATGCAATATTTCTTATTAATGTGCTTGTTAATAGGGGGAGCTTTTGTAAAATGTTTTTAAACGGATAGTTTACTCATAAACTGGAAAATTATTTTGTTTTTCGAAATCGTCCTCTTGAAAATTGTTTTGGTTTGTAATCATCAAAAAGGGGGAGTTTGTTAGATAAATGTTTTTATCATGATTTTGATGATTTTGTTCAAATGAGTTTTTATACCAAAACAATGTCCCTAAATGTTGTCCCAACACTTCCGATCGATCTAAAATGTTTTTACTATTTTTCTGAGAGTATTTCTTGAAGTTTATATTCGATTTTAAATTGGACAACACTTTTGTTTCAGTCGACCACTGTCGCCCTATAGGGCAACCCGTACTGAGTTGAGTTTTGAAACAAAAATGGGACGTAAGAGAAAATGGGGAGAGGCGACCGGTCGACCAGGTGGGCGGCCGGAGAGGGCGACCCCAGCACTGGAGTGCCCTCTCAAATGCGGACTTCTCTGTTTTGATTTTCTATCAACCCCAACCGGTCAAGACCAAGGCGACCGTCGAACCCCCTTCGACCGGTCCCCCCCCGTGTAAAAATTCGCAGAATTCAATTTCAATCTTATCTCTGTGCGACCGGTCGAACCCCCTTTTATCAAAAACTATCCGTTGCATTTTCGCATGACTTTTCCCTATTTTGTGGGATTGATTTCTAACAGCTATATTGATGATTTTAAATGGTTTCTTTTGCAGCAAATCACTCCCCAAGGAGGAGCCAATGTCCTGAAATCAAAGCCAAAACCTCTCCTATAAATAGAGGCTTCATTCAAGCAACAAGATACAACACTCCATACAAGCAAAGAGCAAACAAAGCAAACACTTTCATATATCTTGTTGTATTAGCCTTAGCACTTTCACTTGCACAAATTTGAGGTCTAGGCTTTCAATTCTTGATTACACTTGTACTCATATTGTATCAATCATTATTGAGTTGTAATCTTGATTTTGGTCATCATTCAACACAAGACATCCTTGTGAGTATTCTTGTGGTAAGAATACACTTGGGTGATCTAGGTGATAGGTGTTTGAAGGTTGTGGTAATCTTCAAAGGTGTTGTAAGAGGATTGTGGTAATCCTCAAGGTGGTGTAAGAGGGTTGTGGTAATCCTCAAGGTGTTGTATTAATTTTTGGTAAATTAATAATATCTTTTTTCCTTTTGAAATCCATCCCTGGATATCTTGGGGTGGTAGAGGATTAGCCCTAGGTGGGTTGAACCTCTTTAAATCGACGAGTGTTGTTTAATTTCCGCATTTACATTCTCGTCTTTGTTTGATTATTCGAAAAAGAGGGCAAAATCTGAAAAACCGAGATAATCTATTCACCCCCCCTCTAGATTATCGTAGCCACTTGGACTAACAGACCTCATTTCTGAAAATCTCTCCCAATTTCTGGTCCGTCTTTATATTGTGGAAGAGAATTTTGATTGCCATTTTTTAGTAACAGAATGGATTTCTGAATGAGAAGGGTAATTTGAGATATTCGAATTAAGGTTTATATTGTGGAAGAGAATTTTGATTGCAATTTTTTTCACAGGTTAGAGATTTTTCGGAGGTTAATGATTTGTTTAGTTTAGGGTTCACAACTTGCAATTTGGGAACGCTAACCCCTATTTGGGTGGGAGATTAATGACAACCTAAACTGACGAAAATACCCTTTAAAAAAGGGGCATGCGTGTCACGTGATGGAATCCCGGTGGAATATTCCATCACCGGTGTGTATTAGGTTGCATTTCAACAAATTCGTTTAGTTTAGGTACTATTGTCACAAAAAAGGGGCGTGCGTGTCACGTGATGGAATACCGGTGGAATATTCCATCGCCGGTGTGTATTAGGTTGCATTTCAACAAATTCGTTTAGTTTAGGTACTATTTTCATAAAAAAATAGTACAGGACTAAAACCGCAATAACCCTATAGTACAGGTTGCAAAAAATCAATAACCCTGTCAAATATGACTATCAAGTTACAAAATTTAAATTCTAGTACCATTATTTTTGTTTTCGGCAAATTTCTATTACTTTTTGTTTTTTAAAATTGAGAAATAATTTTTTATTTATTTAATTAAGATATTGAAATAGAAAAGGAGAAACATAGTATAGAAATATATAATAATACTTTCATAATAATATTATAAATTTAACTAATATTATTATGTAATACTTAATAGTGATTTATTTAGATTTGGTTTATTTTTCTTTAATAATTGATATTAAAACATTAATAGTTATTTAGTTATTTTGTAAAATAATAAATATCAATTCTCACTTAATAAATAGTTTAATAATTCATATTTAATTATTGATTAGGTTAATCAAAAAGATCTATTGCTTAATATCACATTTGATCGGCTAATTAGGGCTAAAAGCACTTCTTACCAGCAACAACAAGTCAATTTTAAGTTTTGAATGGAAAGATAACGACCCGTAACGAAAGTGGTTAACGTCAGAAATTTAGGGTATTAGAAGTGATTAAGTTGGAACATTAGGTACCAAAACCAAAAAGGCAGTAAACTTTGGGTACCAAAAGTGTAATTATCCCTCACTATAACATATGTGTCGACCATGTCGTCACAAATAACTTATTTGAGACAAGGGTTATGTGGCGAAGTATTTGTGATGGCTTGTCGCCACAAAAAGTCTTTTTGTGACGATATTAAGCCTTTTGTGACAATTTTTTGTCGTCACAAAGACCTCTTTTTCTAGTATTGAAATTTGCTTGTGTCATTTACTGTCAGCATTTACTTTCTTGCTTATATTTTTATATCTGCTGATAAGTTATATTTTTATCCAACTGATAATAACAAGTGCTAAAACAAGTATTAAAAACATGCTTAAAATTAACAAAGGGTGTTAAGTCTTCCGCTGTTTAAAACCAAATTATCTAAAAGTGAAAATTTGGTAGTTTATTCAACCCCCCCTTCTAAACCTTACACCACACCCCTTGGGACCTACAAGTGGTATCAGAGCCGTTGGTTCATTGAGCCTTCCGCACTGTGCACTGAACTAGATCTCAATCTTTTTCAAAAGGTTTAACACTTGTGTTTTAAAGTCTTTCATCTTCAAAACAAAGTTATTATCATGGAAGCCAATCTAACTCGTATTCCTATGTTTACTGTGGAAGAGTCTGATGACTGGAAGATTCGCATGCAGGCTCACCTATCAACCTTACACGATGAAATGTGGCTAGTGATAGAAGATGGGCCACTGCAAATAATGAAGGTTAATATCATTCCAGAAGAAGAGCACCTCCACCAAGGAGAGGATCTTTGCACTGCAAGAGGCTAGACCAACCATGGTTGAAAAACCTCGCAGTGAATGGACCAATGAAGACAGAAAGAGATACAACCTAGACAATGTGGCCAAGGATATTCTCTACAAGACGTTGAACTAAGCTATGTTCATCAAAGTGAAGTCATGCAAATCAGCCAAAGAAATCTAGGATAAGCTAACCCTGATTTGTGAAGGATCAGAACAGATTAAAGAGAATAAATTAACTATTGCTGTTCAAAAATTTTAAAATTTTAAAATGCTTGCAGGTGAAAGTCTGGGTCAGGTGGATGCCAGATTCACAGAGATTACAAATGAGCTTTCAGCTCTTGGGAAAGAGTACACTCAAAAGATATGTGCATGAAGATTTTAAGAGCCCTCCCAGCTAAATGGGAAATGAAAGTCATGGCCCTGAGACACTCTATGGACCTCTCAAAAACTCCGAATCATGAGCTATTCTCAGACCTCAAAGCCTATGAGTTTGAGCTAAGATGAAAAGAACAAGAGGAAACAGTTGTACCCAAGACAACTGCATTGATGGCCAGTGAAGGAAAGAAAGCTGAGCCAAAGAAGACCATTGACCATGTGGGAATTGCTCTCATGGTAAAGAGCTTCAACAAGTTCTTTAACAAGAGCTATAAAAGAAACAAGGGTGAGACTTCCAGGAGACATTCAGCACCCTCCAATCCCTGGGAGGATAGGCCACCCAAGAGAGCTGAACATCAAAGAGCTGACTATCAGAGAGATGATAATCAAAGAGTCGAAAGAGCTGATCAGAGAGCTGAAAGCCTATGTTGGAATTGCAGACAACCAAGACACTTTGTTGTTGACTGTTCCTATCCACCAGTCAACAAATACAGAAACGAAGAAGAAAGAAGAGTCTTCAGGGAAAGAAGACAAGAAAAGAAGTATATGTGGAACCTAAAAACTAATTTCCTTGATTGCAGGTTCAAGGAATAGTTGAGTGCTAAGGAACCTGGTACATGGATAGTGGTTGTTCTAGACATATGATACGAAACAAGAGAAATCTATCAAAAGTCAAGGAAATCAAAGGTGCAAGAGTCATATTTGGAGGAAATGAAGCTCCAGGGGAAATCAAAGGCACAAGATCCATAAATAAAAATAGATTGGAGATCACAAATGTTGCATATGTTGAAGGTCTCAATTTCAATCTTCTAAGTATTAGCCAACTCTGTGACAAAGGCTACAATGTGGGATTCAACATGGGAGTATGCCAGATCAAGGATGCTGAATCAAATGAGATAGTGTTGTAAGGTACAAAACAGAAAAATATGTATGTAGTGGATTGGTCAACTACTACACCAAGCACATGTCTGCTAGCCAAGAGTACAGCCGAATCCAGTTGGTTGTGGCATAAGAAGCTGAGTCACCTGAATTTCAAGACAATCAACAAGCTTGCAAGGAGTCATCTTATAGAAGAATTGCCTGACTCAGTGTACAAGAAAATAAAGTATATGTGAAGTATGCCAGATGGGAAATCAAATCAAATCATCTTTCAAAGATAAGCCAAGTCCTTCTTCAACGAGGATATTGCATCTATTGCATATGGATTTATTTGGTCCTGTTGAGCCAGCTAGCATCAGTGGAAAGAAATACACCTTAGTGGTGGTGGATGACTATTCAAGATATACATGGACAATTTTCATATGTAAAAAAAGGAAACATGCAGAAGTTGCCTCAACTGATGAGAAGAGTTAAAAATGATAAGAGTCAAACCATTATACATATAAGATTTGACATGGGAACTGAGTTTGTCAATGGGATTATAACTCAGTATTGTGTTGAATATGGTTTTGATCATGAAGTATCAGTAGCAAGGACTCCACAGCAGAATGGAGTAGCTGAAAGAAGGAACATAACTCTCAAGGAAGCTACAAGGACAATGTTAGCTGAAGCTGGATTGCCTAAGAGATTTTGGGTTGAAGCCATAAATACAGCATGCTATACTCAGATTAGATGCATGATCAGTAGGCAATTAACCAAGACTCCCTATGAGAAAGCCAAATATTTGATATTTCAAGATCTTTGGATGTAAGTGTTTCATCCACAACAACGGCAAAGATAATTTGAAGGCTTTTGATGCTAAAGCCGATGAAGGTATCTTTTTGGGATACTCAGCTGAGAGTAAAGCCTATAGAGTGCTAAACAATAGGACTATGGTCACTGAAGAATCCATTCATGTGGTTTTTGATGAGCCAAATGTGAATGGAGAACACATTGATGAGTTAGCTGAGAAGTAGAATCAACCGACTATGCAGAAGAGTCCTTATGTTGAAGCTGATATGAGAGCATTCAACCCTGAAGATGATGAGATAGCTGAATCTCAAAGACAGATGGAAGGTCTGCAGCTGAATGATGATGAAAAATATGTTCAAGACAACTTAGCTGCAAGACGGCTGAATCCAGCAGACTTACTCCAACCTGATGTGAGATGACTTAGAGGCCATCCACCTGAGTTAATCATTGGAGATGTTAGAGATGGTATAAGAACCAGATCCAGAGCACAACATGAAGCCATGTTCACTTGTTTTATTTCCCAAATAGAGCCTAAAGATATGTCTCAAGCTTTGGAAGACACACATTGGATTCAGGCCATGCAAGAAGAGCTGAATCAGTTTGAAAGAAACAAAGTATGTGAATTAGTTCAAAGACCTACTCACCAAAATGTTATTGGTACTAAGTGGGTATTCAGAAACAAGGTGATTGAGGAAGGATCTGTTGTCAGAAATAAAGCAAGATTGGTAGTCAAAGGGTATTGCCAAGAGGAAGGTATAGATTTTGATGAAACCTTTGCTTCTGTTGCTAGATTGGAAGCAATAAGAATGTTTCTTGCTTATGCTGCACATAAGAACTTCACTGTATATCAAATGGACGTGAAAAATACATTTCTAAATGGACTGCTAGAGGAAGAAATCTATGTAGAACAACCTCCAGGTTTTGAGCAGAAAACTATTGGAGATAAGGTCTACAAGCTCAAAAAGGCATTGTATGGATTGAAACAAGCACCAAGAGCATGGTATGACACATTATCTCAGTTTCTAATTGACAATGGATTCACCAAAGGCAAAGTTGACATAACACTTTTTAGAATCCAAGATGAGTAGAGTATACTGCTTGTTCAAATATATGTGGATGATATCATAACATTGGCTGTTTACCGACTGGAATCCGCGGCCCGAGACTGGTGGAGCGCTGTCGAGAGGAAATGGGTTCAGGACAGAACCCGAAGGACAAGGGAAAATTTCTTATTGGAGTTCAGTGACCAATATATCACACAGGTGGTCCGAGAGGCCCGAAGGGATGAGTTTCACTAGTTAAGACAGGGTAGTATGACGGTTGCACAGTATGAGTCCGAATTTCACCGTCTGTCCAAATACGCTCTTGGGTCCATTTTACCAGAGGTCTCAGGTTGGAACTACAGAAACAGTTATTAACTGTCGAGATGGACACCTACTACTACCGTGGTCGTGGCGTGGCCCCGAGTGGAGATGGGGCTGAGCCGGATTGGGCAGCTCCAGCAGGGCAGGGCATCTGGCTCGAAGAGGCCAGTGGCCGGGAGGACATCCGGGCCGCCTGTGAAGTTCCAGAAAGGCGGAACCGGAGGGGCTAACAAGGGAAAACAGCCCGCGCAGGCTGCACATGCTCTCACGCAACAAACCGGGACACTTGTCAGACCACTGCTGGCGTAAACAAGGAAAATGCCTCTGATGCGGTAGTGCTCAGCATTAGGTCCAAGAGTGCCCGTTGTATACTGCCCCGGCTAACAAACCAGCACCACCTCAAAAGCCGGGAAATAACAACCGAGCTAGGGCACCTTCCCGTGTCTTTGCTCTGGCTGGGCAAGAGGGGCCGAATGCGACTGGCGTGGTGGAAGGTACGCTCTTGATATCTGATCACCGCGCTAAGGTCTTATTTGACCCTGGCTCATCGCACTCCTTTGTTGCACCGCATTTTGCATCTAAACTGCATTCATGCATGGAACACGTGCCTATTTGTTTAGAGGTATCGGCTCCTTTGGGCGCGAGCAAGATAACCGATACTATATATAATGCATACGAGATTAAGATTGATGATACATGTTTTCCTGCTAACTTAGTGCTACTGCCTATATCTGAATACAATGTTATTTTGGGAATGGACTGGTTAGCCGAACACTTTGCACAAATGGACTGTCATAATAAAACTGTTAGGCTATGTAAGCTTGGAAAACCCATAGTCGAGCTATCGGGTAGTGCACGAATTCCATTAGCCCCAATCATTTCTGCCATTAAGGCTAGAAAAGCAATCTCGAATGGGGCACAAGGGTACTTAGCGTTTGTAATTAACAAACCTAAGGATGAGACCCAGATTCACCAAGTACCAATAGTATCGGAATACCCAGAGGACTCGTTTGGGATTGTTGATGGGATTGGATAAAAATTTGAGATATGATAGGATTACACTGTTCATGGATTATATAATATCATTTAACACTGTGTTTGGGATGTATGATAGATGTATAAAAAATTAAAATACTTTATCTAAAATTGTGTTTGGCAACCATGATTGAATGAGATTGCTTAGTAAATGACTTATTTACCCTTCCAAATATTTTAATCACTTATACATCTTCCACTACACTCTACCAAAATTTAGTTCATTGTTCTTCGAGCTAAATTTTTCATCCATATATATTTGTCATCCGAGTCCGAATCAATTTGTAGTGCTAGTTGATGATGATTCATCAATACTCCCCATCATCGTCATCGTCCTCAAAGGTCTCATTCAACTTCTCGCTTTCACTTTCCATCTCATGGCCAATTTGGTCACTTTCAACAGGAAGTGTCCATCTTCTTTCTCATCAATCGGAGGAACTCCATTCTCATCTTCTTTTGGTTGAAGACGATAATAATGATTAAGAGAGTTAGCGACTTTGTCTTTGTTCTTATGTTTGCCTCGCTTGTCCACGGGAGCATTAGAGAAAGTGAAGCTTTTGTCGGTAAATACTTGACTTTTTCCTACCAAGTACCAAGGAAGAAGATGTATTTAAGTAATGTATTTTTGTTATTAATCGAACAAGCAAGGGTAGACAAGTCATTTCATAGACAAGTTGAAGGGCACACTTGACTTTTACTTACCTGGATAGATCGGGGATAATGTAATACCACCTATTGAGTGAGACTAATAATCAATTGGTTTTGTGATTATAATCACAGCCCGCATTCAATACCGGGCCGTTATCAATTTTCCCAAACAAAGGTTAAAGTAGGATAAAATGCCTTATCCTAGCTAATCTATAATCCCAAACGAGTCCAGACGTATTTCCGCAAGAACTCACTGCGTTGCCCCCGGATAGGGAGATTGAGTTCACCATCGAGACCTTACTGGGAGCACCGCCGGTGGCAAGGACACCGTATAGAATGGCTCCGATGAGAGCTTGAGTCAAGGCTCGCCTACAAAACTATGGATGTGGGATTTATCCGACCAAGGAAATCCCCGTGGGGAGCTCCAGTGTTGTTCGTCAAGAAGAAATATGGATCATTGAGACTATGTATAGACTATCGTGGTCTTAACAGCGTGACCATCAAAAACAAGTATCCCCTTCCAAGGGTATTATCAATTGAAGATTAAGAGTGAAGACATACCCAAGACAACTTTTCAGACTAGGTATGGCCACTACGAGTTTGTAGTGATGCCATTTGGACTGACAAATGCCCCAGCAACATTTATGGATTTAATGCACAGAGTTTTCCGACCTTACCTTGACAAGTTTGTAGTAATCTTCATTGATGACATACTCATGTATTCCAAGACGAGAGAAGATCACGAGCGTCATTTGAAAATTGTACTTGAGACACTACGACAACACCAATTGTACGCCAAGTTCAGCAAGTGTGAATTTTGGCTGGGGAATGTTACATTCTTAGGACATATCGTATCTGGAGATGGGATCGCGGTAGATCCATAAAGGTTCAGACCGTGGTTGAATGGAAACAACCAGAAACAGTGACAGAAATTCGAAGCTTTTTGGGATTGGCTGGATACTATCGGAGATTTATAAAGGATTTTTCTAAGATTGTTGGACCACTTTCGCGATTGACTCAGAAGCAAGTCAAATTTGAGTGGAGCGATAAGTGCAAGTCCAGTTTTCAGGAGTTAAAGAAGCGACTTACCACTGCTCCCATTCTGGCTCTTCCAAGTGGAAGTGAAGGATTTGTCGTCTATAGTGACGCCTCGAATGAAGGTCTAGGAGCCGTACTCATGCAGAAAGGACGTGTAATCGCATACGCCTCGCGAAAACTCAAACCATATGAGGCAAACTACCCAACGCATGATCTAGAGCTAGCAGCAATAGTGTACGCAATGAAGAAGTGGCGACACTATCTGTACGGAGCAACATTTACCGTATTCACAGATCACAAGAGTCTGAAGTATCTGTTCTCACAAAAGGATCTTAACTTGAGACAGAGTAGGTGGATGGAACTTATTGAAGATTATCACTTCGATATCCAGTACCACCCTGGGAAAGCGAATGTAGTAGCAGACTCCTTGAGTAGAAAGGTCAGCATAGCGAGATTGATGATTATGGAATGGAGATCCCTGGAAGAATTGAGTGCATGGAATCCGACGAGAACGGACACTAAAATTTTCTACGCTAATATCTCGGTAAGACCCCAGCTGGTAGATGAGATTAAGGCAGCACAGGAAGGAGATCCGAAATTCCGAGAACTTAAGAAAAAGTTCAGAAAGGAGAATGTCCGGAATTCACTATAGCAGAAGATAGGATTTTGAGGTTTAAGAACCGGGTATGTGTACCGAGTAATGAGGTATTAAGAAATAAGATTTTGGGAGAAGCGCATTGCTCAAGGTACACCATACATCCCGGTGGTAATAAGATGTATAAGGATTTGAAACGACACTTCTGGTGGGTCAATATGAAAAATCAGGTAGCAGAATATGTGGCTAGATGCCTGACTTGCCAACGAGTCAAGGCCGAACATCAACGGCCGTCAGGGTTGCTACAGCCGTTACAAATTCCCGAATGGAAATGGGAACTTATTACGATGGACTTCGTAATGGATTTGCCAAGGACTAGAGGAGGTTATGATACCATATGGGTTGTGGTGGACAGACTCACCAAATCAGCTCATTTCCTGCCAATGAAGAAAACAGATAGCCTACAGAAGCTGGCACAAATCTATATCCGAGAGATTGTAAGGCTGCACGGAGTACCAGCCGACATCGTTTCTGATCGAGATCCGAGGTTTGTTTCGAGACTTTGGAAGTGTTTGCACGGGGAACTAGGGACGACACTAAACTTTAGTACGTCCACTCACCCACAAATCGACGGACAATCAGAACGTACGATTCAAATACTCGAGGATATGTTAAGAGCTTGTGCGCTAGATTTTCAGGGAAGCTGTTCATTTGCCATTAGCAGAGTCCACTTATAATAACAACTATCAGGCGACGATAGGAATGGCGCCTTACGAGGCACTATACGGGAGAAAGTGCAAATCCCCGCTACATTGGGAAATCGATGACCAGTGGACCCCGAAAAGAGAGAAGCAACCACATCAACCATTCCCCAGAGTAGATCTGATACAAGAAACTGTAGACAAGGTCAGATTAATAAAGGAGAGGATCCGGACAGCTCAGAGTCGGCAGAAGAGCTATGCGGATAAAAGGAGAAGGGATTTGGAGTTTGAGGTAGGATATGAAGTGTTTCTTAGACTTTCACCACGAAAGGGACTGATTCACTCAAAGAAAGGAGGAAAGCTAAGTCCGAGGTACATTGGTCCGTACAAGATACTCAAAAGAATCGGGAATTTGGCCTATCAGTTGGAACTACCACCTCCTATCACCGGAATGCATGACGTGTTTCATGTCTCCAGACTGAGAAAATATCAACCCGACCCAGAACACGTTATCACAGGAGAAATCCCTCGGTGAATGGAGAACCCGTCATCACCGGAAGCCCGTTTAATCATTGATAGACAAGTACGACACTTAAGGAAGAGAGAGATTCCAATGGTTAACGTTGTATGGCAAAACCACGACCGGGATGAGGATGTCACGTGGGAAATGGAGGAAGATATGAGAAGACAGCATCCGAAATTATTCTGAAAGGAATTTGGGGACCAAATTCTCTTAAGGAGGGGAGGATGTGAGACCCCAAAATTTTGATTAATCAATTGTAATAGTTCGGATAATGTATCATGTGACTAAGTGTCACAATTTGATATTAATAAAATATAGTTTAATTTCTTTTAATCTTAGTATCTATATGTTAATGTTATTTTACTTTCTAACTCACTAATTGCTAATTCTAACTATTCCTATTAATATATTATTAACATAACTTATATCATTTGACTTATTAAATCAAACCATAAGATATGGTGACTTATGATTAAAATAAGAATATGGTAATTGACTTATATAGGGGAATTGGAGTATAGGACATTGATATAAGGTATCCAAAGTGATATGAGGGTTGAAATATCACTACAATTAAAAAAAAAAAAAATCTGGGGAGGACATCATGAAGTGGACGGCCATTTGGGGGGGATGGAGGAGTAACAATTTTGTCCTATTCCTTTTGTCCTTTTCCTAGCATGCCAATCTTTCCCAAACCCAAGACAAGCCAACCCTAAACCCCATGCACCCTTCCATTGCCCAAGACTTGAGCCCCCATTTTTGCAAGCTCAAGAAAAAAATAATGATGGCTATGCATTAGAGAGGAGGGGGCAGCCATATGGAGGTAAGAAGAGGGGATACCTTGTCATTTTTCTCACACAAAACTCTCTCCAAAAACAAAAAACACAACCCATCTCCTTTACTACACCTAAATTTCGAAAATTTGGAGTCCTAAGGTAAGGAATTCTCCAACCCCTTATTCTCAAAACCAAGCTTAGTGCTACTACTTTAGCTTAAAGAAATTTCGACTTGTAGGATTGAAGAAGAGGGGCTGATTTTGGGAAGACTCATAGGCTTAAAGTTGAAGATTTTTAAGAACTAAGGTTAAGGTAAACTTGTCCCAAAAATACTCTTGTTATTCCTTGTTTTATTCTTCCATTTTTCTTCAACTTTTGACACCCTAAATCACTACATAGGGGCTGTTTTAAGGTCTTGAGGGGACCTAGAGGGGACTTACAAAAAAAGCTAAAAGCAACTTTACAAGAACAAATAAGAGGTGGGTGAATTCTTTAAAACTCATGACTTTAATTGCATAAACTAGCATGTTTTTTTTGGGTGTATGTTATGTTGTTATATTTCTGGAAATAAGATGATATATATAAAAAAAATCAGTATTTCTGGAATTTTCGAGAATATATATATATATATATGTATGTGCAAACTCATGTTAAAAGTGATTTTATTTAGATAAAATAGCTTTTGTATGCTTATGTTATTTCTTGTGGCATAAATGTTGTATTTTATTTTATAATATATATTTCTGGAAATTTTTAGTCTCCTATATTTCTGAAAATTCGAAATATATATGTGTGTGTAGAAAACTAAGCCAAAAGTGATTTTTAGAAATAGCTTTTGTGAGTTTTTAGGCCTTTTATTATATATGAGCTCAAATAACTTAGATTATGAGAAAAATACTTTTAACATACCATAACAATAATCTGGACTTGAGGACTTGTGAACAAAAATCGAGTTTGGGCCTTTAGTCAAAATAAGACAAAATATAGGGCCAAAAATAAAAAATACCAAAAACTGTGGGACCACTGTAAAATTTTGAAATTTGCACTGAAATTACTGTAATATAAATAAAAATAATAATTGGGACGCTCCGGGTCAAACAAATACGAATATACGAATTTTAGACACTTAAATGAAATTTTCCAACCTTTATGGGGCTAAACTGTAAATTTCAAAAATCTAGAAAGTTACTGTCCCGAGAAATTTATGAAATTACTTTAATTAGTATTCTGGACCTTTAGTCCAAATTTCACGAAAAACGGGCTTGAAACGAGCCCTTAACAATAAAAATTGTCATTGGGGTTAAAAATGAAATTTTCAGAAAATCGGTACTAAACCTGGAAATTTTTCAAAACTGTTTTTAATCTACATACTTACTACCTCAAAATAATTATTAGATTTGGAATCTCGTTAAAACCTTTTCCGGTTTAAGAGATATCCATTTTTAAAAGTATCGGGTCAAAATAATAAATTTGGGAAAAACTGGGGCTGACCTGCAATTTTTAAAATTTGACCCCGAGACCCAGAAATTATGATTCCTTAGAATAATTAGAAAAATTAGGGACTAACCTTGCCCTTTTCCGAGTCCGGGATCACAACTTATGGAATTTTTAAAACCCGACATAAATTTTTCTTTTTAATTAAAATATTTTATTTTAAAATAGAAATTTACCAAGGTCATAGGAATTATTTTATCTTCTAAATTTCAGTTTATTTATAAAACATTAAATATTTTATTTAATTAAATTTTTTTTATCCGAATATTATTGGGGATTTTCATAACGACTAATTGTCATGATAATAAGGTGACTACCTCGTCGCATAATCTGAACCTTATTAAGAACTTCGACATAATACACTGAATCAAAGAATAGAACCGGCTAGATTACCCTCCAATATCTATGCCGTGTCAATGTCTGACTGACTGAATATCGGATGCGGCGAGTCTATGAACACGCCGGCCCTACTGACTAACTGACCGGGTTGGCGTCACACTTTTCGTGCGCAACCATTTGATATGAATTGACGGATTTGTGGAATGGATAAGTCGCGTATGGGATGGGTAGCTTGGCTACAGTCTCATACCGGCCTCCATCGTCCAACTCCCAACCTCGAGCCGGACAGGAGAGTCTGGCGGGTGATTGGATCGTAGGATTCTGGGTATTATCATGATTATGACGTTCTCCGAGCTTAGCTGGCTCCACTGTGGAGACGTCGTACCAACTAGGATAGCGGCTTCAGCCCTATCGACAAGAGGGATAAGGTGTACTGTTTGGGGAGATGATGTTTGATCGACACTTCTCTGCCGTATAAGGTGGTCTGGGTTGGTGTCACACTTTCGTGCGCAACCAACTGATATGAATTGACGGACTGACTAGGTTGGCGTCACACTTTCGTGCGCAACCAACTAATCTGAATTGACGGACTGACTGCTAAATAATATTAATAAAACTATTAAGTATATGAAAATGTCATCGCACGTTTCTTGCATCAAAACTCATGAAATAATTTTACTGCATAAAATATAAGCCCCACTTGCACACACACCTACCACACCCACTGAGAATTTTTGTCTCACTCCCGCCTATTTTTCCCAACCATAGGATGAGACCCTGCCGGAAGAGGAAGGCGGCGAAGACTTTAATGCTACCGACTAATCCTATATCTTACCGGACTTGAGTCAACTGAATCTTATTTATGTTATTTTGATGAACGAACAATTATGAAATTTGTAATAGATGGGCGTAGGACCCGTAGAAATATTTATGAACAATGATGTACTTTGTTATTTCCGATGCGACATTTCAGACTTAGACTGACATTATGTATTTTTTTGGGATTTTTCTGTTATGATTGAATTATTTTTATGAATGAATAATTGGTTTATTTCGGTCGGCTTAAGTAAACCGGCCTAAGTTCATTTGACTGTGTCATGACTCCGAGTTGGGGCGTGACAAAGTCTGCTGCAGGGAAAACTGTCCAAGACCCTACGGCAGTTGAGACTACACATAGGGATGCTGAAGACCCTCCAGCAGTTGAGACTGCTGAGGGTGTTGAAGGCCTAAAGGAGGTTGAGACTTCCTTAAGTAAAGAAGCTGCTAAAGAGCAACTTCCTCACATAGAGACGACTGATGAAGAAGATAAATCAGCTCTCTTAGTGATTCCCAGGAGAATATTGACACAGAATTCCTGGAATCTGACAATGATGATTCTTTGAAGGTCAAAGATGAGGATGCTCAAGACTCTCGGTCTGACAAAACTGCTCCGATGAAATTCGTGTTTGTTGATGAGCCAACCCCCATGGCTGCAACACACTCCGATGACGCTGATAAATCAGTAGAGGACAAGACAACTCAAAAGGAAGGACCTACTGATACCGAAGAAGTTGTTAAGACAGATGAGGGTCAGTCAGCTGAGCAGGCTAACACAGCGGCTCAAGCTGGAAAATAGTCAGGTGAGCAGGCTAAGATAGCTGCTCCCAATGCCGCCGAAGTTGGTACAGCTGAGGCAAGTCAAGCTGACTCTATTCGAAAGGAGAAGGGAAAGGCTCCACAAGTTGGACCTGTGGGAATCCCTCTCGTTCCAGATAATATGTTTGAAGATGTTTTTCCATTCGAAGCTGAATTGCCACCCCTTGATGCCGAATATGCTAGAGAACAAGCTAAATATATTGTGCAAGTAGAGCCTGGAGTTCCAGCTGATTCAACGATGGTGCCTATAGGTTTTGATTTTGATGCTATTTGGCCCGAGGATGAGTCTACTTTATCAGCCGACTTTCGGAAGGTGTTTAAAGCCATATGTGCTGAAACCGAGAACATGGAGCACGTCTTAGCATCATTAGACCAAAGGCTGGACAACCGAGATGCAAACATCAGTGGGGACATTCGTGGTGTTGTACCGCGTGTCCGAGAACGGGTCGCATGCACTACTACTATGAGAAGAGAGAAAGTCTAATACTTCAAGTCACTCTTTGCAGAGTTATTGGTTTGGAGTGCGGATAATATTCAGTTTCAGCAGAGACAGAAGGAGTATATGGTGAGGATCGAAGAATCTCACAAGTCAGATATGGAGTAGCTCAAGGTGCAACACAAGAACGAGATTGCAAGATTAGAGACTAATACGAGCTAGCAGCTCAGTGTTCTCCAAACGGAAATGAAATTAATGGCCGTTGAGTCAAAGGCAATGCGGTCTGAGTTCTGCACACCCTACTCCAAGTTGGATGCTAAACATGATTTAACCAACAGCCGACTCGACTTCATGTTAAGTGGCATGTTCCCTGGCCTGACCCTATCTTTTGGTGATGATGCCAAAAAGGGGGAAGATGAGGTCTTGAAGGAACTGAATGAAGGGAAATGGAGTCATAAGGTGGAGAAGAAGGAAGTACCAGCTAAGGGGGAAGGAAGCTCGAAAAATCCCCCTTTGAAGCTTATGTTTTCCCAAAATCCTCAGCAAGGAGAAATAACAGCTTCACTTCTTAGCAAGCTACCGAAAGATCTGTCAGTGGAACAGAAAGCTAGTTGGCATTTAAAGAATCAAGAAAAACCATCGAAGCTGGTTCGAAAAGGTGGTTGAGAAGCATTATGCGCGTATCCAGAACATGAGAATGCAATATGATGGTCCTCCAGCAGGAAAGGATTCCCCTGCGATCAAACCCCCAAGAGACATTGTTATGCCTGATGCTGGGTCTGAGCCCAGATCACTAGAGGAGTTTGAAACTCTAGAGGCAGAAGGCTACTTCAGAGACATGACTCTACCGCAAGCCTGGGACATGTACTGGGAGAAGGGTCTCGATGTATGTAACTTAGCAGATGTGCAGCAGAGTTCCAACAGTCACTCAGCTGGAAAAGCAAAAGATCCAGTACAATACACTCCCAGAGGTGGAGCTGAGTTGGGAAGAGGAAGTGGAAGATCTGGTGGCAGTGGAAGAGGCAGAAGCTATCAACCGCAGCCAAAACCACAGGACATCAAGTACATTGATCCACAGAAGAAAGGGATCACTTACTGGGCCAGATATGATCACCTTGCAAAACTAGAAGTTCAACGCAAGAATGAAGAAGTTGTGAGGAGGCAAGAAGCCGACAATGAAAGGGTAAATCACGAGTGGGAGGAAAGGCAGCGTAGGGATGACCCTGCTGCAAGGCGTGCTTATGGAAAGAAGAAGAAGGAGGAAGAAGAAAGGAAAAGAAAAAGATCAGACGAAGTCAGGAGAAGAGCTGAAGATGAAAATGAAGCAGCCAAGGCGTTGAAGACGGCTGCAACCCCTTCATGTATTTTACTTAGCTGTAAATACATAGGTGTAAGTTTTCTGTAAAATTGCTCTGATACACTCCTTGTAATACGATCTGATACCTTTGTAACTTAGCTCTGATACATGATGTAATGTAATATTTGTATAAGCTTTGATACATTTTGTAAACAGCTTTGTAAAGGACAAGAATGCTATGATCAATATAAATGATTATTCAAATCATACATTCTTTGTTACTGCACTGCTTGTGTTTGCGAAATTGTTACGAAATTTATTTATTAGATTTTTATGATACCATGTAAAACTTAGAATAGGAAGTTGGCACCCCATTTTCCTTGTATTTCTATGTTGTAATAGATATGACTGAAAGAGCTGAGTGAATTCAGCTATATCAAAGAATGCAAGAAGTCAACTGAAGACTAGAGTAAAGACCCAACCATGTGTCAGCTGAGTGTAGTCAAGATGGAAGGCAATGACTCGACTGAAGGAGATCCAGCTAAGGAACAACTGTGTAAAGGATGTGGAAGTGTCAGTCAAGTCAGTGAAGAGCCAAGTCTAACAGTTGAATTGACAGTTGAATCATTCCCATAAGATTGGAGCAGACTCAAGTAAAGGGATAAAGGCAGCAGTCAAGTCATGACGACTGACATTAATCCGTTGGAAGAAAGTCAATGATATTACTCAATATAGTAATAAGTCCAAGCTGCCAGGTCTTAAAGTGTTTGGCCCAGAAATATACAAAAGGAATAAACCAATTGGAAACACTGAAGCATGTGTTAGACCCTATAAAGCTGCAAAGTCATTTAATACGAGGAAGGGTCAACATCACATTGATGCAGGCCAAGAAAAGACAAGTCAACGAACAAGAAAGTATCATTTGAAAATAGCCTATCTCTTCAACGGGCAAATTTTCAAATGAGTACTATAAAAGGCTGACGAAGCATTTGAGAAAAGGTGACGATTTACACGAACGAATCAAGCAACTTTAAAGCAAGGATAACCTGCAATATTCTCAAAACTTATCAAGAAAATTCCTCAATCCTAAAACTCAAAGGAACTCAATCCAACACATGATGTGAAGGAAAAATTACTTCAACCAGTTGAAGAGGAAAAGTTTCAAGAACAAAAAGGGGTCTACTCTCCAAGTTTGAAGGAGTTGTAGTGAGGTTCAAGGTCCAACCAGAAGTTTCAAGTTTGTTGGAAGGTTGTGTGATCAATTCTAAAAGCTTGAAGGGAGCTGAAGTAGCAAGACAGCTGTCTTGTGAAGAAGCTGAGTCGCAGGAGAAGCCAGCTATGTGATCAAGGTTGTCTATAGACTGAAGAACTGCTTTGTAACCTGATCTGTTACTTAGCGGATTCCTCCAGGAGTTGGAGAAGAGTGGATTAGAGGAATTACTCCATCCTCGAACCACTATAAAATTTGCTTGTGTCATTTACTTTCTTGCTTATATTTTTATATCTGCTGATAAGATATATTGTTATCCAACTGATAATAACAAGTGCTAAAGCAAATGTTAAAAAACGTGCTTAAAATTAACAAAGGGTGTTAAGTCTTCCACTGTTTAAAACCAAATCATCTAAAAAGTTAAGTGTTAGCTGACGCAGCCGAGTTATACTATCAACAGCTCAGTCGAGTCTGTTGAGTGAGTAACTTAGATGAAGAAAGTCAACTTAGTTGTCCCCCAAGAACTTAGTTGATTTGAGTCAACTCTGTTGAGATTTTTTAAAAGGACTAAAAGTGAAAATTTGGTAAAGTTTATTCAAGCCCCCTTTCTAAACCTTACACCACACCCCTTGGGACCTACAGGGCCATAGTCGGTATCCCACTTAATTTGGATAAGGCCGTAGCCAATATCCTACTTCACTTGGATAGGGCCGTAGCCGATATTCCACTTGGATAAAGCCGAAGCAAATTATCCCACTTCACTTGGATAGCGCCGTAGCCGATATCCAACTTGGATAAAGTCGAAGCAAATTATCCAACTTTAAATTTATACTTTACCTTTCGCTTTCATTCTAATTTTCACTCCAACTTATCACTTCACTTCACATTTCACTTCAAATTTCACTTTACTTCACATTTCACTTCACTTTACGTTTCACTTAAATCTTTACTTCAAGATTTCTTTTCTAAGTACTATCCTGCTCGTTCGAAAAATTTGATAAAAATCAGTTAGCAAGTCCGGAGTGATCTTGGTCACACAATATCCAGTATTTATTTCAAAACAAAACTCGCGGTGAAGTTATCGGACGGATAATCTAGCCGGTTTTAATATTTGATTCATTGTATTATGTTCAAGCTCGATATTTTTATTAGATAAGTATGAATATCTCTTAAAATCTTTTTTATAAGGTAACCGAGTTAGAAAATATCAACTTCAAGGTCCTTAGCAATTTTAAAAAATAAAACTCATTTTTTCTAAGGAGAATATTTCCATGTCGGGTTCTACAATTCGATAAGTTTCAATTCCGGACTTGAAAATGGGTAAGGTCAGTTTCAAATATTTCTAAATCCATAAGGTTATATTTTTCAGAGGCTCGGGATAGATTTTATTAAATTTGCAAATTCGCCTTATAGTTTTCCAAAAGTTGCGGTTTTTTACTTGATATTTTAAAATTAGGTAACTCTTAAACCGGGAGGGGTTTGGAGGTAATTCTAATTTTAAAATACTTCTTAGGATAGTAATAAGTTGTGGTTAAAATAGTTTTAAAAAATTCGAAAGTTAGGTACCTCATTTTCAAAAATTACAATTTTGGCCCAAAAGTGATTTTTTGTCGTTAAAGGCACGTTTCAAGTCGGATGGTTATGAAATTTTAATTAAAGGTTTAAAATACTATAATAAATAAGTGTGAAAAGTTTTGAGGCACCTTGACTGCCCATGGTTCGAAAATTATAGTTTTGGTCCTTTAAGTTTTACAATTTTATATTTTGATATCAAACTTATTTCTTATTGTGTTTTCGTGCCCGGAAGGGGTCTCAATCTTTCTAGTCACTTCATATATGAAATTTACAGAGTTTTGGTTCCAATATTTCGAATTTTCAGAGGTGGCCTTCATAGTTTTTCGTATTTATACTTTTGGCCCCATATTTCACAATAATTATAAAAATAACCCAAGCTTCGATTTTTTTGTACAAAGTTACAAGTCCAGAATTCCAATAATGTATAAAAACTTATAAATATTTCTAAAATATATTTAAATATTTATAGCATCATAAATCATAAAAGCATAATGATGAGCAATTTTATCAACATTTTATGGAAGAAAGAATATCATACTCATCTTTTTATTTTCTCAAAATTTCATTAAAACATAAATATAATAAATACTTGCTTTAATTCATAATATATCATATTATCACATGATTATGCATTTTTATGCCCTAGTAGAAAGAATGACGCATTTTTTGTAGAAATATTTTTCACCCATCTCGTAGTAATTTTTCGGGTTGTGGTTTAAAATAAAGTCTTATTCTTTGTATCAACTTCTTGATTCAAACTCTTGAAGGTCAGTCCCTATATGGCATCCAAACCATATTTTGGTGTCAAAATTTAAGTCTCAAGTCCATAGAAATGTACTAGAATCAAATGGCTACTACTTACCTTAATGTCTTCAAGTAGTCTCCAAAAATGAAAATTTCTCTTCAAGCTTGTAGCATCAGCTTGAACTTGTATAGGTTAGCCCCTAAGCTCCAAAAATATAAATTCTTGAGTCAAAAATTAATTCCTCAAGTTGTCAAGAGGAAAAATACTAATCCATAATTTTCTCACTTTAAAAGTGTGCAATCTTGAATTTCTTCTTCAAGCTTGGAGTCAAGTCTAAGTCTCTTAATTCTTCAAGAAATAATCCACTAAGAGTACCTCAATGAGAATGATTCAACTTGATTAGAAGGTGAAGGTATATGGTTGAGAATTTGAGAAGAAAAATGGAGTTGGAAGAAGTAAAAATTATCTTACTTCATGCTTGATGAATTCGACCCCTAGAGGAGAAATGTGAGCGAGTCTTGTGTGTTTTATTCTAAGTATGGAAATGAGGATGTGTTGGAAGATTTGAGTGAATAATGTGGTAAGATGAAAAAAATATTTTGGTTCCCTTATTAGTGATGGCCGAAAATTTTGCTTGGGGAGGGAGGGTTATTATTTATTTTTATTTTTTGTTTGATGTGTAATAATTGGACAAAAATGTGTGTGTTGAGAGGTTTAAAAAATGTAATGATTCCCCTCTAAAAGAAGGCTACAACCAAAAGTAAGAGTCTTAGGGTTTTTTTTTTTTTTTTTTTTGGATAATTATTGAGGTAGTGGGTTTTGTAGGAAAATTTTTAAAATGGTGTAGGCTAGAGAAAATAATGAAACCAATTCCCTATTTTTTTCTCTTGTGACCCATTCCAGGTGGGATGTCAGAAATATTTTTTCCCATAATTCAATCTTGTTGGAGATACTGCCACGCCCCAATTTACATACCCAACAAAATAGAATAGCATCTAATAGGGTACAACCCAGATATTCAAACTTAAGCTCATCAAGAGATATTATCTAAGTACCAACAACTAAAAAATATAAATACATTGGAAGTCTATAAATCGTAACATACAATTATAATAGAGTTATAACTCACCTAACTATTACAAGATAATATAATTATATTGTTCAAGCGCTGACGGATAAGCCCTTCAAGCAGAAATTGCTAAGTTGAATCAATTATGATCTGAAAGGCTCAAGTGGGTCTCATCGATCTCCAAATGTTTTGTCTCTGAAAAGTTTTTATGAAAATCGTGGGGGTGAGCTAAACGAGCTCAATGGGTAGGGGTAGAGGAATGCAATATTTATTTAGTGAAAGATGAAGTGTTTCTTTGAGAAAAGTACTTAGTGTGCTTAAAAATATTTTTGTATGCATGATGATGAAGCACATAAGAATTATTTGCCGTAATGATTAAGAACATATTGCAATTAGTAATGATATATTAATTTTGATGCTATCAGTGATGCAATGCACATTGTACAACAATTAGTCAAGTACAACAAACATTTTGCTTTTCAAACGACCAACAAATATCCCAATTTTTAAAACAAATAATGGATATCTCATTTCAAAAACAAAGTATAAACAATTAATCAATTAGTTCGTCAGCCCGAAATAAGAAACGTAGGATCCGTGTTGATCGGACACTGACCCTGTCCGTTCTCCTTGTTGCTTCCAACAATATTTGGCCAAAGCCCTGTCACCTTATCCCTCCCCGTAGGCTCGACGTCTCTTTAGCTATGGGCTTTTGCCCAGAGATCGTCATATTCATGAATATACCGTTCTACGACCTAGTTCTGCCGCCGTCTCCGGCCACGGCCAGAAAATGGGATTAGGTATATGAGTAGTCAAACAAGGACCACCGGCAACCTGTTCGATCCATTGTCTACCCTACCCACACCTCAATAGACTCAAAACAATCAGTATTTTTGTCAAAATGACATTTATTTGCCCAAAGGCCAAGTCAAGCAGTTACAAGAGTTATAATGCAGACAGAAATGTAAATTCAAACCATGAATTATACAAATTATGTTTTCTTTAATAAACTAAATTATTTTGGTGAACCATGTGAAAATGGTAAATATCATGAAATCATGAAATTGCTTAATGTCATGAAGTTTATGAAACTGTCATGAAATTTATGAAATTACAAGCAAACCTAACTTTCTTTATGAAAAATAATAATTTGCACACCTTCATTTGAACACCAAATTTCCCCAACAAATTCCTTACTCAAGCTTCCAAGGTTTCCTACAATAAAATCCAACAATTATTTTATATATATATATATAGGGGATGGGTTATATAGGACCCCCTTATTATGTGAGTACGTAGGACCAGATCCAAGCCGTAGATAAATTGATGTAGATGGCTGAGATTAATCCTTTCTAATTGCTGGCAAATAATTCGTTTGCTGACATATGGAGGGTAAATTAGTCCATACCATAATAAATAATGGTAGCTAAATCTAGTAGATCCCAAAAAAATAGGATTAGTTACAATCAAACTCCACCATATCTGTTACTGAATTAAAATCGTCCAGTTTATTTCACCTTGGCCACCATTCTTCTCTAACGTGGATAGTCTACAAACTCACTGAAATTTCACCATTTGCAGCGCTGGAACAAGGAAGGAGGAAATGGACGACACATATGAAGAAAGCTTCAATACTAATGAAGAACAAGGTAACACTTTTCCTTGACTACGAAATTGTATTGATTGTTCATTTTGTTACTAATTCTCCTTAATATTTGATTCGTAATTTTTCCTAAAACCAATGATTCGATCAATCATTTTCATTTTTGCTTGTAATTATTACCCAGAAATATGCTTATACGGTCCTGAAATACTGCGTATGCCTTGAGAATATTATGCTTACAAATGTGAACTTCTTAGTAGTCCACTTTTCCTTGACTACGAAATTGTATTCATTGTTCCTTTTATTACTTATTCTTCTTAATATTTGATTCGTAATTTTTCCTAAGATCAATGATTTGATCAATCATTTTCATTTTTATTTGTAATTATTACCCAGAAATATGCTTATGCGGTCATGCAACTTCGCTTATTCCTTGAGAATAGTATGCTTACAAATGTGAACTTCTTAGTAGTCCATAAAAGGGCATATCTTCATGCCATTTTTTTGTGTGTGTGTGTGTTTACCCATTGAGTTGCTTGTTAGTTATGATAAATTTGCTTTCAGTTGCCTATAAATGTTCTTATGGTTACCACCATACTTCCGAACACCTAAAATTTAGTTCCCTGTCCACGTTCTTTTTCTTCATATTAACCAGATCATATGCTTATTGGTGTCCATAATAATGCTTATAAGTATTAACATATATATGAGGCATGAAATTTAATTATTCGTCCCCATTTTTTCGTTTAAAAACGTATATGATATGATAGAAAACATGTTGCATAATAAACCATGTTGCACAATAACAGATCGGGTTAATTGATCATTATTTAGGTTGTATGAACTGAAATTATTTGATTCCAACGCCGGTTGTCCTGGTCATGTTCTTTGCTTATATGTCAGTGTATTATTGCTTATAAAAAGTGACCAATGTGCTAACGTAGTTTCAAAATCTTGCTTATTTATTTCTTTTGTTGAAACAGTTGTAATTGCAAGTGCTCCGCAAAGAACGGATTGAAATAACAACGGATTCGTGCAGAATTGGATACCGAGAATGTGATGAACATCGACTCCAAAAGAAGGGATGATTTTTGATAGTGTCAAGAGCGGAATACAATTCTACAAGGATTATGGGCGTGCCACGGTTTGATGTGAGAATTAGTACAACCAAACGCTTCCAAATATATATACGCATGCAATACGTTGTTTGCAACCGTGAAGGGTTCAAAAAGGTTGGCAACTCATCCCACCACCACCGAAGAAGCGGAGCTAAATGATGACGAAGTCTCACAAGTGAGACACGAAACCGACAAGGGTGGGATGCAAGGCGCGTTGCGTGTTCCGAGGCCATCAATCTGGTTCTTACACATAAAAGAGTTTTGAAATCCGACACACGCATTCATTGACGCCGGGGTGTCTGGACACTTTCTAAAGGCGAATAGGAATTTAAATTTGGCTCACCAAAAATTCATACTAAGTCGTATAAAAGCAAACATTGGCCCAAATAAAACTTATCGATTGTATAAGGAGATGGTTGGAGGGTATTCGAATGTAAGGCGCCTTTGCACCGCCAATCGACTTTAAAAATTTCAAGAGAGAGCCGAAAGCTTATGTCGTGAGCCGATGCACAACTTATTATTGATAAGTTTTTGAAAAAGATTGAAGTTTGTCCAAATACAGCATTCAACTATGACGTTGATGAAAACGACCAACTTACACGATTATTTTGGGCTGATCCAATGTGCAAGCAAAACTACAGAATGTTCGGGGATGTTATATCTTTCGATGCAACATACAACACTAACAATGGGTGCAATCGCAATAGAATTCATGATCATTCATCTATTTTTTAAATAGTCCACAAGAATGCATAACAAAATGGAAAAGATCAACATTTGAGTTGCTTTCATCGCATACGAAAATATATAATTTTTTAAAGGAGATGGCCATTTCATTACAGCATGTATTGATGTGTGGAAATGCATACGAATTTGACATGATATGCTTATATATTATTACAATGTTGCTTATGTATTATAGAAATAATGCATGCGTCTGAACTTGAATGAAATTTCTTACCTTGTGAAAAATGAGACTGACTTGTCACAACAAACCTAGGTACAAAATGGTTTTCGCGCCGTTCACTGGTGTGGACAATCATCGAAGATGTGTTACGTTCGCGTCTGGGTTACTTCTAAAGGAAGATGAAGAATCGTATGTCTGGCTATTCGAAAATTTCTTAAAGGCAATGGGGCATGAGCCAACATACATAGTTACTGATCAAGATCCCGCAATGAAAAATGCTATTAAAAGGGTTTTCAAGAACATTATTCATCGACTGTGTATGTGGCATATCATGGAAAAGGTTGGTGCGAAAGTGGGGCATACTTTGCTTAAGGACGAGGAATTCATGGAAAGATTGAATCGCATTGTGCGAGTAACTACATTGAACCTCCGCACTTGAGGAGAGATGGGCACGATTGATGAATGATTACCAGCTGAATTCGCATTCATGGTTCAAACATATGTTTGAAATCAGAAAATCGTGGATACCCGCTTATTTTAAAAATGTGCAATTGAGCGGATTGCTCAGAACCACGTCAAGATCGGAGAGTGCTAACAGCTGGTTCGGGAGCTTCACCAACCCACAGGTTAGTCTAGTGGAATTTTTCATGCACTACGATAGCGCTATAGAAGCTCAGCGACATGCCGTAGACAAGCTGAACAACGAGATGGAATCCAGCTTACCCAAATGCAAAACACAATTAGAAATTGAGAAACATGCATCAGTTGTGTATACGGGAATGAGTGTTTTCTCTTTGTGAGCGCCGAAATCGAATCATCTTGTTACAAGTGCGTGACGATGGAAATCATAAATGGGGACACCGCACTTATAAAATCAAGGACGTGGAAATAGGAGTCTTTACAGTGGTTTCATATATAAATGAAGATGCGATGGAATGCAGTTGCAAAATGTTTCAGCGTATCGGGCTTGTATGTCGTCATATTTTCTCGCTACTAAAAGAGGCCGATAAAATCCCGACAAATATATTCACAAAAGATGGAGAAATGCATCCATGCTACGCTTTCCAAACAATGATACGTTGAACAATTTCGGATCGAGATTTGCGAAATACAACGATCCAAGAGATTTGGTCGACATTCACTATTGTTTGATTCTATCAAATGGCGACAAATCCAAGATTGAATACATCAAGCATCATAAAAGAACATAAAGAACAATTCTTTGAAGGATCGAACGATTCCCTTACGGTGAACAAATGACAAACATTGATCGAAGGATTCGTTGGAGACAAAACCCATCTAGGCGTCGTAGTGTTGCCGCCAACACAGGCCAAAAATAAAGGGAGCGGCAATCGAGTCAAAAGCCGACTTCGTAGTCGAAGGAAAAGGCAATAAAAGTCCGACGAGAAAATGAAGAGACGTTGTGGGAAATGCGGAGAAATAGGTTCGCACAATAGCGGGACGTCGCGACAAGTAGTTGATGTTTTTATTTTTGCGAGTGCATGTTTGAGATCGCTTATTAAAGCTTTTGATCTTTTATTTATGCATATTTTATCGCTTATTTTTAAGTTAAATTTTTTTATCTTGCACTTTGATTATTTTCTCGCAATATGAAATAACATGATATACAAACCTACAAAAACATTAAAATCGCATGTACAAACATTTAAATCATGCTAAAACACATTTGATTACAACTATATAGTATGACATACTTGATAAGTTATAATTTTTGAAATAATGCTAACAAGACAAATCATTTCGCTTGTGCATCATTTGAATGCCGCTTTACGAAACATTTGTATACTTGAAGAAGTTAAAACATTTGAATATTGCTTGCATTGCAAGAGATTTACGCTACGGTGAAGAAGAACACTTTGCTTAAAAATATTTGAAGTAATGCTAGAAACATTTTATCATATCATGAAAATGATTGCTTGCAAAATAGAGTTAACCTGTTGATTAACCACTTGAATTACTCGCTTGCATAGGCACTAATCAAAAAAACATTCAAAAACCACTAGAAAGTACTTCAAAGACCAAGCGGGTTAACCGTGTGCGGTAGATCGCTAAAGAGTACTTCAAATATCAATAAAAAGTACAAAACAAATATAATGTTAGGGTTGATCTTAATTCTTTTTGGCAAACACCTTCACTCGTCCCATTACCGCCTCCCTAAGATCATTCGGTGAGTCCAAGCATATTGCAACATACTTTCTCGCATCATCAAAAGTTGCGCCTCGTCGTTCTTCCAGAGCCCGCTATCCCAATTTCTCGATCCCACCTCCCATATAGGTCTCCATATGGCGCATTGCGAAGATACCACAATCAACTTTGTTATCCTTGTCCCTCCAGGGCATGCACAAACGAGATGCGCTCGTTCTTTGGATCACACGAGCAATTGACGGAAACCAGTCGATAGGTATTGCGAAAATACTTGTCGTTTGTCCATTAAAAAATATATATTTGAATCAAGAAAACAATAAAGAATGAAAATATATCTTCAATCATCTATAGAGACGAATGACCAATTTATCGACGCCATCGTATTTGAGGGTTTTGTTGCCGCCAACCGAAGAGTTGTCTAATACATGGCGTAACTTTTTTTTTAACGTCGAAGCATACCACGAAAAAATGTTCACTCTTGAATATTGGGAAGAAGAACTACACAACGGGTAACAAAAATGTTAGGTTCACGGACAAAAAAAAAAGCCTCAACATATCATACATACCAACTGGATCTCCTCCATCCTGCTCGCGCTGGAATCGCTAAACTCAACGTCGAAGCTTTCACTGAATGTCTTAACCGTTTCACTAGTAACCGGCGCATTGCTGGGCATTGCAATTGTGAATGTCTGCAATAAAAATATGATTAAATTAGAAGTAATTAACTACTGACAAGCAACATTTAATGCATACATAAGCATTGTTCATAACAGACACAAGCAATCTATTATACATAAAGACATAATGGGGCGAAATATAACAGTAAGCAATATGCATAACATTAATAAGCATAACTCAAACCCAACTTAAGCAAATTTATAATCCATGAATTCACAGAAACACTAGCATAATGGAAAGCATCAGGAAGCATATTTTTATATATCCATAAGCATAATATACAAAAACAGCATAATAATGGATACTACTAACAAAAAGCATATAAACCAAAAAAACTCGTGCATCACAAAATTATCTACCAAGAAATTCGGGTGAAACATACGATTGGGATATGTCGTGGCAAAAGAATCTACGCGAGAACTATCGACCCTCAACGATTCCTTGCGATTCGGGATAAAAGACCAGGTATCCACAATAGCCCCGCTGACGTACTGTCCGCCCTTCAAAGTCTCCATATCTTGTCTTGTTATATTAAATTCACCACTACCAAATATGACTTCCTCCCTGCATGTTCATACAATTGCTCAAACTAAAAACATCATAAAAAGTCATTTTTAAAATAAACAAAATAAAAAGAAACATACGATTCACCGGCGGGATTTTCAAAAATCCATTCGATACCATCATTTCAAATTTTGAACATTCGACAACACGTCAATCTGTAATGCATTCTCAATTTGCCCTCCTCCATCTCATCGACCTTTATTAACCTCATCTTCTTCGTTCCCACTTTGTCACCGCTCTTGTTCCAACTCGGCGTCAATAGGATCCCCTCATCATCGTCACTACTACCATCCTCATCCTCATTTTCGCCGCTCTTACCCTCATCCTCCTCGTCATCCTCGCCGTCATCCTCCTCGTCATCCTCGCCGCCACATCGTCCCCGACACCATCTCCAAGATATCCACACCATCTTCGCCAACATCACGTGCCCCGCTAACCCCACTCTGTTAATAAAACAAGAAAAAAAAAGCAACAACACACATCAGTACAATACAAAAACCCAACATTCTATTCATAGTAAGCGGCGTGTACTTGATGTTAAAAAAATAACAGAAAAAAAAGATCAAAAAATCTTACATCCCTGCCCACAATTTTAACAGCTCTTGGGTAACACCCAGATCAAACTTGCAAATCTTCCCCACCCTTTTCGTACTCTTCCCTACGACCAAGTGCAATCTCAACTTTTTCGATTGCGGCTATCGTCTGGGATTATTCCAAAAAGCTTGTGTCACCGCGTCTCGCTCATATCGTCGGATGGGGTCCGCCCGCGTCGATGTGTGCTTACTAGCCGAGCATATAAGCATCATCGCCGAATCTTGTAATTTGCAAAAGTCTCGTCGCTGTCATCTCTTTTGGAGCATTTTCAAGCAACGCGATTATGTCGACCACATATGTAGCAAGGCCTGACAACTTCTTCAGCAATCTCGATTTATACTCCTTTCCAAAAGTTATCAAACCAAAAATGTCAGTTACAGGAGAAATATTTAAATGACTACATATCATGATTTACACTTCATCATTACTTGTAAGCATAATAAGCAGCATATATAAGCATATTTTGCAAATCCCATAAGCAATCCAAATACATTAGACAATAATACCAAAAATAAAAATAAAATACTTCATTTTTCTGTAAGCATTATTAGCAACACATATAAGCATAATTGGAAACTATCATAAGCAAACCAAACATTAGACAAAAAAATAGAAAAAGTGAAAATAATTAAATACTTCATCGTTATGTAAGCATTATATGCAACACATGTAAGCAGAATTGGCAAAACTCATAAGCAAGACAAAAATATTCTCGTGAGCAATATTAGCACACCATATAAGATGAATCATCATATGTCATAAAAATATTCCATCACATTTGAGGGAACCAAAAATTACAATAACAATTTGTAAGCATTTGAGCAACATATATAAGCACATTTGGGAAACATAATAAGCATTGTTAACTATAAATGAATGCAACGATTACAACAATCAAATTCTCCATCATTTATCTAATAGAAGCAAATTTAACTACATGTATAAGCATAAGTTTTATCTACCACAAGCATTACTCAAAATGGATTCAACCAACCAAACCGAACTAAAAATTTTACCTCATGGCTCTCAATCCCGGACGACGTGCGGCCCCGACGACTTCCTACGGACCAATGTCACCGCCCGACGACCGCCAAAAAAACATTATGGAGCGGTTCCGCCAAATGACCCCCCAAATCCACCTTCTTTCATCTCCTTACATACCCTTTTCTTAATGATCTGAGAAGTCCAACCTCTAATACTCGGTAGAGTTCTAGTCACGTCCCTAGTATAGAAAACAACCCTATCCAAATAAAAAACCTACACAAACAACAAAAATTAGAAAAGTATGCAATGTAGTGATACAAAAATGTAAAACAATAATAATTTACCGCTTACCGATAAAAACAAAAGGGGGCCATCAACATTTTTTGCTTCCCTTCTCCCCAACGTGCATGGTTTGTCACCGGCGTATTAATTGTGTACTCGCACCCGACCAAGGTTGCGAATATTATGAACATTCTCCAGTTGTCCATCATGAGGGGGTTAACATAACCAATAGGGTTATTCCCGATAATCAAGCGATCCTTTAGGGCAACAAAGTGCCTCTTGAACCAGATCACCTCCGTCCTCAAATTTTAACATCTCCGTAGCTACGTGTTTTGCCGTGATGTGGTTGTTAGGCTTATTAAAAATCTCTAGCCATTCTTTATAAAGTTCACATCCCCCGGCTTTGTTCTTCCGTTCAATATTCACACTACCATTTGGGATTCCAAGAACCCGTTCCACATCCGTGGCGTCTACGTGAATTTTTTTCCGCTTTGAAATCACCAGTTCACGACTAATCAAGTTGAAAATTTTAACCACCAATAAGTTAAGCGTCTTGGGTATTTCCACGATCTTCATGTGCAACAATCCACGAACCTAATCTCGTTAACGGCCTCATGCGGGGTTCAATTTCTTAATAACTTTGGCGAACCTCCTCAGCGTTGATCTCGTGCACAGTCTGGGATATTTGGATTCTTCGTCACTCCGGCTACCGTCTATCACTTTTTTACCTTTGTCATTTCCCTTCTTTTTCTTACTCGGCTCTGCAACAACATCAATATCTGCCGCCTTCCTCTTCTTGCTCCCTTTATCCAATGTACCACTTACTCTTCTTGCTCTCCTTAGCCATCTCCAAAAGAAACACTAAAAAAAATAAGGTAGCAAATAGTCATTCAACTGTCTCATAAAAACTGGTAACAAATTTAAAGCATACTACATAATATAGGTAAGCATAATATAAAATGTGAGCAAGCATAATTGTCAACATAAGAAAGCAGTACACATTAACAACAGGCAAACTTAACAGACTTTGAAAAAAAGGTGGGGAATAAATACTTATCAAAGAACAAAATGTATGTAAAATTCACATAAGAGCTAACCCTAACAAAGCTTAAGCATTATATATAAGATAAGTAAGCATTATATATAATGTGAGTAAGCATAGTTCTGAACACAAATAAGCATTACAAGTCACCATCGTTCAAAAATACCATACTTGGAAACAAAATGTAAGGAATACATAGTTATCAGCAACAAAAATGTATTTAGAAATCCCATAAGACCAACTCTACCAGACTTCAACTTTTCAAGATAATAAAGACAATTTAAACCAACAACACAAAGAAATGTCCTAACCATAAGCGATATTGTTTTCTGATTTCCACCATTCCCCATTATAAGCATTCCTAAGCATATTTACAGGGACAATCCTAAGCATATTTACAGGGACAAAATATAGGCAATATTAAAAACAAATCCACCAATAAAAATAGAATACTACATAAGAAATGCAAAAATAAAAAAAAATTACGAAAATAAAATGAGAAAAAAAGTTGCCCTAACTTTCAATGTTGCGGGGGACGCAAAAAGAAATTCACACAATTTGTTGTGTTCTTCAGCGAAAACTAAGGGTTCCAATTGGGCTTCTTCTCGAAAACACAACAATGTCTGATTTTGCCCTCGCCGGATATTTAATCCTCGACTGGAGATTTGGTAATTTTTCGACTGAAGAGATGGTGTTGTTATTTTTGTTTCGCGAAGGAGGACGGTGGAAGACGTGCGAAATTGCAGGAAATATGGTGGGCGACGGAGCGAGAGAAAATCTTGAAAAGATATGGTGGAAGCTCGTCAATGGAGGACGATGGAGCGAGAGAAATTGCGAGGAAATATGGTGGACGACGGAGCGAGAGAAATTGCGGGAAATATGGTGGAAGACTCACAATGCGGAAGAAGGTTTCGGACTTGCGAGACTTTGAGTGTGGAAGACGGTCGATGGGTAAAAAACGACTTTTCGATTACCAAATCTTTGAAAAGATATGGAAGATATTGGATTTACACGTCCATCATAACCGGTCCCTAAAATTTAGCCCACTACCAAAAATAAATTCCCTCCCAAAAATTGATTTAAAATAAAATTACTAATAAGCCCTTATTTAAATTAAGTTATATATTAAATAATATTAAAACCTGATTAATCTTAACCGTTTAAAAATTGAATCAACGACTCAGATTTGGTCTCGTGTACTCACCTAAGAAATGTGGACTCACCTGATCTAAATCCTATATATATATATATATATATATATATCCCTTACTATTTATTTTTACTACTATATTACTACTATTTTATAATACTATTTTATTTCATTTGTATAAGTAATTTAGTATATCCCATTTATAAATATATAATCTGCCCCTCCAAACATAATAATGCTATAAAGATTACTAACCAATTAATCCTTCTTGTTTACTTTACTATGGTTAATTAAACTCTCTTGGTAATAACAATAACCTGATTTAATAATTAGAACTGTTAATAAATCTAAAATCTTTAACAATTATCAGTTAATGCTTATGAGAAATGTGTCCCGAAAATAAGAATATACAGTTTGGTCCCAAAAGTTGTCAAGTACAATCCGAAAAGGTCTCGAATTAGATTTTCAAATTGGATCCCAAATTGTTTGGTTCTTTGTAGCTACATCCCAAATTTCCAAATAAAAAATATCAAGAATATTTTTTGTCAATATACAAATTAATAAATACTGCAGTATCTTTATTAGACTTCTGATAAATGAATAAAATAAACAAATCAAAAGCAACACCAAAGCTAACAAATTCCATCACTAACCTGACCTCAAGTCCTCGGTCAAAGGTAATATCCAATTTTTGGAATTTTTAGTTTAAATATTATTTGTTTATTTAATAAATCATGTAAATATCACAAAATCACAAGAACACAACCATGAAATCAAGAATAGACCCATTCAGACTTTCTGGATTTTTCTTCCAAAATTTTATTAAATTAAAAATATGTACCCGCTTTATTGTATTTATCTCTTTTAAAGGTGACACCAAGATCAACGAAACTTCTCTTTTTTCTCAATTCCAGTCACCTACATAATAAAACCTCATAGTTAACTTCTTAGAGTTGTAAATAAAACCTGTAAAAACACGAAAACTAAAATAAAACAAAACCAAACGATCGGCCTACCGACACTTACACCTCTCTTGAGGGATACTCTTAAATCATCCTTAAGTGCGTCCGTATTTTTTTTTAAGCCGTCCAACCTTCAATTCCCGTTGACGTACACTTAGGAGGTCAGTTCTTTGATGTCAGAAAGTGAGGGAAAGTGGATATTGAAGAAAAAAAGTGGTGGCAAGGTGTAAAGAGATGGTGTTGTATTTAAGCTTGGTGGAGCTTCGGCCGAGCGGAGTGAGAGACTAGAGGAAGAGATAAGCACGAGAAGGGTAGAATAGCCACTGGGGAGGAAAAATAAATCTATGGTCAGGGATTTGAGCCTTTTATGTTAATCCAGTGGGTTGAGTCAAGTATTGGACCATTCTATCATTAAATTAAATTACTAATGGTCTAAAGGTCATTACTAATCCAACTTTAAAATGCTAAAATTAACTTAAATAGGCCAATGACTAACTCATATCCAAAATGCTGAAAATTAATCCTTAATGGGTTAAGCCTAATTATCTAGTGTAATTCTTTAGTAACTTTTCCAGTATTCCACAAATAAATCTATTTGTAATCCTAAATTGTCCAAACATTTTAGAATCCTCCAATCAAAATACCCAACAATTATTCTAAGTAGGCTACAAAACCTCTAAACTAAATCGAGTATCATTTGAACATTAAAAGCTCCAACAATAAACTTGAAATTAAAATATTGCACAAAAATCATATAGTCACAATATAAATATTTTATACTAGAATATTCTTTGTAACAATATAATACAACTACCCGAAAGTAGGGTCCTACAGAAACAAAATAAATAAATACAAATAATAATAGAAAAAATGAGTTAATTTCCCCATTTTAAAAGGATATGGCCGAAAATAAGGGCATAGGATGATAAAAAAAATTCTTTTCTTTTATAAAATTGAGGGAATATAAAATGTATAAGTATTCATAAATAAATATTTAGAAGTTTAAAATTAAGGATGTGAAATAACAAATGTGTATTTTCTCAAAATAATTTGGAAATTGGTTGAGAATGTATTATAGAATAAGGTGGAATATTTGGATAAGGATTGAAATGTACTCCTAAATTATCTAGGGTCCAATACTTCTAAAGTCGTAGTTAATCGATCAAATATTAATACTAGAGAAGGAATTAAAGTTGGTACGCTCGAAAATAAGGAAAACACAATTGATGTTGGAAGGAATAAATAAAAGTTGCGTCACGTGTCATTAATAATAGGTTTGTGACACTTAGACAAATAGTTCATCACTATACAACATCGTATCTTATATTGATAAAAGTCGGGGCCTCACATTCTCCCCTTCTTAAAAGAATTTGGTCCCCAAATTCCTCTTAAAATAGTTTTGGGTATTGTCTTTGCATATCGTCTTCCATTTCCCAAGTGGCATCTTTATCTCGATCATGCGCTTGCCACACTACCTTGACCATTGAGATCTCTCTTCTTCTCAATTGGTGTATTTGTCTATCGATGATTCGTATCGGTTTCTCCGTGTAAGACAAATTCTCCATTATGGGTGGAATTTCCTCTGTGAAAATGTGCTCCGGGTCCGGTTGGTATTTCCTCAATCTAGAGACGTGGAATACGTCATGCATACCAACTATAGGAGGTGGAAGTTCTAATTGATAAGCTAGCTTCCCGACTTTCTTAAGTATCTTATATGGCCCAATGAATCTCGGACTCAACTTTTCGCCCTTCTTAGGGTGTATTAATTCCTTTCGTGGTGAAAGTTTGAGGAATACTTCGTCTCCCACCTTGAATTCCAAATTATTTTTTCTCTTGTCTGCATAGTTCTTCTATCGGCTCTGAGCGGTACGAATCCTCTCCTTGATCATCCTGACTTTTTCCATGGCTTCCTCGACTAAGTCGACTTTCGAATTGTTCGTGACTTTCGTTGCTCTTTCGGAGTCCATTGATCATCAATTTCCCAATATAGTGGGGATCTGCACTTCTGTCCATATAGTGCTTCGTATGGTGTCATTCCAATTGTGGTCTGATAGCTGTTGTTGTAAGCAAATTCAGCCAATGGAAAATGAGTATCCCAACTTCCTTGAAAATCTAGAGTACAAGCTGGTAACATATCTTCGAGAGTTTGGATTGTTCGTTCTGATTGTCCGTCAGTCTGTGGGTATGCTGCTATACTGAAACTCAACGAGGTTCCTAGTTCTTCATGTAAGCATTTCCAAATCTCAAGACAAATCGAGGATCTCTATCTGAAATAATATCCCTCGGTACTCCATGTAGTCGCAAGATTTCACACTTGTGCTAGTTTCTGTAGACTGTCCGTCTTTGTGACTGGTAAGAAATGGGCTGATTTCGTCAGTCTATCTACTACAACCCATATGGTATCGTGTCTTCCTTTGGTCCTAGGCAAATCTGTTACGAAATCCATAATGATATATTCTCATTTCCATTCGGGAATCTGTAATGGTTGCAGTAACCCTGATGGCCGTTGTTGTTCAGCTTTGACTCGTTGGCACGTTAGACATCTCGCTACATACTCGGCCACTTGATCCTTCATGTTTTCCCACCAAAAGTGTTGTTTCAAATCTTTGTACATTTTATTATTGTCAGGATGTATGGTGTACTTTGAGCGATGTGCTTCACTTTGGATTTTATTTTTCAGTTCCTCATTGTTTGGTACACCCGGTTCTTAAACCTCAAGATTTTATCTTCTCGCTATGGAGATTCAGGTGATCTCTCGTCAAGACCTTCTCCATAAGCTCTCGATCTTTGGGTCTCCCTCATGTGCTTTGTTTTAATCTCGTTCGAAAGAATTCGGTGTCATTGAGATATTAGCACGAGAATATTTTGGTGTCTCTTTTGCCGGATTCCATAAGCTCAACTTTTTCAGGATTTCCATTCCCTAATCATCAGTCTGGTGATGCTAGCCTTCCTACTCAAGGCATCAGCAACTGCATTGGCTTTCCCAGGGTGGTATTGAATATCGAAGTGATAATCTTCAATTAGTTCCATCCATCTCCTCTATCTCAAATTGAGGTTCTTTTGAGAGAATAAATATTTCAAACTCTTATGATCCGTGACTACGGTGAACATCGCCATGTATAAGAATTGTCGCCACTTTCTCAATGCGAATACTATTGCCGCTAATTCTAGATCGTGCGTCGGGTAATTGGCCTCGTATGGTTTCAGTTTTCGTGAGGCGTAAGCGATTACTTTTCCCTCTTGCATAAGTATTGCTCCCAACCCTTCTTTTGACGCTTCACTATAAACGACAAAACCTTATGTGCCACTTGGGAGGGCTAAGACCGGAGCGGTCATGAGTCATTTCTTTAGTTCTTGGAAACTAGTCTCACACACATCGTTCCATTCGAACTTAACTTTTTTCTGAGTCAATTGTGAGAAGTGGTTTAGCAATTCTGGAGAAATCATTGATAAATCTTCTGTAATATCATACCAATCCCAAAATATTTATTATCTCGATCACCATTTCCGAATGTTTCAACTCAACAATGGTTCATACCTTTGATGGATCTACTGCGATTCCATCCCCAAACACTATGTGTGCCAGAAAGGTAACTTACTTAAGCCAGAATTCACATTTGCTAAACTTGGCATATAATTTGTGCTCTCGTAGTGCTTCCAGCACCATTCTCAAATGACATTCATGATCCTTCCTCGACTTCGAGTACACCAGTATGTCATTAATGAAAATCACTACAAATTGATCTAAGTATGGTCGGAAGACTCGGTGCATCAGATCCATAAATGTTACGGGAGCATTTGTTAGTCCAAACGACATTACTACAAACTCGTAGTGTCCATACCTAGTTTGGAATGCTGTCTTAGGGATGTCTTCCTCCTTAATCTTCAATTGATAGTATCCTTGTTGTAAATCAAGCTTTGAGGACACTATGGCTCCTTGGAGCTGGTCGAATAGTTCATCGATCCTTGGAAGAGGATACTTATTCTTGATGGTCACGTTGTTAAGGCCACGATAGTCTATTCACAACCTTAGCGTCCTATCCTTTGTCTTGACAAAAAGCACTGGAGCTCCCCATGGTGACATACTTGGTCTGATAAAACCTATTTCCATCAGTTTCTGTAACTGAGCTTTTAATTCTTGTAATTCCACAGGGACCATCCTATAAGGTGTTCTTGCTATTGGTGCGGTCCCTGTAAGGATTTTGATGGCGAACTCAACTTTCCTATCAGGAGGGATAGCTGTGAGTTCTTATGGAAACACGTCTAAGTATTCTGACACTACGGGTACCTCATGAATTTCGGTTTCATCCTTAGGTTTGTTAATTATAAATGCTAAGTACTCATGTGCTCCATTAGTGATTGCTTTTCTAGCCTTGATGGCCGAAATATTGGGGCTACCGAGACTCGTGCCCTTCCCGATAGCTCCACTACTGGTTTTCCCAGTTTACATAGCAACCATTTTGTTGTGATAGTCCATTTGGGCAAAGTGTTCAGAAAGCTAATCCATTCCCAAATTAATATCATACTCTGATATGGGTAGTAATATCAAATTAGCATGGAATTGCACATCTTCATTTTTAACTTCACATGCGTTATATATGGAGTTAATTATTTGGCTTGCGCCCATAGGAGCTAACACCTCTAAACAGATAGACATGCGTTCCATGCATGTATACAAATTATGAGCAAATTGGGGTGCGACAGATGAATGAGATGATCCGGGATCAAATAATACTTTAGCACAGTTGTCAGATACCAAAAGTGTACCTTCGACCACGCCTATTACATTCAGGCCTTCTTGCCCAGCCAAAGCAAATATACGAGCCGGTGCTCTTGCTCGGTTATCCGGTCCATTTCCAGGTTTCTGAGGTGGTGCGGGTTTGTTCTCAGTGCAGAAGTCATTGGATAGTCGCGTATTTGATGCTGAGCGCTACCACATTTGAGGCATTTCCCTTATTTACGCCAACACTGATCTGGTGTATATCTCGGTTTGCGGCAGTGAGAGCAAGTTCAGTTTGCATAGGTTGTTTCCCATTGTTGGCCAGCCCAATTCCACCCCTTTGAAATTTTGTAAGCGGACTGGTTGTTTTCTCGATTACTGGCCTCCTTGATCCTGATACCTTGTTCTATTGAATTTGTCCGATTCAGTTCAAACCCATTTCCACACGAGAGGCGGCCCTAACTGCAGCAGAGTATGTATCCATTTTCACTGTCAATAGTTGTCTCTGTAGTTCTAATCTCAGCCCTCGAGTAAATTTATAAAACTGGTCCGCCTCGATACTTATGGAGCCCAAAGCAAACTTTGACAGTCGGTGAAATTCTGATTCATACTGGGCCACGGTCATACTCTCCTGCCTCAAACGGTGCAATTCGTCACGCCTTGCTTCTCAGACCACCTGAGGAATGTATTGGTCCCTAAATTCTAACAGAAAGTTGTCCCACGTCCGTCGGGTTCGATCTTGTTCCCACCTTCTCTCCACAGATTTCCACCAATCACGGGTGGTGGATTCCAATTGAAATACCGCTAGGGTGACTTGATGTTCCCTGGTATATCGCAGGGCAGCAAAAATGTTTTCACATTTGTTCAAGCCAATACTAAGCCTTGGCATCGTGTGGTTCCCCCCGAAAGACGGGTGGATCGAAATGCAGGAATCGTTCTAACACTCGATCATGTGCTTCCTGCACCAGTTCTTGCATGTTCCGATTTTGTCCAGTCTGTTGCTGCATAAATAGTAAGATCTGCTGAAGTGCCTGCGCAGTCAGATTGGGCCCGACAGTTGGGGGAGGTGGTGGAAGTTCTGGCGATGGTGTTCTTTCCTGTGGAGGGTCAAAGTTTGCCCTGTCCATGTTACGTGGCCTCCCTCTGCCTATTTGACCAGCCATCTGTGTATAGAATAATTAGCATCCACTCACTTATGTATAAAAAACCATGAGCTATGGTAAAATGATTAATGATGCATAATGTCTAATTGGACGAAGCAATTATGTTAAATGTAAGTACCATCATATTAAGACAATTACAAGAGTTGTGTTACAAAATACTGCATTTGAATTATAATAACTCGGTCAAATGACATGCAATAGCATTACAACTAATTACATAAATTGCTTCGCGATTACAGAGTTTGAGGTATAAAGTAGGGTACAACAAGTAAGGCGAATCTAATCGATGATGGTGATATGGGCATCATCGTCGTTGTCATCAACCATATCATTTGCTGGAGCTGGATCTTCCTGCCATTCTTTTGGATCCTGTAGCTCATTCATTGGGTCCATTTGAGGCTCATCTTCTGGATCTTCTTTGGGTTCTTCTTCCTGATCCTCCTTCGGGTCTTCTTTTGGGATCCTCTTATGGATCTTTTTCCGGTTCTTCTTCATTTTGTGGGGCTATCTCTGGAGCAATATTGACTGCCTCCAAAACCCTGTTCCGCAGTAATTGAATTTGTGCCTGGAAATCTGCCAGGTTCAACATTATTTGTTCCTCCTGGGTCTCTACTTGAATTTGTAGAGACATGACTTGGTTTTGTAATAACGCTTATGTCCTACTCGAGTCGTTGATGGTACCCATGTGCAGTTGTATTTGCCCCTTAAGATCCTGTATCATTTCGCGTTGATGGTTAGCCAAGAGTTCGAATCGATCGATCTTTTCCTGCAGCTCGTGGTTGACCAATACTTGTTTTTGGTGTTTTTCATTTTCCCAAGATGCATCCCTCGTTTTTTGATCAAGTCGCTCCTGAAACACTTGTATCCGATCTTCGCACGCTCGTATATTTCTACGCATGTCCTCGAGTTGATTAGCAAGGGCATTTCCTTTATCGTGCAAGTAGGCTAGCCCATCTTCTAATGATCGGGTGCGTTTCAGTTCTAGCCTGAACTAGGAGTCGGCGTGCACGAACTGCGCATACTAGTACGAGGCTGCCTCCTTGTGATAGTCTCTCTCAGCAGTCAAGTCATACACCATCGACCATGTTGGAAATTCGGACGCCATTCCTAAACAAAACACAACTAGCGTTGTCAAAATCAAGACTACGATACTAATCAAGGCGGAATATTTAGTAAGAAATTACTCACTCAGTCAGGTCTACTAAGTAGGGTATTATTACAAGTGGATAATTAATAATGTAGCCTATTTAGTCCTATGGTTTCCAATTAGTACGGAATTATTTTTTATTTTTTTATGAACGTTTCAATAGTGGTAATTCCCATCATAGGCGAAGGGTCCGATCCTGATTCAGCTCGGTGTAAGTTTTCTCCTTACTAGTCGAGCTCTGATACCATAACTGTCACGGCCAAAAAACAGAAGTCGTGACACAATTTACCAAACTTAAAACGGTTTACCAAGCCGGCCTAACTATCTTCCAACATACATCAAAAGGACGACAAAATCTCAATTAAGCATAAATAAGGGAATAACTAAGTCAGAGTATGGTTGCAGCGGAATCCAGAAGAAAATAATATACAACATAATAATTATTCCTCAAGGTCTGCTATTATAATAAACAAACCCAAAGTCGAAATCATCACAATTAAAAGTAATCGTCTTAATAAAATCCCTAACACAATACATAACTAAGCTACGTCTTGGGATCCATCGTCGCTATCGTCCTGATACAACTCTTCATCCTTTGATTGATAAAAGAGGTGGGGTGAGAACAAAAATTCTCAGTGGGTAGGTGCCGGTGTGCGAGTGTGGCTCGTTTTATGCACGGAAAATGGTTTCATGGAAATCAATGCATGAGAGTACATATGACTTTGTCCCATTATTTATATAAAAATTTCCATTAAACATTATGTTAGATTGGTCAGAATCGGTCAAGCATTATTATTGTCTTATTAAATTTACTTCAAATTTCAATTATATAAGGTCGTAACCAATATCCCACTTCACTTGGATAGGGTCATAGTCGATATCCCACTTGGATAAGGCCGAAGCCAATATCCCTCTTCACTTGGATAGGGTCGTAGCCGGTATCCCACTTAATTTGGATAAGGCCGTAGCCAATATCCCACTTCACTTGTATAGGACCATAGCCGATATCCCACTTGGATAAAGCCGAAGCAAATTATCCCACTTCACTTGGATAGGGCCATAACCAATATCGCACTTGGATAAAGCCGAAGCAAATTATCCCACTTCACTTGGATAGGACCGTAGCCGATATCCCACTTGGATAAAGCCGAAACAAATTATCCCACTTAAATTTTTTACTTTACCTTTCATTCTCATATTCACTTCCACTTATCACTTCACTTCATATTTCACTTCAAATTTCACTTCACTTCACATTTCACTTCAAATTTCACTTCACTTCATATTTCACTTCACTTTACGTTTCACTTAGATATTTACTTCAAGATTTCTCTTCTAAGTACTATCCCGCTCGTTCAAAAAATTTGATGAAAACCTGTCAGCAAGTCCGGAGTGATCTTGGTCACACAATATCCAGTATTTATTTCAAAACAAAACTCGCGGTCTAGTTATCGGGCGGATAATCTAGCCGGTTTTAATATTTGATTCGGTGCATTCTGTTCAAGCTCGATATTTTTATTAAATAAGTATGAAATATTTCTTAAAATCTTTTTTATAAGTTAACCGAGTTAGAAAATCTCAACTTCAAGGTCCTTAGCAATTTTAAAAAATAAAACTCATTTTTTCTAAGGAGAATATTTCCTTGTCGGGTTCTAAGATTCGATAAGTTTTAATTCCGGACTCAGAAATGGATAAGGTCAGTTTTAAATATTCTAAATTCCCATAGGGTTATATTTTTCAGAGACTCGGGATATATTTTTGTTAGATATTTTTCTAAGCGCAAGTCTACGGTGTCAAGTTTTAATATAGAGAAGTAAGGTTGTCGAATCCACAGGGAATAATTATCGAATTATCGCTAAGTACTATAATATAGTAGTCTAACTTTATTTAGAAATTCAATAATTGATGGAGTTGATTATACTAAAAATACTAAAAATAAATTAAGACTATGAAAATATCAATGAGTTTATCCAAATGATTAAATGAATTCTAGAGGTATGATGAATCTAGTTATCCCTTATGTTGTCAATATGGTTTATCAATCATCAATTATCAATTTATAAGTCAAGATTTCTACAATAATCATTCCCTTTCTCAAGTGCCAATGATTTTAGATTCAATTGGGAAATCAATATCTCTATAAAAATCACCAATCAAAATCTCAATAAAAGCTATGAATCTTGATAAATGACTTCAAAGGATTCACAAATCTCTCAATTCTATGAAATCCTAGGTTATGCTATTCCAAGGTCATGTATTCAATTACCTCTCTCAAGTGTCAAATCAAATACACCAAACAATCTAAATTATTGATCAAGTAATTTAGAAGCAATAGATCCAAATAACACAAATAAATTGATAGATCTAGATTGACAAACCACAAAAATCTCAAAACATAAGTTCAAACATAGATTACATCAATCCTCTAGAATTATAGTGTTTAGCTCATGATTAAAGAAAATGAATCCATGAAAATACAACAATACATCTTACAAGATATGAAGAAATCAATAAAATAAGAACAAGAGTTGAGGGATCTTCTCTATTTCTAGATGATAGAAGCATCCAATCTTCTTCTCCAAATTCTTCTCAAAATGCTCAAATTCTTCTTCCTTGTCTTGTAGCTGTTTTTATTGTCTTCCCAAGGGTTCCAAGATCCCTAATTTCAAGCCCCAAGGCTAGTATTTATATGCCACAAAAATCCAAGAAAGGGAGTAGGTAAGCATAGGTTTTTTCCCCCGGGCTGGGCCAAAGAATTACGTGCCGGTTTATCGCACGGCGCTGCGCGCGCCAAAGAAACTTCAAGTGAGATTGTCGCCCGGGCGCTGCAGCCGGGCGTTCGAACATTTCTTCCGCCCACCCGCATCGAATATTTCTTCCGCGTTTCGTTGCGGCAAAAATGCTCTCCCAACTCTTCCAAACTCGCACGCCGCCACGGCGCTGCGGCCAGGCCAGGGCCGGCTGCGGCTGCAGCGCCGCCCGTCCTTGGGTCAAAGTGCGATTTTTTCCTTTTTCACACGCGATTTCTTCTTTTTTCGCGCCGTTTTTCATCGTTTTCTTCATTTCTCGGCTACCAAATCTGTAGTGACTCTTCATCGACACTATTTGAAATAAATTGGACACTAAAGACTCTAAAAACACCCAAAATAAAACCAAATTCTAATCTAAAATACTCAAATAAGTTGGTAAAATACCAACTTAACAATTTTATAAAATTTGCAGATATGCCCTCTAGTTTTTCAAAAATTGCGGTTTTTGACTCAATATTTTAAAATTATGTAACTCTTAAACCGGGAGGGGTTTTGAGGTGATTCTAATTTTTAAATACTTCATAGGATAGTAATAAGTTGTGGTTAAAATAGTTTTAAAAAATTCAAAAGTTAGGTACCTCATTTTCAAAAATTACAATATTGGCCCAAAAGTTATTTTTTGTCGTTAAAGGCTCGTTTCAAGTCGAATGGTTATGAAATTTTAACTAAAGGTTTAAAATACTATAATAAATAAGTTAGACAATTGTTTGAGGCACCTTGACGGCCCATGTTTTGAAAATTACTATTTGGTCCTTTTACAATTTTACGTTTCAATACCAAACTTATTTCTTAATGTGTTTTCTTGCCCGGAAGGGGTCCCAATTTTTCAAGTCACTTTATATATGAAATTTACAGAGTCTTGGATCCAATATTTTGAATTTTTAGAGGTGGCCTTCACAGTTTTTTGTATTTATACTTTTGGCCCCATATTTCACAATAATTACAAAAATAACCCAAGCTTCGAATTTTTTGTAAAAGTTACAAGTTTAGAATTTCAATAATATATAAAAACTCATATCAAATATTTCTAAAATATATTTGAACATTCATAGCATCACAAATCATAAAAGCATAACGATGAACAATTTTATCAATATTTTATGCAAGAAAGAATATCATACTCATCTTTTTATTTTCACAAAATTTCAGTAAAACATAAATCTCATAAATACTTTCTTTAATTCATATAATATCATATTTTCACATGAGCATGCATTTTTATGCATTAGTAGAAAGAATAATGCATTTTTGTAGAAATATTTTTCACCCACCTCGTAGTAATTTTTCGGGTTGTGGTTTAAAATGAAGTCTTCTTCTTTGTATTGACTTCTTGAGTCAAACTCTTGAAGGTCAGCCCCTATATGGCATCCAAACCATATTTTGGTGTTAATATTAAGTATCAAGTTCAAAAAAATATACTAGGACCAAATGGCTACTATTTACCTTAATGTCCTCAAGCAGTCTCCAAAAATGAAATTTTCTCTTCAAGCTTCTAGATTCAACTTGAACTTGTATAGGTCAGCCCCTAAGCTCAAAAAATTCAAATCCTTGAGTAAAGAATTAATCCTCAAGTTGTCAAGAGAAAAATTCTAAATCACAATTTTCTCACCTTAAAAGTGTGTAGTCTTGAATTTCTTCTTCAAGCTTGGAGTCAAGTCTAAGTCTCTTAATTCTTCAAGAAATAATCCACTAGGAGCACCTCAATGAGAAGGATTCAACATGATTAGAAGGTGAAGGTATATGGTTGAGAATTTGAGAAGAAAAATGGAGTTGGAAGAAGTAAAAATTTTCTTACTTCATGCTTGATGAATTCGACCCCTAGACGGAGAAATGAGAGCAAGTCTTGTGTGTTTTATTCTAAGTATGGAAATGATGATGTGTTGGGAGATTTGGGTGATAATGTGGCAAGATGAAAAAAATATTCTGGTTCCTTTATTACTGATGACCAAAAACTTTGCTTGGGGAGGAAGGGTTATTAATTTTTTTGTTTTTGTTTGATGTGTAATAATTGGACAAAAATGTGTGTGTTGGGAAGTTTAAAAAAATGGAATGATTCCCCTCTAAAAGAAGGCTATAGCCGAAAGTAAGGGTCTTAGGGTTTTTTTTTTTTTGTGTTGGGTAATTATTGAGATAGTGAGTTTTGTAGGGAAATTTTTAAAATGGTGTAGACTAGAGAAAAAAATGAAACCAATTCCCTATTTTTTCTCTTGTAGCCGATTTGGGGGGGGGGGGGATGTCAAATTTTTTTTGTCCCATAATTCAATCTTGTTGGGAGGCACAAAATAAATAAATAAAATAATAATAGAAAAAGTGAGTTAATTTCCCCTTTTTAAAAGGATATGGCCGAAAATAAGTGCATAGGAAGATAAAATTTTTGTTTTATTTTTTTTATAAAATTGAGGAAAAATAAAATGTATAAGTATTCATAAATAAATATTTAGATGTTTAAAATTAAGAATTTGAAATAACAAACGTGTATTTTCTCAAAATAATTTGGAAATTGGTTGAGAATGTATTATAGAATAAGGTGGAATATTTGGATAAGGATTGAAATGTACTCCTAAATTATCGAGGATCCAATACTTCAAAAGTCGTAGTTAATCGATCAAGTATTAATACTAGAAAAGGAATTAAAGTTGGTACGCTCGAAAATAAGGAAAGTGAAATTGACGTTGGAATGAATAAATAAAAGTCGCATCACGTTTCATTAATAATAGGTTTGTGACACTTAGCCAAATAATTCATCACTATACAACATCATCGTATCTTATGTTGATAAAAGTCGGGCCTCACAACTACAATTTATAAATGACTCTCTTTTTATATATTGATATTCCAACAATAAAATATTTTTTAGAATATTATTGAATAATAAAAATGCATATAATATTGGTAATTTCAATCACATGTTCCTAAATGCATCTTTCTATATAAGCTTCAATCATAATGCACTACATATAATAGAAAGATCTTATCCATATAAAGTTAATTATCTATAATCACCCGTGGTGGGTGTGGATAACCTTATTATTATTGAAATTTCCTTTTTAGTGGCTACACTCCTTGTTTAGGTTAAACACCATATTAATATTAATCTAAACTTAATTAACCTAAATCACGCATACACTATCAAAAAGAAGTTTGCAAATTTTTTTGTATCTTATTTGATATTTGTTTGCAAATCAACAACTAATATAAACTGTAAACACCAATTCAGCTAATTGATTCGGCGAGGAAGTCTAATTGATTCAACCAACCTCATCCCCTTAGTTCGTCGAGGTTATTGCTTGCAGACCACTCGAATTGCAGAACTATTTTGCAGTGGATTGGTTTGATCATTCCTTCATTATGAGTGCCATGCAATTTTACTTTTTTTGGGTACTATGCATCTATATAATCTTGAAATTAACAAAATAAATTAAAAAAATAACATGTTTTTAATTACATCTATTAAGTTTGTCATTCGTTGTAATCACGTGTTGAATGAACTAATAATTCCATTCATTTTGTTGGGAAAATAATTTCTTTGGTCCTGTAAATTGGACTATTTTGAGATTTAGTCCTGTAATTAGTAATCACATTTAAATTTTAGTCCAATATCATTTAAAAATTTGGACAATTAGTCCTATTTTAACTTAAACTGTATAATTTTATCAAAAATTGCTGGCTTTGACCGATCAGGTGCAAACACGTAAAAAAAAGTAGGAATTTTGGTGATTTGACGCAAAAATTACCACCAAAACATTAAAATTCCAAAATTTTATGTGTTAATTTCTGGTAATTTGAGGTGTCATTTTTTATGCCAAATCACCAAAATCCCCAATTTATATAGCCACATTAGCACCCATCAGTTCTACTTAGCAATTACGAAAAAATTACACAATTTCGGTGGAAATCGGACTAAATATCCAAATTTTGGAAAGATGTTGAACTAAAATTTAAAGATGATTACTTAGAGGTCTCAAAATAGTTCAAGTTGCAGGACCGAAAAATCTATTTTTCCCATTTTGTTTATTACTCAATTTCAATAAATAAATTCACTACACGCAATGTGTTTTTTTCCTGAAATTGTTGTGCATTCAATTTCAATATTTAATTAGCTATTTTAGTTTTATATATTGCATAAAACTCTTTTGTAGAATTCTACATTACAAATATATGAAATTACTCATTTGTGACCTTACAATTATGAACAGTGTAGAAAATTGATTATAGTATTATCCATTTATGTCATTAGTTGTAATGACATCTTAACTGTATTAGTTCCATTAATTTTGTGATGAACCTTAGTACCTTACATATTTAAATATATACTGTGGTTATTTCATTTTCTATACAAAAGCTAACTTATTTGTCATGTATAATATTTTATTTTTCATTTATTGGAATAATTTATATTGGTGAAGTGTTTGATATTTACTTTTAGAATATATTTGAATTTATTGATTCTATTCATTTGAATCTATGTGGTACATTAAATCAAACAACTATACATTCAGTTTCAATAGTATATCTGTGACGCCTTCGATTTTTCGATCGTGACCGAGCGTGTATTTTTTTTATCGACTATGTACTATTCATGACTACTTTATCACATTATTTTGACGGATAAATATTAATAATATTTTTGTATTTTAATTTTATTTTTATTTATTGATCAACTACTTGTGTAAATATTGATCATTTATTATTTCATATTCCATGTTTAATGATCACTTGATTGATTATTATTGATATTTTTGTATTTATTAGACACCTTAGGATTTTAAGAGACCCATTTATTTTAGTGATTTATATCCTATAGAAATAAGAATTTGATTTAGCAATTTTGGGAGATATATATATATATATATATATATATATATAGGGATTGGTTCAAATGAGACCAACCCCATTAGGTTAGTCCATAAGAACACCTATGAACCCTTGATTTAAATTTTTGATGGTGTAGATCTCTTTTGTTATTTTTGGGTTATAAGGGTATGATTGTACTTTTATATTTAATTAGTTTTATTAATTGGACAGTTATGAGCTATTTTTAAGGAAACATAATCCTACCTTTTCAGTTACCCGATTTTTAGGGAGGAAAAATAATCAATTTCAAGGATTTTTTTCAAAATTGATACTTCTTTCCGCCATATTTGTGAACAGTCATTTTATTGTATACTTAGTTCAGTGGACTTGTATACTTAGTCATGTTTTATTGTATATTTAGTTCAGTGAATTTGTATACTTGGTTCAGTGGAATCGTATTCTTAGTTATATAAGTAGTTTAGTGAATTTGTATACTTAGTTCAATGGAATTGTATACTTAGTTATATAAGTAATTAAGTGAAATTGTGTATTTAGTTCAGTGTAATTGTATATTTAGTTAATTGTTTCTGTATACTTAGTAATATTTTAATGTATAGTTAGTTCAATGTAATTGTATACTTAGTTAAATGTTTATGCATACTTAGTAATGTTTTAATGTACAGATAGTTTAGTATAATTGTATACTTAGTTAATTGTTTATGTATACTTAGTAATGTTTTAATGTATAGTTAGTTTAGTGTAACTGTATACTTTTCATTAATTGTTGCATGATTCTGTTGCCATATTTGAATAATTTGCAGGTTCGAATGGGAAGGGAGAAAAAGGAAAGGTGAATTGCTTGATTATGGGGCGTGATCAATAATGATCACGTTCCTATAATGTAGGAGGAGGTTACTATGTCTGATTTTATGGATTCCAATTTTACCCTTTATATTGTATAGTTAGTTACGAAAACCTGTATAGATTGTAACGTATCTTGGCCATTGATTTACTATTTGGATGGTCTAGATTCAGTCTTATGGACTAACCTAGGAGGGTGGTCTCACATGATCCTCTCCCTATATATATATATATATATATATATATATGTATATGGATACCACATACAACATGAAATGGACGGCCATATGGTATTTTCTAGTGAGAAATACCTCTCAATTCTTATACACATACACAATATTACACAATTATACCCAAAAATCCTACACCAACATTTTTGATTCATTTTTTCCCCAACATATTCTCACTCACCCAATATTCTTCTTATTCTTCCCCCAATACCTATACTTCACCAACTCCTACACAATTAAGCCCATACTTTGACTTGCATATTATCCCCATGCAAGAGACACAACTCAAATCTTGACGAAAAAACAAAAAAAATTCCTTTCTCCCTCCCTCACAATGTGTTCGACCATAAGGCCAATTTGAACAAAAAACATTGTTCATTCACCAACTTCTCGCTCTCTCTTGTTAGCAAGTTCTCCTCCTTCTCTCTAAAATCCTCCTACCTCTCTCTACTCTTTTTTTCATCATCTTCTTAAACACTTAACAAAAAATACAAGAAATCCTTCCCTTCTACTCAAAAAAATTCGAACCATATACAACAAAGGTGAGAAAATTTTCATCTTGTTCAATCTTCTCTCATTATAATCTTCAAGCGTTCTTCTTCTAATTTTATTTTAATTATTTTATTTTTGAGGTACTTAGGAGCTCTCAACTTGAAGAACTTAGAGACTTGAGACCATCTTGAAGAGGACCTCCAAGACTTAATTGAAGATATTAGACTACAAGGTAAGAATTTGGGTTTGCAACACATTTTTCTTCTCCTCCTCAAATTTCGAATTTTGACTTTTCCATTTTTTTTTTTTTTTTGGAGGTATAGGGGTTGTTGACCTTGAGAGTCTTGTTTGAGGGTGAACAAGAAAAATATTTTGAGACCTCCTACTTGACACAAAACCCCCACTACACAAGATAAGTGTAGTACTTGATCATTTCTTCTTCTTCTTCTTCTTCTTCTTCTTCTTCTTCTTCTTCTTCTTCTTCTTCTTCTTCTTCTTTCTTCTTGTTTTTATTCTCCATTTTTCTAACTCCATTTTTTTTGTATTAATTGACTTAGGAGCTGACCTAAGTGGGATTATTATACCCAAGTTGTAATTTTATCCTTCTTTTCATCAACTCAATCAACTAGACAAGGTGGGTAGAGAAACCTTTTAATCTCCTAGCAATTTTCAAAAAAATGCATGTAGTATTTTTTTGAAAAACTTGAGATATATATATGATATAATGCATGTACATTTTAAGTTGTGAATCCAAAAATTTGTCAAGTGATGCTTAGAAATTTCCAATTATTGCAATTTAGGTGCATGCATGTGCAATTTGATGATCTATGTCATGAATTCTTGTATGATATGTATATGCATGTTCATGCACTTTAAAATTCATATATTAATTGCCTTATAATATGGAAATTTCGAGCATAGTTGGTTAAATTATAATTTTTGGACCTTAAATGCAAAAATGACAAATTGGTGACTTAATTGCAAGAAAATAAAACTTAAGGGACCCCTCCGTAATTTTTTGATTTTGGGAATGTATTCATGTTTAAAAATGACATTTTGTCATAATATTAAATTTTAAAGGTTTTGAGATAACAAAAATCAACTCTTGAAAGCCCAAGAACTAGATTGTAAAATTTTTGAAAGTTTAAGGGCTAAAAATATAAATTTCGAAACTGTACCAGCTCCACTTTTAAAATTTTAAAAATTTTAATTTTTAAAGGACTTGAAAATACATATTTTAAATGTACTCCAAAAATCAAAATATTTTGAGCTAAGAAATGCAATTTTGCACAATTGAGGGACCAAAATATAAAATAATAAACTTAACGACCAAAATAAAATTTCCAGAACTTATGTAGTCTATATACCTCGAAAATTACCTTTAACTATAATTTCGTAACATTTTGAACCCATGGTTCAAATTTCATAACAATTGGACCGCTAATAAACCTTAAAGGCAAAAACTTAAAAATTGGACTACAATGGAATTTTTAAAAGTTAAGGGACCTAAACTCACACCTTTTTAAAAAATACTTTTTTCCCAATAATCCACTTACCTTAGTGATATTTTAAAATTAGAATCACATTAAAATCCCTTCTGATTTGTGAGATCCGATTATTTTAAACCCAGGGCCCAAAATGACAATTTTGACAAATTTAGGGCCAAAATGAGAATTTACCAAAACTTCGACCCAAAACTTTTAAAAACCTGAATCTCTGGACAATTCGGAGAATTTAAGAACTGGCCTTATAATTTTTCGAGGTCGAGACAAAATCTTATTCAATTTTAAACTCGAAAGGACTAGTTTTTCCAAAATGGGGCTAATTGTAAAATTTTCTTTTAACAAGTACCTCAACTTAATTATTTTCCTATATTATAGTCCTGGTATTACTGACTTATATACATTTATAGCCCTGGACCTCCACCAATGCCGATAAACACCACATGCAAAAATTTCGCATAATTATACTTGAACCGCTTCCCTGAATTGACATACTCGACTGCCTTGTTGACATATTGTACCCGTGATTATATTATGCTTGAGTCAACTTGGTGTGTCCAGCTCATTATCGAAATGGACCCATCGGGGATGGAATTGGGCAGCTCGGTTGCTATTCCACTCTCCCGCCTCATCGTCCTTATCCCACAACTACGGATGGAGTGTCCAAGGGAAGTGGGTCGTAGTACTTGAGGTATAATCACGATTATGATAATTCGGGCCTTGCAAGACTTGCAAATACTTGTTGGATTTGTCGTTGCCTATGGAGTGATAAGGTGACAGGCCTTTGGCCATCTTGCTTGGGGAGTTACAAGGTAGAACGAAGGAATCGTTGTCTGATCCACACGATTCTGGAGTTATTCGGACCCAAATACTTGCTTGGGTTGGCACTACATTTAGTATGCAACCACTACTTGACTTGTTTGAATTCACACATAGTGCTTGTATGTACATGAACTCTTTTCATCAAAACTGTATAAGTATATTATTTTTGAATATCATGTTGCTTGCGAATTATGTGTGATACACGCATCATAACTCACGAATTTTTCACATAACGGTTTTCTTGCATTTATATATATATCGCCACACTCTCACACGATCACCCATCCACTGAGAATTTTCGTTTCACCCCCTCCTATTTTGAAACGGCCAAATGAAGAATATGTGGACGATGTTGACCAAGCCACAAAGTGATCTTTCCGTGTTTTCGACTTTGGGATTTCTGTTCACTGTTGTTTGGACTTTCTCTTTTCCTTTTAAGTTGTAATTTTGAGGGCATTGGACCCTTTGACAATTAAGTTATGTATGTGGGTTGTAATTGCAGATACTTGATGTTGGACTGTAATCTGTAATCTGTATTTTGCTGCTATTTGTCTCTGTCTTATTTGGGTTTATGTTTGATGTTTGACTAGATTGCTTGGTTTATTTCCGTTGAAGTGATTGATCATCGTCACGTTCTCGTTTGGGGCGTGACAATATTTGCTATATTCAATTTTATGTTGCATAAATCTTTTTTGTAAAATCGTATATAATAATTACATGAAACTATTCATTGTGACATTATGAAATGATGTGGAAAATTGATTGCAAGTTTATCATAAACATAATATTACCAACTTAAATTTATAAAATGCATTCTTTGTTTTTTTCCCATGTTTGTTAGATATTAAATTGTATATTTATTGCGGTTTAGGACTAAATTAGACAATCAATTTTTTTGTATGCATATTTACATCATTCCAAATTTATGATTATAGTATTAAATACCGAATTGCCATATCTAAATTAGATAATTAATACAGACAAAAATATAAAAAAAGGAAAAAATAATGATATAATTACAAAGATTTCGAGCCATCAACATAGATTCATTTTTTTTCTTTTTAAATAAAAAATAAACAAATTTTGTTTTAGGAAATAGGAGATGGGCAGGAAATATTTTTTAGAAACAGGTTTGTTATTATAGATATATATAAATAATCCACCCGTGAAATGCACAGAATGTATAAGTGATTGCAAATTCTTAAATTTCAATAAATAATTAAAAGATTATGATAAATTAATTTGATCATAAATTATAAACTAAACAATAGGACAATAAGTTACTATAACTTATGAAAAATCTATTTAAATGCAATTGATATATATTAATATATATAAAAAGAGAACTCGTTGAATTATAGTATTGTAACGTCCCAATTCTTTGACTATAAAAGAAATTGAAAATATGATATAGATTCATGAAAATCTTCTTAACAAAAGGAAATATTAAATAAAAATTCTTATACTTGCATAAATAATGTTTAAAAATCTAAATCTCAAAGTACGGCGACATTAAAAATTCAAAACAAAATAGTTTGTCTCCTTAATTATAACATTTGACTCTAAAAATATGTAAGAAACAAAAAGAATAATTTCTTGTATCCACATTTACTGCCTCATGCCTTCGCCAAGCTCCTTAACCTGAAAAATGTTAATAAACGTGGGGTGAGGGTCAAGTACGCAAATTAGCAAACCGTTATACTCAAGTTGTGGGAAAAACCATCACGGAGATTGTTTATTTGGCTAAGACAAATGTTATTGTTGCAAGGAGCTGGGACATTATCTTACACTTGCACTACTCCGATGTCGAATCCAAGAAAGGAAAGAGTAGGCTGGTGGAAAGTGCGAGTGTATGTTATGACTCGGAAATATTCTAACTAAGGTGAGCAACTGAATTTCGAGGACGAAATTTTTAATAAGAGGGGTAGGATGTAATACCCTTAATTTTTAGGAGATATTAGTATTAATGATATTATTATTAGTAATTTTGTTACAAGTATTATTTATTGTGGTTGTTTTTCCAGAATTATTTATCATTAACAATTCTACATGCTTTAGAATTTTAGACCTCTTGAGTCTTATTATACCAATGGAATTCATATTTACCTTTAGATTAGAATTACGATCAGAATAGAATTCTTGAGTCATTAGATTAATACATAGTATAAATAAGTCATTTGTGTATACAATTTCCACCACAATATTCGGATTCCAAATCACATGATACAAAGAACTCAAGGTCTAGGATTCAAACAGTTACTTTTTGCGTTTATTAAACTACATATTGAGGTGATAATCTATTTGTCTTTTTTAAATTATATGTTAAATTGTTGATGAAACATGATGCATGTCTCAGAAACAGAATGACCTTTGGGCAACAAGAATTAGAATGGCCTATGGCTACCAGAATCAGAATGGCCTACGGGCTACCAGAAATATAAACTTAATAGCCTTCGGTCTATGTACCTTATGGTACAACAGATTCAAAATATTACATGTGTGTGATTGATGCATTGATAATTTACATGCTTATTTATCTTAGAAGAATTTTTATTCCAACTGAGCGAGTTGAAAGCTCCATTTTCTCTTCTTCTTTTCCATGCTTGTTTAGTTTCTTATTTCTATCATGGCTCTGATTCGATCCCTGCCATTTTATTTTACCTATAAATTCTGCTTGCTTGCGTTCCATGTCTTGACTGGCGTCCCTTGAGCATGCCTAATGGTCTCTGCATAAGTTAAATCTCCATGGCTTGTGAGAATATGGTGTATTCCTGCTCGCAATTCTCCCAAGAACATTTGAGCTTTCTTCAGATCACTATTTATCAAATGAGATGCAAATCGACTTAGCTGAATAAATTTTTTTTCGTACTCTACCTCTGTGATTCCTTCCTGTGTGAGATCTAAGAACTCATGTTCCATCTGATCACGGTAGAACCGCATATAGTACTGCTCTGTTGTTATCTCTTTGAGTTATCTTCATGTTATTGTATCGCGTTCTTCTTCGGGCCTTGTTCGCAATTATCCTTCCCACCAACAATTAGCGTCATCCACTAATTGATATTTCGCACAGATAACTCATTGTGCATCAGTGCACCCTATGAGCTTAAAAGTTAATTCTAAAGAACCAACCCTCGACATACCCATGTTCATTTCGTCCATTGAATATTGGCAAAGAATAATCGCGAAACTACTCCACCACCTGGGCTTGGTTGTTTACCCTCATGTGGTCATTTTTCATGTTTTCCCTAGCTTGTTCTCCAGCATCAACTTGATTTCCCGCATTAACTGGGTTACCCTCATTGCTTCTAGCAGCAACTTGGGTTTGGGGTCTACGTTCTCAAAATATTTTCCTATAGTCAAGTATAATATTACTCTTTATAAAAATCCACTCACGCTATCATATGGCTAATAATCTCTTTAATAGGGCTTAGCATACGATCGTATAGTTTCAAAGTAACTGTCTTTCTAGGTACATATCGTGTAATCAACATTTATATACACATTATTACCAATAAATATTATAATTCATTTATGCTTAATAACATATAACATGGTTCTCGTGAAATCTAACATATCACATAGGCATATTGACAAATAAGCATGAATCTAGCATGACAAGTAAGCATAAATTTGTTTCTATTTCTAGCATGACATGTAAGCATGAAATTATAAAATAACATTATTGGATACATTTGGGTGAGTCCATGAGGACACATTCTAACCATAGATTAACAATTTTGGGTGGTCCAGATTTTTAGGGGGTTTTTATGTTTTTTTTTTTTTTTTTCAGCAACTAAGAAGGGTAGGGTGGTCATTTTGCATTATAGAATTAGTAATTGAGATTTCATTCACTCTTTCACGCAATTTCACCCACTCTTTACGCACACTCTCTCTCCAGCATTCCAGTTTCAAAAACATTTCTCTGTTGCTTATGTAGTATAGGGTTGTTGGTTATAACTTGCTTATGTAGTTAATGTATCTTAATGTATCTGTGATGCATGTGTAGTGTATATTCGTTGCTTATGTAGTATAGGCTTATCGCTTATGTAGTATGGGTTTGTTGCTTATCACTTGCTTATGTAGTTAATGTATTCGTGGTGCATACGTAGTGTATATTCGTTGCTTATATAATATAGACTTGTTGCTTACGTAGTATGAGTTTGTTGCTTATGACTTGCTTATATAGTTAATGTATCCGTGGTGCATACGTAGTGTATATTCGTTGCTTATGTAGTGTAGGCTTGTTGCTTATGTAATATGGGTTTGTTGCTTTGACTTGCTTATATAGTTAATATATTCGTGGTGCATACGTAGTGTATATTTGTTGCTTATGTAGTATAGGATTGTTGCTTATGTATTATGGGTTTGTTGCTTATGACTTGTTTATGTAGTTAATGGTATATAAAAGCACCATGACACATCTACACAAGCAACAAATTACATCTTCATAAGCAAACTTCGAACTAAAGTCGAGCTCTAGCAACTATGGCGAATTGTCTGCAATTTTTTTCACACAATAGTGCATTGAAGTAGAAGGATGAATGATTTCTCACAGTAGTGCGTTGAAGAAGAAGATGGATGATTGTTCACGTTGATTTGCTATGAGATTTGGAAAGATTACCTGTGTTCTATACAAGCAAAAGTGACTGGTTCTTGTTCTCTCGTGAAGAACGTTCGAAGAAGGAAAATGAGATTTGTTCACATTGAATTTGATGTGAGATTTGGAGAGATTGTGTGATCATAATGTGAACAGAATCCCATGTATATTGGGTAATTTTGTAGGATTACTAATTTACCCCTCCCTCTATTTTCTAGCATTTAATTTGTAATTTTAGCTCTAAAATCACAACCATTAGATAATCTAGATATGTGGCTAGTACTTATGGACTCACCCTATGAGGTGGTCTCATATAACCCCTTCCCTATATATTCATATATATATATATATATATATATATATATAAAAGCAACTTGTTTCTATATTTGTTTTCCCGCCTAAATGCTATTGCCTAAAACGTATTTCTATGTTTTATAAATTAATTTTTTTTTTTTTGCAGAATTGGCTGAATCTTCTTGATTATAATTATTATCATTAATGTTGTCCATCTCTATTTTGGAATGATTAATAATCTAACTTAAGCATGAGTGCAATATCCACATAATTGGATAGATTTTCTTTGGACTTAGAGTCAAAAATTTGGTAAATAGACATCATGATTTAAATATAAATATTGATTTTCCATTCACGTAATTAATTAAATGAAATAAATGGTAAGAATAATAAAATATATATAGATGTTATTGATTGATCATAATTGTTATAGAAAGAAATATAAAAATAATCACGATTAAGTAAAAAAAATAAAAAATACAATCTACCAATTGTGCTTAAATGAATACAATAAAGTCGTATGACACAATCATTCATATATATAGACAGATATCAATTAACAAAGCATATCATTAAATTGATCAATAAAATCATTTCCTTAAATATGTGCTGCATTCTTTCGAAATTCACTTCATTTGCCAAAATTCACTTTCATATCATATATATCATCTTACACGGTTACACGAGAATTCTCCTCAAATTCGGTAAAAAACTAAAAAAATCAACAATGGCACCCATGTTGACTATAATCAAAAACCTCAACATGACAAAAACATAGTGGTATATGAAACTCCGATTTGTGCGGATGAACAACCAAAATACAATGACAAAACTCAAAATCATAGCCTAAATTTTGTCTTCCATGATTATGAGGTATACATATACTTACATGTTTTTTACTAATATTATTATTCAAAATATTTATTGCTATCTTAAGTTATTATTTTAAATATTTTTACCCTACGTGCAAGCTAAAAAATAATCGAATATAATAACAAATATTCCATAAGCCATTCTTCACATAATTGCAATATAAATTTATGATATATTTTGCAAAAAAAGTTGCAACATAAATTTATGGTTTTTCACAGAATATGACAACATGATATATAACACAAATTATTTCTTAAGAAAAGTAAATATAATATTGTTCAAATTATGGCAACACCAATCCCTGATAGTTTTCAGAATTATTGTGAATTTCACAGCAATATTTCAAGTTTTAAAATTATTAAATTAATTTTTTTAACGATTAAATCTGATTGATTTATAATATTAATGCATTTTCTGCATTTAAGCTAAGAGAATAAATCAAACATATTAAAAAATAGCATGTAAATATTCTCTTATTATAAAAGCTGCTAATTTAAAAGTTGTACACTAAAGCAATAAACTGTCGGCCATTGCCTGTGCTAAGTTGGAGTTAAATTTAATTCATAAGATCGACATACATGCAATCAAGATGAATTTTTAGAGTTTGTATTTAAGATAAGATATTAAATCAAATATGGAAATATTAATTTAAAAAATTATACAATATCATTATATCAATGTACTTACACAGATATATGTGCAGAATATATAACAAAATCGTTTTTCGTGGTTATCAAGATATTTGATTGATACAATATCTACTCTTATAAAAAACACCAATTAATTATGGAAATATGACAACATAAATCTATGACGTTTTCCAAAAAACACTGATTAATTCTGAAATATGAATTTAAAAATTCTGCAGTATCATCATATCTTAACTAATTACATAGACTTATGTGCAACATCTATAATAAAATCGTTTTTCTTGGGTATCGAGATATATGGTGGATATGGTATATATATATATATATATCTATATATGTCTATATATATATATAAAAAGCAACATGTTTCCAGTTATGTTTTCTCGCCTAAAAGCACCTTCAAAAAATGATTTTCGATGTATTTATAAAAAAACTAGCTTTCTAAAATTGTATTAACTATAATAAAATTTAGGTTTATACTTTCGTCTACTTTGTGGGAACTCACGAGAACCCAGCGAATCAAATTAGAAAATTCTATTTCGTAATAAATAATGTATCAATAAAAATAATACGATTATAACAAAATTTCAATAAGATTTGAAAACACAGTTGACTTTCCATTTTAAATTCAGTCAATATAAATTGTCTACCTTATTCAGATAATCTATAAAAAGTAAATCGACTTTAAATGTTGGCCAAGTAATGTGTGTATGTGTATGTATATATTTATATATAATTGGCATTAATTTAAAATACAATAAAAAAATCAATTTATTGTGATATATCAGAAAATACGTCTTGTATCTTAATTCGATTAAATAATATTATAAATATTCGTGTATTGCAAAATTGAATGTACAATTGGAAAAAAATCACATTTATTGCAATACAATAAAAATAAATATGACCCAAGTAATTAAAAACACACCTTATTTTTTTAATATTCGTATACTCATATTAAAAGGTGCCGACTATGAATATATATTTTGAATTTATCGAAAAAGTAATGAAACCTACTCATAACAAATATGATTTTGACATTTTACCATAATTATCTTGAATTGCCTATATATATGTACAATAAATTCACCAGTACTTACACAGTCAAACGAAAATACAAAAATAAAGACCTCTTCATCATACAAAACATTCATACATCTATGGAACCTATGATTACACTAATTTGTAATCTAAATATGAGCAAGACCAATGGGTCATAAAACTTCGACTTGTGAGGATGTATAAAAAATATGTGTACAATGATAAAAATCAAATACAAAGTCTTGAATGCATATTTTCATGATATCGACATATGATTTAGATTTTTTTAATTGTTGATTTTTAATATTTCTATATTGTGTTGATATAATTTATTTTATAGGGATATCGAATCCATGGAAGTATTATTAAAATAGTCTGTGCATCGCACGGGGTCGGCACCAGTCGAGCCGAGCTAATCTATTCAATAACTCTACCAATTATTAAAATAGTCCGTGCATCGCACGTGGGCCCTCATCTAGTACACTTTATAAAAGACAAATATAAACTTTCACCTCAATGTGTAGTTTAATAAACGTTAAAAAGCAACTGTTTGAATCCTATGCATTAAGTTCTTCGTGTCCTGTGATTTGGAATACGAAATTTTGTCGTGGAAATTTTGTACACAAATGACTTATATTGTGTATTAATCTAATGACTCAAGAATTCTAATCTGATCGTGATTCTAATCTAAATCTATATATGAATTTTATTAGTACAATAAGACTCAAGAGGCCTAGAATTCTAAAGCACGTAAAATTGTGAATGATAAATAATTCGAAAAACAATCACAATAAATAATACTTATAACAAAAATACTACTACTACTAGTAGTAATAATAATAATAATAATAATAATAATAATAATAATAATAATAATAATAATAATAATAATAATAATAATAATAATAAAATAATAATAAAAATATCATTAATACTAAATACAAGTGTTTTGAATTTTTTCGGCCCATATGAATTTACTATAAAAAGTAATAAAAATATGTACGCGAATAAGAAGTTATAAATATTTAATACAACAACAACAACAAACTAAGCCTTAATCCCACTATGTCGAGTCGGCTATAAGGATCATACCGCGCCATCGTTTACGGCCATAAGCTATATTTTCATTTATTTCTAGGTATAACATGTCTTGTTTAATAGATTCTTTCCAAGTCTTTTTAGGCCTACCTCTGCCTCTTTTGATTTGTGTGAGTGATTCCCTGCCTTCTAAACGTCGCACAGGTGCATCTAAAGGTCTCCTATAAACATGTCCAAACCATCTTAATCGTGTTTCTCTAATTTTCTCATCTATTGGTGCTACTCCCACTTTATTTTTAATGTGTTCATTTCTTATTCTATCTAATCTAGTATGTCCGCACATCCATTTTAACATTCTCATCTCTGCTACCCTCATTTTTTGTTCGTGTTCATATTTAGTCGCCTAACAATCCGCTCCATAAAGCATTGCGGGCCTTATGACCATTTTATAAAATTTTCCTTTCAATTTTAACGGTATTTTACGATCACAAAGGATAGAAGATGCACTCCTCCATTTATTACAACCCGCCTGGATCCTATGTGTGACATCTTTATTAATTTCATCATTCTCTTCAATTATAGATCCCAAGTATTTAAAACCCTTTGTTATACTCACTTCATGTCCATCAATTTTAACCTTCGTCTCATTGTTCCTGTTGTTTTTGCTAGAGTGACATTCCATGTATTCTGTTTTAGCCTTACTTATAGTAAAACCTTTTGATTCGAGTGCTTCTCTCCAAACTTTCAATTTTGCATTTACTCCTTTCCTTGTTTCATCAATTAAAACTATTTCGTCCGCAAATAGCATACATTCAGGGATGAATTTTTTGTAAGTGTTTAGTGATTTCATCAATTATTAGGATAAAAAGGTAAGGGCTTAAAGCGGATCCCTGATGCAAACCTATAGTGTTTGGGAATTCACTGAATATTCCTGTTGGTGTCCTCATACATGTTGTTATATCATCATACATATCTTTTATGGCAACTATGTAAGCTATTATTATTCCTCTTTTTTCCAATACGCACCACATTATATCCCGGTTGACTCTATCGTATGCCTTTTCAATGTCAATAAAAACCATATGTAAATCTTGTTTTCTCTCGTTGTATTGTTCACATAAACGTCTGATTAAGTGTATAGCTTCAATTGTGGACCTTCCTGGTATGAAGCCAGATTGATTATCTAATATAATAGTTTCATTTCTTATTCTTGCCTCTATAACTCTTTCCCATAGTTTCATTGTATGACTTATTAATTTAATTCCCCTGTAATTTGCACAATTTTGCATATCCCCTTTGTTTTTATATATAGGTATCAAAATACTTTTTCTCCATTCATTAGGTATTTTCTTAGTTTTTAGGATAACATTAAATAATTTAGTAAGCCATGCAATTCCAACTCCACCTAGACATTTCCATGCTTCAATTGGTATATCATCTAGGCCAACTACTTTACCAGTGTTCGTTTTGTTTAGTGCTTTTTCTGTTTCATGAAGTTGAATCCTACGATAAAAGGTACGGTTCTTATTCAGTTCAGATTGGCCTAGCTCCCCTAATGTGACTTCATTCCTCTTCGGTTCGTTCAAAAGATTATTGAAATATCTCTTCCATCGATCTTTTATGTCCTCGTCTTTCACTAAAATATTATCATTCTCATCTTTTATGCATTTAATTTGGGTTAGATCTCTTGTTTGTTTTTCTCTGAATTTTTCTATTTTATATATATCTTTCTCTCCTTCCTTAGTATCTAGTTTTTTTTTATAGAAATCTTCATATGCCTTGGTTTTTGCTTCATATATTGCTCTTCTTACTTCTTTTTTGGCGTCTTATCTTTTAAGATTTTCTTCATTTTTACAAGAATATAATACTTTGTAACTAGTTCGTTTTTCCTTTACCTTCTCTTGGATTTCTTGATTCCACCACCATGATTCTTTATTCCATTTATTACCATTTGACACCCCTAATGTTTCTTTTGCGATCTTTTTCATTTGAGTAGTTACATAGTTCCATGTATCATCGACTTTGTCTTCCACTTTCCAATTAATGGTTTCTACTAGAGATTTGACAAAACTATCTCTTTTTTCTTTATTCTTTAAGTTCCACCACTTAATTCTCGGTATGTTAATTTTCTTTGTCTTTAAGTGTATGTTAATAAGTTTGATATCCAAAACTAGTGGTCTATGTTGGGATGTGCGGCTTTCTCCAGGTATTACTTTGAAATCTTTGCATATTTTTCTATCGCTTTTTCTGGTTAGGAAGTAGTCAATTTGTGATTTGTTAGGACCACTTTTAAATATAATTAAATGTTCGTCTCTTTTTTTAAAGAAGGTATTACCTATAATAAAATCATAAGCAATTGCGAAGTCTAGGATGGTTCTACCCTCATTGTTACACGAGCTAAAACCATATCATCCATGGACTCTTTCATAATCTTCATTATCCTTCCCCACTTGTCCATTTAAGTCTCCACCTATGATGACTTTTTCATTTTGAGGGATTGATTGCATTAGAGTTTCTAAATCTTCCCAAAATTTAGCCTTTGTAGCATCATCTAATCCTACTTGAGGTGTATATACACTAACAATATTTATAAGTTTGTTACCTACTACAATTTTAAGGGCTATAATTCTATCTCCTTTTCTAGTTACTCCTACTACTTGATCTATGAAGAGAGGATCCACAATGATACCCACCCCATTCCTAGTTTTATCCTTTCCACTATACCAAAGCTTATAACCTTTAGTATCTGATGTCTTAGCTTTCTCGCCTACCCATTTAGTCTCTTGGATACACATAATATCTATGTTTCGTCTTTTCATAATATCTACTAGCTCTATAGTTTTACCTATCAAAGTACATATGTTCCAACTACCAATTCTATACTTTCTAAATTTCTTGTTATCATTTGTGTTCCTCTTATTAGTGTGTGAGGGTTCTTGTGCATTTTTCACTACACCAAAGCCATTATGGAGGTGTAGCGGTCCTTGCCAAGACACCGCAGTCAGACACTATGGCGCACTCCTTACCGGGAGCATCCTAGCCTTATCACGATATCTCATATGATCCATACCATAAGGGAATAACAAGAGTTTTACGCTGGCTGTTGACCTAACGCAACCCTCCTCCTTTATCCGGGCTTGGGACCGGCAACATATAGACAGGTTGCCCTGTCTATATGCAGGAGGAGTTAAGTTATAAATATTTAGTATTTCATTATTTTTTGTAGTCAATTTTTTTTTAAATAATTAATTTTTAAAACGATATTAAAGAATAAATTATGTAAAATTAGCTTTCCAAATTTGTGTATACTACATTAATTATTGGATTTATCTTTTTCTTTTTTCAAAAAAAAATTTAATAACCTTTTCTTTTTTTTTATCTTTTTTTGATGTATAATATATCAAATTAATCAACTTTTTACAGTTTTAGTTTGACACCCATATTGCATATTTAAAAAAAATATAATATAAGAAATATTTATTCTATTTTTAGAATTAACTAGTATATCACCCATGCAATGCACGGAATATGATATAAAGAAGTATTATAAAATTTGATATTAACAAATTGATATATTGTAGGAATTGTAATGAAGCGGGACATGATGGGTATCTCAAGACTTAGACTCGTCCCATCCTTTGAAGTTTGTACGGACAAAGGGGTGTAGGTTGACACGTCTTGACCCGAACAAAATAATTTATGATTTATTAAATAATAGTTATTATATTAATTTAATACTTTTTTTTACAAAATATGATGTTAAATATCCAACTATAAATTAAAAATTTTGAAAAATGGGAAAAATTTAAATTGATTACATAATTTAGAAAAGAAAGAAAAATATAAATTGATTTTATATTTTAAGCAAGTTTGTACATCTAGTAAAACACTTGTTTTTTTAATAAGAATCGAAATTATATATTAAAGAAAAGAATAATCCTGGTCACAAGTCGACCAGGTAGTGCAATGTTTTGGGCCTCGTTAAAAACCTACCAAGGTAAAACCCACCCTTGTGGGGAAAACTCTTAGTAGGAAAAGAGTGCCCCGACCAGAGAAGAGAAAGCCATAGAACCAAAACAAAAGTACATAACACAACACTAGCTAACAAATCTATACTGCGTACGACCGATATAGTCATCTGTGAGCAGAGAGATAATATCCACTGGTGGGGTGTCCCACCAAGCAGAGTCACACGTGTATTCGCTTAGATGGTCCTCCACACGATTGCCTTCCCGATAGATGTGAGAAACCACGAAGTTGATCTGGGAAAGCAGAAAGAGAGTAAAACACCACTGATTAAGCAACTGCCAAGGGGTGGAGCCAATCCGAGAGCGAAGAAGGTCCACCACGTACGTAGAGTCCGATTTAAGCCAAATATTAGTCCAGCCCTTATGAAAAGCATAGGAGACTGCAGTCATGGAAGCAACAAGTTCAGCCTCAAATGCAAAGCCCATTCCACACTGCTCCACAAAATACCACAAAAAAACCCACGGTAGGTACGATAAACGCCCGCCGCCGTAATACATCCTGGAGCCCCAATTGCACAACCATCAGTATTGACCTTAATCCAGCCAGGAAGGGGAAGAGACCAAAGCACTGGGATAATACGAGGAACTTTGGGGGGCGGCCCCTAACCTTTAGCCGGTAAAGCCGAAGTAAATCCTCCTAAGTGTTCTGCATGCACCCTTTATCCAACGAAGTTGACTCAATGATCATGGCTCTCAACTGAACCAATGCCGCATCTGTAGTCCAATGCTTGTCATTAAAAATCACGTTGTTTCTGATATGCGAGATATGCCTAATGTAGGAAATTGTCGCCAACCTCCAGAGAAAATCAATCTGCGCACTGAAATGAAATTCCATCAAGTGAACCAGAAATTCATTGAAGCTATAGACATTACGAAAAGTCACAACAAAAGAATTCGCAATCTAGTCCCGTAGAGCTCCTGCAAAACGACAAGAAACAAAGATGTGGTCAAGCGATTTCGAGTAAGAGTAATAGAGACGGCAAGCAGTATGACCAATAAATCCTTTCGGGCAGCGAATGTCCATGACTGCTAGACATCCGTAGACAGCCCGTCAGACCACAATCGTGCGCCTCTCTGGGATGTGGGGAGACCAGATCCAAGATCCCCATTTGACAGTAGGAAAAGATGGTCGTAGAAATGCATATATAGTTTTAGATGAAACCGTCCCATCCATAGAGCGCGTCCCACTCTCTTATCCAAAAAATCCAGGGCAATCGGGCTACGAATAATATCTCGAACAATGTCCAAGCAAGGCTCCACAAACGACATAGTAAGATGCCATGTATTGTCATAAAAGATGTCTGAGATAGGATTATGAAAGTTAGCCCGAAATTCTTGCGGAATCCCAATCCGATCTTCAATGGTGTACCCAAGCCAGTTATCCGTCCAGAAGTTAATCGAAGAGTGTGCCCCAGGAACCCATCTTGAATCAATCTAGCAATCCTATACAGTTGGATGCAAACCCGCCTAGATAGACGAAGGCAAGAAGGACCATCTAATAGAACCATTATCCATCAAAAAACGTCTACGAAGAGTATCAAAGACCACCTCAATCCGGCGAGAAGTTTCCACCCATCTTATAAGAAACGCCCGATTTGGTTCTTTGAAATGATGGATCGTACGCCCAGCCCCCCGGCTCTTAGGAGTGTCTATTTCTAGCATGACATGTAAGCATGAAATTATAAAATAGCATTACTGGATAAATTACAATGTATACCTTGTCGGGGTCGGCTTCGACATGGTGGAGGTGGATTGTGGCAGACATATTTCTTTGTAAATAAATTTTTTTGATTGTCTTTTCAAAATAAAATTCATATTATACTATCAAGTCTACAAAAACGTAGACCTGCTCGGATATCACTTATGACGCACCAATTTTTCTGACTAGAAAAGAAATAGGAAATACGATATTGATTCATGAAAATTTCCTTAACAAAATGAAATATTAAATAAAATTCCCATACTTGCATAAATAATTGTCAAAAATCTAAACCTCAAAGTAAGACGACACTGAAAATTCAAATAAACTAGTCGACTCCTTAAACAAAATAATTGACTCTAAAAATATGAAAAAAACGATAAAAATAACTTCTTGTATCCACATCCACCGCCTACTGCCTTCGCCAAACCCTTAACCTAAAAAGTGTTAATAAACGTAGGGTGAGCTTTCAATTCGCACAGTGGGAATGAAAATTTGTCTAAGATAAATAAGCATGTAAATTATCATGCATCAATCATACAAATGTATTATGATGTTTCTGTTGTACCATAAGGTACATAGCCCGAAGGCTATTCTGTTTTTGTTTTTGGTAGCCTCTAGGCCATTTTGATTCTAGTAGCCCGAAGGCTATTTTGTATATGGGACATGTATCATGCTTCACTAATAATTTAATATTTATCTATATATATATAAAGCAACTTGTTTCTATATTTGTTTTCCCGCCTGAATGCCATTCACGTAATTAATAAAATGAAATAAATGGTAAGAATAATAAAATATATATAGTTGTTATTGATTGATCATAATTGTTATAGAAAGAAATATAAAAATAATCATGATTAAGTAAAAAAATAAAAATTACACTCTACAAATTGTGCTTAAATGAATACAATAAAGTCGTATGACACAATAATTCATATATATAGAAAGATATCAATTAACAAAGTATAGCATTAAATTGATTAATAAAATCATTTCCTTAAATATGACCATATGTTGTGCTATAAATATGTGTTGCATTCATTCGAAATTCACTTCATTTGCCAAAATTCACTTTCATTTCATATATATCATCTTACACGAGAATTCTCCTCAAATTCGGTTAAAAAGTTAAAAAAATCAACAATGGCACCCATGTTAACTATAATCAAAGACCTCAACATGACAAAAACACAGTGGTATATGAAACTCCGATTTGTGCGGATGAACAACCAAAATAAAACGACAAAACTCAAAATCATAGCCTAAAATTTGTCTTCCATGATTCTGAGGTATACATATACTTACATGTTTTTTTACTAATATTATTATTCAAAATAAATATTTATTGCTATCTTAAGTTTTTATTTTTAATATTTTTACACTACGTGCAAGTTAAAAAAAAAATTGAATATAATAACTAATATTCCATAAGTCATTCTTCACAGAATTGCAATATAAATTTATAATATATTTTGCAAAAAACGTTGCAACATAAATTTATGGTTTTTCACAGAATATGACAACAGGAAATTGGGAGTTTTAAATCTTTATTCACATGAAACAAGAGAAAAATGGCAAGACTGTTGACTTTTTAAGATGGACGTTGACCAGCCACTTTCCGGCCATTCCAATGCCGGAGTCATACCGGAAAATGTAATTCCATCTCAGTCGACCACAACCAAGCTCACACCAGCGGGAAACATGGCCGGAAACATCGTCAATTTTGGCCTACAAAATCAAAAATCGCGCACATTTTCAGGCGCCGATTTCGAAACTTCTCCGGCGACGATTCCGACCACCAAAATTGACGTGCAACCACAGGTTTTGATCGTCTCTCCATGGGCTTCAATACCCAGCCACCAATTTGGGCCCTCCGACTCGACTCCGGCAACAATCGAAGCTTTTCCTAATATTCCTAACTTTCAATTAAACTCCAATTTCGACCCCAATACATACCCAATCCCAAAATTGACCACACCATCTTTCAATTCTCTCCAAGACGCACAAGTTCCGCCCTCCAATCGACCCAATTGTGCCCCGAATCAAAAACCCAAATTGGGGATCCGAAAGTTGATTTTCGAACTTTGGATGCCCGTTTGACCCCTAAAACGGTCGATTTGGCCTTCGTCGAAGAAGGAAATATTGCTCAGGAGGTCGAAACGAGTGGCCCTAGCCCATCCAATTCTGGTTTTGCTACCGCTCCGGCAGGTCACTATTCACCGGCGGTTCGGGCCCACGCGCACCATGTATGCGGCCATAACTTCGTATTTTTCTCCAATCTCATTTTCCAATGCTGTCATACATCCCCAAGTACTTGTTTACATCCAAACCGGTCCTCAACCTTTTATTAAATCGACACCGCTAATGATTTGGGACTGTTAAATCGGTTTATCTCAATGATGCAACATACTCCGCCTCCACTCCTACATGCCCTCCCAAGAATGCTTTGTTCAAATGGCCGAAGCACCTCTACAAGGGCCCCCTAGTGAATCGATCCTCGAATCTCGGCCCATTACGCTCACTCTAATTTGAGTAACACGTTATCGCTAAAGTTGTTTGAGCAACCCCACACTATGGATTCAAGGCCCCGGGTAATATTGCCTCATTTTCCAATTTGGTTTCAATACACATTCTATCCCCAAACCCGTTAGAAGGGGATTATTATTCATTATCGACGAAAAATGCTTACCAACAACGTCTTCTCAATTTTCGTATTCTTTGATCGGGCGGGTTATTTTGGGAAAGGTAATAAACCATGGGCTACTATCAAAAAACTTTCTCGATAAGTATTAAGAACAATCGAAACTAATTCCTTGGGCGGGATTTTTGTGTGAAATTGTCTAATGCGCAGGATCGTGCTCGTGCTCAACTTCGCACCACTTGGGCGCTTAACCCGAACTATTCGTCTCTCTCCTTGGGTTCCGGATTTCAATCCTTATAAGGTGCAAACCTCGGTGGCTAATTTGGGTGCACGCATCTTCGAGCTCGGTTTGGAATATTGGGACACCAATAACATTCTGGGATTGCTATTGGAAATCCATTGCAAATTGATCGGCGTTCGTTGGATGGTTCTGGGACATTTCGTTCGAGTTTTGGTTGATATTGATCTTCTTAAGCAGGATCACATTATGGTGGAACGCATTTGTATCAATCGGGTATGAGAAACTCCCCGAGTTTTGTTCGAGTGTGGGATTACGGGACATTCGATAAAATAATACATTAAATACGAAATGCTTCTCCGACCAGGGACGCCCCGCACCAACTACTCGTCCCTAGTTAAAAGAGGGCGATCCAGGCGCAAAGTTTTATCGTCTGTAAGACAAAAAGGGAGTTGATGACTCAACGGAAAGATGGGTTCGGCTATGCGTGCACGTTCTCTACCCGCGCAAAATATCCACCTTAATAACCTTTCGCTTTGTAAACTCCCGGGACCTTTTTCCGCAATAATTCATTTCCCAAAGCTACTACTTCCATTACACCTACTCCACTATTATGCCTCTTACGGTTAAGTATCCATTGGGGAAGCTATTCGAGCCAATTAGCTCACTTACTCGGCCACATCTAGAATTCTCAAGTGTTACGTCAATCCGTTTTCATGACATTAAACCGAGCGCCAAGAACCACATGAGATGGACTTTGCGGCTTCCAAGAGATGGGCGAAATGAAATGGGTAACTCTCAATCGTCGATCATTTTTTACCGTGAAAAATTGCATCTTCTCGAATATCCGGGATTGGGAACATTGCATCTCGTAATATTCTTAAGGCTTTATGTCACAAACATAAACCTTCTATTTTAAATTTGCGAACCTAAGGTGGACATTTCATCCATTTCGAATAAAAGCTTCCGGCAAATGGCGGCGATATTTGGGTCCTATGCGATGCGAGTATTTCTGTCCAAAATCGGTTTGGTCTTCTTCTCAATGTATTATTTTGCAAGTTCAAACTAAGGTTTTCCATGTTGGTTTTGCTCATGGCATCATGTTGCTATGTGAGGAATTTGGGTCTTACTTGAATTGGGGATTTCAATCTTTGTGTTGGGACATCACGATTTGTCTAATCCCGGCTTCTTGTCGACTTCAATATTCTTGAAAGGTTTATTTGCGGTCCGACTACGGGAACTCATTTACTTGGTGCTCCCCGAAGGCCTTCTCTATCTCTCCTTCAGCTAAGTTGGATCGAGCCCTAAATTCTTCTCTTTTTGGCAAGTTGTTAAGGGTTTAGTTCTTCCTCGCATTGCTCCCGATCACCACCCTATTTTGGTTTCTTGCTCTAATCCCACTATTAGGGTCCGTCTCTTTTCGTTTTCGCATGTGGATTCATCACGACTCTTTCCTAATATTGTGACTACCTCTTGGGCGATCCCGTGCACATCGCCTAATCCATTGCAACGCGTCATGTGGAAACTCAAGAGGTTGCGACAAACGATTAAGGTTTGGAATAATGAAGTTTTTGGGGATGTTAATCGTCAGGTGGATTATCGATGGAAAAGGTTCAGCGATTCATGCATATTGAATCAATTTCACCGAATGCTCACAGGGATATGGAGTTGGAGGCGCATGGGACATCTCGCATGTTGCTCATGCAAATGAATTCCTTCATAAAAATCACGATCGGATTGGTTAAAGGATGGAGATCGTAATATTTTTTTCCATCGCTTCGAAATGGGCGCTCACGATACAATTAATGGTTGATGGTAGTTATACAAATCACATTATTTCTTCTATACGGACCTCTTCGCGGACACGGGCAAAACACTTGACTACACTGCAGTCGATCATCTTATTTCTCCAATAGTTAGCATGGTTGATAACGCACTTTTGATTTCGCTATTCCTTCCGAGATCCGAAGTGAAAGAGACGGCATTTGATATTTTGGGATATATAAATTTTGTTTTATCATCATTTTTGGGATCTCATTTCTCGAGGATAATTTAATATTTATCTTCCCGTGAGTAATGCCGGTTTGATGGCACTATCCCTAAAACCAAAGTAGCTAATGTGGTGGAAGACTTTAGACCGATCGTGATGAGCAATTTCCTTTTTAAGATTATTACCAAGATTCAAGCGGCGACGCGATCGATCATCTCTCTTCTAACTTAATCGCCTATTTGGCTTTATCCCTGGCGAGCAAATATAAATATTTTAAATAATGATGTCAATATGATCTTAAAGATTGACATCCCAAAATTTTGATACGCTTAGTTGTTATTCACGTGTTATTGCCGCTTTGGTTTCTCTATTCACCGGATTGAGATCATCCTTCGATAAAAGAAATTCTCTTGCTTTCGAGGGGTCCGAAATCCGTTATCTCCTCTGCTATTTTGCAAGGATGTTAAGTAGATTGGTCGAAATAAAAAATCGTGGGTTTTCCCTCATCCATTATGTATGAATGATATTGTGATTATGTGTGGGCATCCTCGAGTAGTGCACGTCTATTATCCGGATATAACCTCTATGAAATGAAATTTTCAATCCTAATAAATCTAAAGCTTATTTTGGAAGTTGGGTTTCCAATCATGTGCGAAATCATGGATGCATAATTCCTAAATATAAAAAGTGGCCACCTTCAATCAATTTTCGACAAGATTATTTTCAAGTTCGAGAAGGTGGAAAGGTTAAATCATTGCGGGCCGCATTTGTTTGGTGAATTCGTGATTATTTGTGCACACGATGATGGTATACAAGTCATTACGACAAATGGAAAAGGCTTCGTAATTTCATCCGGGTTTGTGAACAAAGGATCGGTGGTGGTTAAAGCCGTTGTTGGATGCCGCATTTGGGTGTCATATATTGTGGTCGCCAACAATGCTTTCCTTATGAAGTTGGGATGGAAGATTATGACTTCCAACTCTTTGGTTTACAACATCCTCCGTAGGCGTTTCTTGGCTTGATGGATCTCCACGCCGTTCTTTCATCCCCTCTTCCAAAGAGGATTAAAAAGGATCAACAATTCCGGGATGCATTCCGGAGTTCGATCTATATAATTGGTCAAAGGTTACATCATTCTTTGATAGGATTGGGATTCCCGAGGAGTACACTTATTCCGACATCGCATCTCGGATTACTTTTATGACACATGGCAAATTCATTGAGGCTTATTTGGATATGGTCCGAGATATTGTTAAATCACTCCAAAGATCGCTCGGATACACGGGTGTGGCTTCACTGATGATGGATGTAACATACATTTCAAAATCGCTCAACGCTTCATTGGGGTTCCCGGATTTGGTCTCCTCACATTCCGTAAAACGTTCAAAATATCCACAATCGTCTTGCGAAAATTTGTTGCGTTTCCGCGGCTCTCCTTCACAGACCTCGGTTTGCGGTCTTTGTTATGCTAACAATGAATACATTTATTTGTCTCATGTGGTTTTACTAATTTTTGATTTTAATATCAATTACTTTAAATAGCTTTAATGAATTTCTATTGATGCGTTTTCATTTCGTTTTGGGCTTTCTAATCGAAATGACTTGACCTTCAACAACAAGAACTCACCGGAGGCGGCCATCCTACGCCTTCGTGTCCTATAGTCATCTTCCTTAGACTTAGGTTGCATGCAAAATGATCAACAGACCTCTTCATTCTCCGCAATATTTCTTACCCCGAAGATTGTGCAGTCACTTGGCGAAAACCTTTGTGGATCAAAGTTAACACAGCAAGTTTAAAAATTGTATATGTGGTTTTGGTTTTGCTTTTGATTTTAACTAATATTCCATCCAAGTCAAAGGGATGGAACCAACTAAAAGTCGGACTCGATTGTTGCGTAATCCAAGTTCCTTGGCGCCATTTATGTGGAGATTTCCATTCTTTCTCAAATGGATTTTGTGGTTTCGCACATCTTTAGGGAAGGAAACCATAAATATTCTAAGTAAGTCATCGCAAGTGGATACATGGTGGGGTTCGCCCCAACATCCATTATTCATCCCTCACTCGGGATTATGTTGGCCAATCGAATTATAGGTTTGTTCCTTAGTGCGTCGCATTTTTCGGTCTTATCGGCTTTTGGGAATCATGGGGGGTATTTTTTCCTTCCATATTTTCCCAAAAAAAGTAACCATTTCGTTATTTTCTTTTGAATTATCGTTGGTTTTATTTTTATATATATTTCGCATTTATTAAAAAAAAAAAAAAAATATGACAACATGATATATAACACAAATTATTTCTTAAGAAAAGTAAATGTAATGTTGTTCAAATTATAGCAACACCAATCTCGACATTTTTCAGAATTATCGTGAATTTCACAGCAATATTTCAAGTTGTTAAATTATTAAATTAATTTTTTTAACAATTAAATCTAAATGATTTATAATATTAATGCATTTTCTGCATTTAAGCTAAGAGAATAAATCAAACATATTAAAAAATAGCATGTAAATATTTAATTATCAAACATAAGATCGACATACATGCAATCAAGATGAATTTTTAGAGTTTTTATTTAAGATAAAATATTAAATCAAATATGAAAAAATTAATGTAAAATTTATACAATATCATTATATCAATGTACTTACACAGATATATGTGCATAATATATAACAAAATCATTTTTCGTGGGTATCAAGATATTTGATTGATACATTATCTACTCTAATAAAAAACACCGATTAATTATGAAAATATGGCAACATAAATCTATGACATTTTCCAAAAAACACTGATTAATTCTGAAATATGAATTTAAAATTTTTGCAATATCATTATATCTTAACTAATTACATAAACTTTTGTGCAACATCTATAATAAAACCGTTTTTCTTGGATATCAAGGTATATGATGGATATGGTATATATATATATATATATATATATATATATATATAAAGCAACATGTTTCCATTTATGTTTCCCGCCTAAAAGCACCTTCTAAAAATGATTTTCGATGTATTTATAAAAAAATAGCTTTCTAAAAATTGTATTAACTATAATAAAATTTTAGGTTTATACTTTCGTCTACTTTGTGTGAACTTACAGAACCAAATAATCAAATTAGAAAATTTAATTTCGTAATAAATAATGTATCAATAAAAATAAAACGATTATAACAAAATTTCACTAAGATTTGAAAACACATTTGACTTTCCATTTTAAATTCAGTCAATATAAATTGTCTACCTTATTCAGATAATCTATAAAAAGTAAACCGACTTTAATTGTTGGCCAAGTAATGTGTGTATGTGTATGTATATATATTTATATATAACTGACATTAATTTAAAACACAATAAAAAAACAATTTATTGTGATATATCAGAAAATACGTCTTCTATCTTAATTCGATTAAATAATATTATAAATATTCGTGTATTGCAAAATTGAATGTACAATTGGAAAAAAATCACATTTATTGCAATGCAATAAAAATAATTATGACCCAAGTAATTAAAAACACACCTTATTTTTTTAATATTCGTATACTCATATTAAAAGGTGCCGATTATGAATATATATTTTAAATTTATCGAAAAAGTAATGAAATCTACTCATAACAAATATGATTTTGACATTTTACCATAATTATCTTGAATTACCTATATATATGTACAATAAATTCATCAGTACTTACACAGTCAAACGAAAATACAAAAATAAAGACCTTTTCATCATACAAAACATTCATACATATATGGAACCTATGATTACACTAATTTGTAATCTAAATATGAGCAAGACCAATGGGTCATAAAACTTCTGACTTGTGAGAATGTATAAAAAATATGTGTACAATAATAAAAATCAAATACAAAGCCTTGAATGCATACTTTCATGATATCGACATATGATTTAGATTTTTTTTAATTGTTGATTTTTAATATTTCTATATTGTGTTGATATAATTTATTTTATAGGGATATTGAATCCATGGAAGTGTTATTAAAATAGTCTGTGCATCGCACGGGGTGGGCACCAGTCGATCCGAGCTGATCCATTCAATAACTCTACCAATTATTAAAATAGTTCGTGCATCGCATGTGGGCCCTCATCTAGTACACTTTATAAAAGACAAATAGAAACTCTTACCTCAATGTGTAGTTTAATAAACGTTAAAAAGCAACTGTTTTAATCCTATGCGTCAAGTTCTTCGTGTCCTGTGATTTGGAATACGAAATTTTGTCGTGGAAATTTTGTACACAAATGACTTATATTGTGTATTAATCTAATGACTCAAGAATTCTAATCTGATCGTGATTCTAATCTTAATCTACATATAAATTCTATTAGTACAATAAGACTCAAGAGGCCTAGAATTCTAAAGCACGTAAAATTGTGAATGATAAATAATTCTGGAAAAACAATCACAATAAATAATACTTATAATAATAATAATAATAATAATAATAATAATAATAATAATAATACTAAATACAAGTGTTTTGAATTTTTTCGGCCTATATGAATTTACTATAAAAAGTAATAAAAATATGTACGAGAATAAGAAGTTATAAATATTTAGTATTTCATTATTTTTGGTAGTCAATTTTTTTAAAATAATTACTTTTTAAAATGATATTAAAGAATAAAATTATGTAAAATTAGTTTTCCAAATCTGTGTATACTACATTAATTATTGGATTTATATTTTTCTTTTTTAAAAAAAAATTAATAACCTTTTCATTTTTTTTTATCTTTTTTTGATGTATAATATATCAAATTAATCAATTTTTTACAGTTTTAGTTTGACACCCATATTGCATATATAAATAAAAAAACATAATATAAGAAATATTTATTCTATTTTTAGAATTAACTAGTATATCAGCCGTGCAATGCATGCAATATGATATAAAGAAGTATTATATTTGATATTAACAAATTGATATATTGTAAGAATTGTAATGAAGCGGGACATGATGGGTATCTCAAGACTTAGACTCGTCCTATCCTTTGAAGTTTGGACGGACAAGGGGGTGTAAGTTGACACGTCTTGACCCGAACAAAATAATTTATGATTTATTAAATAATAGTTATTACATTAATTTAATACTTATTTTTACAAAATATGATGTTAAATATCCAACTATAAATTAAAAATTTAGAAAAATGAGAAAAATATAAATTGATTACATAATTTAGAAAAGTAAGAAAAATATAAATTGATTTTATATTTTAAGCAAGTTTATACATCTAGTAAAACACTTGTTTTTTTAATAAGAATCGAATTTATATATTAAAGAAAAGAAAAATCCTGGTCACAAGTCGACCAGGTAGCGCAATGTTTGAGGCCTCGTTAAAAACCTATACCAAGGTAAAACCAACTTTTGTGGAGAAAACCCTAGTAGGAAAAGAGTACCCCGGCGAGGGAAGAGAAAGCCATACAACCAAAACAAAAGTACATAATACAACACTAGCTAACAAATCTATATTGCGCACGGCCGACGTAGTCATCTGTGAGTAGAGAGATAATGTCCACTGGTGGGGCATCCCACCAAGTAGAGTCACACGTGTATTTGCTTAGATGATCCGCCACACGATTGCCTTCCCGATAGATGTCAGAAACCACAAAGTTGATCTGGGAAAGCAGAAAGAGAGTAAAACGCCACTGATTAAGCAACTGCCACGGGATGGAGCCAATCCGAGAGCGAAGAAGGTCCACCACGTACGTAGAGTCTGATTCCAGCCAAATATTAGTCCAGCCCTTGTGAAAAGCATAGGAGATTGCAATCATGGCATCAACAAGTTCAGCCTCAAATGCAAAGCCCGTTCCACACTGCTCCACAAAACACACACGACAAAACCCACGGTAGGTACGGTAAATGCCCTGCCGCCGTAATACGTCCTGGAGCCCCAGTTGCACAAGCATCAATATTGACCTTAATCCAGCCAAGAAGGGGAAGAGACCAAAGCACAGGGATAATACGATGAATCTTGGGGGGGCGGCCTCTAACCTTTAGCCGGTGAAGCCAAAGTAAATCCTCTTGAGTGTTCTGCATGCACTCTTTATCCAACGAAGTAGACTCAATGATCATGGCTCTCAACTGAACCAACGCCACGTCCGTAGTCCAATGCTTGTCATTAAAAATCACGTCGTTTCTGATATGCCAGATAAGCCAAATGTAGGAAATCGTCACCACCCTCCAGAGAAAAGCAATATGCGCATTGAAATAAAATTCCATCAAGTGAACCAGAAATTCATTGAAGCTATTGACGTTACGAAAAGTCACAACAAAATAATTCACAATCCAGTCCCATAGAGCTCCTGCAAAATGATAAGAAACAAAGATGTGGTCAATCGATTCCGAGTAAAAGTAACAGAGACTGCAAGCAGTAGGACCAATAAATCCTTTCGGGCGGCGAACGTCCATGACTGCTAGACGTCCATAGACAGCCCACCAGACCACAATCGTGGGCCTCTCTGGGATGTGGGGAGACCAAATCCAGGATCCCCATTTGACAGTAGGAAAAGATGGCCGTAGAAATGCATATGCAGTCATGGAGCGCGTCCACACTCTTTTATCCAAAGAATCTAGGGCAATCGGGCAATGAACAATATCTCGAACAATGTCCAAGTAAGCCTCCACAAACAACATAGTAAGATGCCATGTATTATCAAAAAATAAGTCCGAGATAGGATTATGAAAGTTAGCCCGAAATTCTTGCGGAATCCCAATCCGATCTGCAATGGTGTACCCAAGCCAATTATCCATCCAGAAGTTAATCGAAGAGTGTGCCCCAGGAACCCATCTCGAATCGGTCTGGCAATCCTCTACAGTTGGACGCAAACCTGCCCAGATAGACAAAGGCAATAAGGAGCGTCTAATAGAACCATTATCCATCAAAAAGCATCTACGAAGAGTATCAAAGACCATTGAATCCGAAGTGAAAAGTTTTCAGCCCATCTTCATAAGAAACGCCTGGTTTGCTGAAATGATGGACCGTACACCCAGCCCCCTCGCTCTTAGGAGTGCAACAACGCGTCCAATTAACCACCACAACCCTTCTGATTAATGTCGCCAGTCCAAAAAAAATTACGCATAGCCTTTTCCAACTGTTTAAGTAATGCGATAGGCCATTTGTAGACGAGCATACTGTGAACCAAGGAGGTGGCAATAATAGAGTTAACCAAACAGACACGACCTGCCAAGGAAAGAGAAGAACCTTTCCCGCATTTAAATATAACCATAATCTATCAAACAAAGGCCGCAACACACCCTACTTGGGGGCACCTTTAAATATTGGAACTCCAAGATAAGTAGTAGGAAAGGATCCGACTGAAAAACCCATGATCCTCTGAATGCAATGCCTAATATACTGCAAGACTCGGGTACCAAAAATACCTTCGATTTGGCAGGGTTAAAAACCTGCCCTGAAAGAGAAGCAGACTGGCCAAGAGTATCAAAGATATGACATGCATTGCCAGAGGTTGCCACACAAAGAATAACAATATCATCCACATATAGCATAGAGGACGGAAAGACAATATTCCGTGGCACCACGAAGGACGTGATATGGTGGGATGGCACTAATCGAGAGATAAACTTCCCCAGGACGTCTTCAGCAATGCAAAAGAGAAATGGTAAAAGAGGATCACCATGCCTAACCCCCTTATGCAAGCAAAATAATCGACAGAAGAGCCATTAAGAAGAATCAAGATACGGGCTGAGTTAAAAATGATAGAAATCCACGCAACAAATTTCTCCGAGAAGACAAATCTCTGCAGCACATATAAAAGAAAATTCCAGCTGAGAGTGTCAAAGACTTTAAGAATATCTATTTTCAGAATCATATTACTGTCACTCCGATTATGAAGAATATTAAAACCCTCCGACACCAAAGCAATACAATTATGAATGTGACGGCCCGGAATAAAACCAAACTTTGTAGGGGACAAAATATGCCTATGCGGCCAAACCGGATAGCCATAATCTTAGTGATAATTTTGAAGATGAAATTGCTCATAACAATTAGTCTAAGTTGTCCACAGTATTCGCATCTTTGCATTTCGGAATAAGGACTATAAAGCTGGAATTGAGTCACGCTGGCAAGGAACCAGACTGGAAGAAGTGGCACACGGTAGCAGTGACATCAGTAGAAATAATTTCCCAACAATTCTGATAAAAATAACCATTGAAACCATCCGGACTTGGGGAACTGTCGAGACCGAGATCAAAAACCGCATCTCAAATCTCTAGCTCCGATGGTAAAGAAGTTAAACAGTCATTCTCCACATCCAACACCACTGGGCTAACGACTTGCTCAATAGAAGAAAAATCCAGAATCGGACCCATAGGCGCATGAATAAGTCCTCAAAGAACTGAATAATGTGACTACAGATGACAGACGGATCCGTGGAAAGAGTACCATTAATCATCAAACCGTGAATACAAGTCTGAAAACAACGGTGAAAAAATGAAGTGTTGCGGTCTCCATCAACCAACCAAGCAGCCCGAGATTTCTGTCGAAAGAACTCAGATTGAAGAAGAAGTGCCTGATTAAGAGAACTCTGGGATTCAAGCTCCTGATCCTGCCGCGTAATACTATAACCAAGAGTATTAATGTCTGACTGAATCTGTCTCAACTTCTCTAACTTATCATCCACTCCACGATTAACATCCCCAAAAACCTCTGAATTCCAAGAATGAAGCACAGGATGGAACCTTTTCAATTTAATCATCAAGCAAATCAAGGGGTTGGTACCCGCGCAGATAGAATCCCAAGAAGACGCAATAACTGACTGGAAACCAGGGTGGTTAGTCCACATATGTTGAAAACAAATTGGAGATGGACCCTTATGAGCCGTGGTCGCACAAGACAACAAAAGAGGATGATGATCCGAGTAAGTGCGAGGAAGAACAAAAACTTCAGCCCGCTGCCAAAGGTTAGCAAAGCGGGGACTGGCTATAACTCGATCGAGTCGAGCTTGAATGAGAGTCTGAGGAGGACGCGTGCTACACCAAGTAAAGAATTTACCAATAATGGGAATAGCCATCAACCCTGCATTATCATAGAAATCCCGAAAGTCCTGGCAAGAAGCCATCGAGGCTACCCCTGACCTGTACGCTCATGATTCCCAAGAATGGCATTAACATCCCCCATCAAAACCAAATCATCACAACCCATAGCTATAATATCCGACCAAAGCTGTCTACGAATCACATGATTACAAATAGCATGAACAAACCCCACATGAAAGATATAATTGTAGAACTGAACCTTAAGGATTATACACTGATCCGAAATAAGAACCTGGTGAAGAACCATGATGTCCGAGCATCTGATGACCCAGATATCTGACCCCCCGATGCCCAAAAATTCTGAACCACAAACTGTAAACCAAGACTTGCCCAATAATAATCAGAGATAGACTGCAAATCAACTTTGGGTCCTGCGATAGCAACCAAAGAAGGTTTGTGCTGATTACATAACTTCTTAAGAATATTGCGAGAAGCAGCATTCCCAATCCCCCGAATGTTCCAATAAAAGAAATTCATTGGGACGGTTCAGGGGAGGTAATCCGGGTAGGAGATCCGGAGTATGCAGGCGCAGAGGTATCGTGCCCAAAAATATTATCATCCTCCGCATAATCTGCCCAACGCTTCTGGGTAGCCTTGTTTAAATTGTTCTACCCATTTTTATCTTATTCGATTTCCAACTGATGTGCAACCGGCATGGAACCCTTCATAACCGATTGAAGTAATCTGTGTTTGGCCTCAACAGAATTTTCTTGGATAACCCTATACAATGGATGAATAGGTTTTTCCAGTAGATACTGCACCGTGATAGGCTTATGATGAAGATCAGAGGTGGAGAATGAATGATCACTTCTACTAACCGGAGGTTTAGGGACGTGCGTACAGAGAACCACGGGAGGCGGCAAATCCTCCGAAGTATGAATAGTCGTATCCTCAGAATCCAACACAGAAATAGCATTATCCAAAGCAATACCTGAGGAAATGGTGACGATGGCACAAGAAGGAGAACCCGGGCATATAGGCAAAGTCGTATCATCCACTGAGTTATCAACAGACTTTCCCTTGTCCAAGGAGTTATAAGTCAGACGATAAAACTGACGAACCTGGGAACGACCACATTGAGATGTGGGGCGTCCCTGAGGCTCTTGCAAGTTAACGTTGTTGCCAAATCTCCGGTAGGTTGCAACCGAATGTCCCGTAATACCACAGATTCCACAGAATAGAGGAAGTTTTTAATACCAGATAGAAGCAAACGAACAGTAACCCTTTCGTTCAACCATAATATGATCTTGAAGAGGTTTAGCAAGGTCCACATCCACCAAAACACGGACAAAATGTCCAAGTGATCCATCTAGAGACCGTTCGTCGACCGGCACTGGGGTGTCAATGGCCTTGGCCAAACTCATAATGTAACTTAGATCCTAGTATTCTATACTCAACTCAAAGATTCTCACCCAAACAGAAGCAGTCGAAGTATTAATCTTGTAGGGGTTAAAATCAGGAATCCAAAGAGATAAACAAATGGAGCCCGGGTTGTGACCAAGTGACTCGAGATTGAGCACGAGAATAGTAAGAAGCGTTGGTAAATTTAATATAGAAATAGCCCTTTCCCAACGGTATCAACTTCTAATCATATTTAACTCCCCATGATTCAGAAAGCCTCTTGTGAAGAGGCATAATAGGCCAAGGTTTATTGTCTTTACCGAGGATAACTCGACCAATTAAAGCATATTGAAATTCAGCCAGACGTTGTTGATACACATTTTCATCCATAATCACAGAATAATATTCACCTTTTTTAATACGTTAGGGGATAAGGTTAGAAGGACCAGAAATAATTTTAGCAAAAGATGGAGGGTTACCTGGTGCCTGATTGGGAGATGCATGGTCAGAGGATTTACCAGATACCATTTTCGAGAAAGTCGATTCCACACATGGATATGAATCTGGCCCATAATGAGCCAAATGTTGCAGGTTCGCGTGTGGCTGGGTATTAACCGTGGGTGGAACTTCATGTACTCCATGAGATGAAGAATTGCCGAGAACCATATTGCCATTGCATGGAATTTCCTGGAATATTGAGACCGACATTAGAGGAATTTGAGAACGCCTGGGAGAGAACACCATTAACCCAGGGGCCATCACCCCCTTGGGAGGAGGCAGCAAAGGAGGGCTGCCTCCCTGCCGGCCCCCCAACCAAAGCACACAAGGGGCCGGCCCCCCATGGGTCTCAACCATGGGGTAATAGTAGCGGTTATTAAGGGCGCTGGGGGGTAAGGACCCCCCATAGCCGGCTACTTGCTCTTATACGCTGCAGGGAGGCCGGTGAACGAAGACGACGCAGCGGACAGTGCGGGCAAGTAAACTTCAGCGGACACCAACCACAAACTAGGAATGGAGGGTTTGGGAGATTGATGACGGTGGGGCACAAAATTCGCAGGCAAAAACCCATAGCAGTCCAACGGAGATATATGTATAGGTGGGGCGTGCATGGCTTGAGCTGTCGTGCAAATCGAGTCCGGCGACGTAGCAGCGATCGCCATGGGAGGTCTTGAATTTGAATATATTTGTTGTTGATTTGGTATTATATATTATATTTATTTACATTTCTTCAAGTCAGTTCCAGATTTGTATTGTATTATTAGGACCGTGAAGTATACTGCTTGAATTTTTCATATTTGATAATTACCATATGTTTGGTTATGCATATCTATCAATAGTTATGATATTGGTAAGAAACTAAATAAAATAAATATTTATTTTTATGGGAAAAAATGATTTTAGTAACTATTAAATTTAGATTCATGTTATGGCTAAAATCCTACCAATTGTAAATTTGTGAACATCTAAGAAAACTCAATTTACTTAATATAATAAATTTTCATTATTTAAATTAAGAAAGTATAAAAATTGCATATTTGTTTTTATATTAATCATTAAAATTTACACAAATTATGTTACGGTAAAAAATATATTTATTGAAGATAGGGAATTATAAATTTTATAACTTGTAAAGTATGATGTATTAAATAATTAATATTTTACATCATAGTTTTTATTTATTTAAATAGTCTTAGATTTATTTATAATTAGAATAATTGTAGATGTAATTTGCTTAATGTTAATTCTTCCAATGATTATATGTTTGTTATAGTAACTTTTAGATTTTAGGAGATGATTTTAAGACTTATCAAATAAATTTTAGATTTAATTGATAATTTTAAAACTTTATTTAATATTTTTTTTTATTTATATATTTTTATGAATTCTTGGATAATATTAGATTTATTGATTACTCTATAGATTTTATATGTTTGTTTTTAAATTTTTAATTTATTTTGTGTTTTAAGTTTTTAGTTTTAATTTGGCCAGTCTTATCAAATAATATTTAGATTTATTTTGTAGTAATTTGGTCATTAAATAATTTTACATTATAAATTATGTGAAAATAGGAATGATTGAGTTTTTAAATTAAGAACGTATAAAAATAGTGGTTAAAATAATTTTACTTTAATAATTAAAGCTGACCAAATTATGCTCAAAGTGAAAATCCGATTTATAGAAAATAAGAAATTATATTTTTAAATTTGGAAGGTTTAATTCAGTTGTCAAAATAATATTACCATAATCATTAAAAATTTACCCAAAATCTTAGCATTTTTATTGCAAGTTGTTGACAAAATTAAATTACTACTTTTTATTAATCAATATTTTTTAATAATAATTAATTTCTAGATTTAGAAATGTCAAATGAGTGGGAAAATTTTCATACTACTATTTATAAATTATAAGTGACTCTCTTTTTTATATACAAGTCTTTTATTTTGTGCGACGATGCACGGTATATATCAGATGAGACATTTATTTTGTATTATTACATGTATATTTTCCTAATAGTTATATGAATTCCATCATCCGCATTTTGGAATGGCAACATCCCCGTGAGGAACCATGCCCATTGGTAATTGAATAGAATGGGACGTGGAATCCCCGCTTAATTCAGGGATGGAGTGGGGATGTGAGCGGGGATGGAGATTTCTCGTTTCTCTTTAATCGATGATGGAATAAGGACAATATTTATATCCTTGTCTCCTTCCCATTCCGATTAGATAAAACAGGATACTCCGTTCTCATCCCCATTCCCTAATTCTATTTATAATTTTTTATTTATTAATTCTAAAAATTAAACACAAGAATTTTTACAATTTTATCTGCTCTCATTCTTTGTATTTATTTGTGTTTTAAGTTTTTAGTTTTTATTTGGCCATCTTATCAAATAATATTTAGATTTATTTTGTAGTAATTTGGTCATTAAATAATTTTACATTATAAATTATGTGAAAATAGGAATGATTGAGTTTTTAAATTAAGAACGTATAAAAATAGTGGTTAAAATAATTTTACTTTAATAATTAAAGCTGACCAAATTATGCTCAAAGTGAAAATCCGATTTATAGAAAATAAGAAATTATATTTTTAAATTTGGAAGGTTTAATTCAGTTGTCAAAATAATATTACCATAATCATTAAAAATTTACCCAAAATCTTAGCATTTTTATTGCAAGTTGTTGACAAAATTAAATTACTACTTTTTATTAATCAATATTTTTTAATAATAATTAATTTCTAGATTTAGAAATGTCAAATGAGTGGGAAAATTTTCATACTACTATTTATAAGTGACTCTCTTTTTTTATATACAAGTCTTTTACCCGTGCGATGCACGGGGTATATATCAGTGAGACATTTATTTTGTATTATTACATGTATATTTTCCTAATAGTTATATGAATTCCATCATCCGCATTTTGGAATGGCAACATCCCCGTGAGGAACCATGCCCATTGGTAATTGAATAGAATGGGACGTGGAATCCCCGCTTAATTCAGGGATGGAGTGGGGATGTGAGCGGGGATGGAGATTTCTCGTTTCTCTATAATCGATGATGGAATAAGGATAATATTTATATCCTTGTCTCCCTTCCCATTCCGATTAGATAAAACGGGATACTCCGTTCTCATCCCCATTCCCTGAATTCTATTTATAATTTTTTATTTATTAATTCTAAAAATTAAACACAAGAATTTTTACAATTTTATCTGCTCTCATTCTTTGTTTTACAAATTATGAATTTTATGTTATCTGTATTTTAAAAAAAGAGAGATTGCTTTAAGTTTAAATTTCCAAAACTTATTAAAATATAAAAAATATATTTTTATTATAAATCATACGGTTAAACAATCAAAATAAATTATATAAACTATAAAAAATCTCTTTAAATACAAAATTATTTGATTATGTAATTTCATGAATTAAATCTATTTATAGATCATGTTTATCTATAAGAAAGTAAAAGTTTGAAAAAAAAAATAAACTGGCCAATGTTGATTTTTTGTCATTACACCAATGCTGAATATTTAATAAATTATCTTTACAACCAATAATAAGGTCATTGAAATTTGAATATTTTTAGGGGTTTAGAAAGCTGAATAATTGTAAAAATTACTAAGAGAATTAAACAGAAAACATGTTCTATATATAGCAACATTTTTAAGGGAAAATGAAACAACTCTAAAACACTAAAACTCTAAAAATTATCAAATAGCCAAATTCATATCTAATACCAAATGTACAACTCTAAAACTTGAATATCAAAATACCTTGATAAATATAAAAAAAAATTCTATCAACATAAAATGTACGTTAATATATAAAAAAATGTTTTTCTATATATAAAACACTATTATGAATATAATTTTATATTAAATAAATCTTAATTTTCTTCTTATATAAATATATATAATATTATGTATGGATATAAGTGATATATAAAATTTGGATACATATTTTGAGATATTTTTTTCAATTAAAATAAGTATTTTTAATTTAATTTAATCAATTTAAATATAATTTTATATAATTATTAAGGAATGGGCTAAGCCCAAAAAATAACTGTAAATATGTTCTAAATAACCAAAATACATGAAGATAGAAATTGATGTCCAATAGCCCGAATGCATAATTCTTAAAGCTCATTATAAATTACAAAGTAATGAATAAATATTTCTTATATTTTTTTTATTAACTATGTTTTTTATTTCATATTCACAATATGCGTGTCAAACTGAAGATCACAAAAAATAATTAATTTAATATATTATACGTCAAAACGGATCAAAAACAAAAAAAGTTATTAATTTTTAAAAAAAGAAAAAAATTAAATACAGTAGTTAATGCAGTACACACGCAATGACACAGATTTGGAAATATAATTTTATATTTTTATATAATTTTTAAAGATTATTATTTAAAGAAAGTTGACTACCAAAAATAATAAAATACCAAATATTTATCACTTCTTATTATTATACATATGTTTATTACGTTTTAGAGCACAAAAAAATGGGCGGGAAAATCTTCCCATACTATTTCGCCGTCTGTTATTATATAAAGATAAAATAAAAAATTAAAAATATAATTAATACTAATAATAGATAAATACAATATACATATTCGGAGAATGGGGATGGGAACAGAGAATCCCCATTTTATCTAATTGGAATGGAAAGGGGGATGTGGATATAATATTAAATATCATCCATGTCCCATCCCCGATTCTGGATTAGCATGGAATCCTCATCCCCGCTCTCATCCTCGAATTAACCGGGGTTTCCTAGTCTCATATTATTCAGTTACCAACGGAATGGTTCCCCGCAGGGATGTTGCCATTCCTAAGTGCAAGATATAGATTTTATAGAACTATTAGAAAAATGTACATGTAATAGTACAAAATAGAGGTCTCATATATATACACCTCGTGCATCGCACGGGTAAAAGGCTAGTAATATCAAAAATAAAATATAAAATTAAAATTATTTCTATATTTATAGAAGTAATGTATAAAATATAAAACAAAAATAACAAAGTCATTTTATATTCCAATATTTTTTTATGAAGTTAGAATTAATAAATGTATTTATATCCGTATTATATTCCAATCCTATACATTTAATCAGGGTTGTATAGGATTGGTGCCGCGCCAAGTTTTAGCTTATTTGCTAAATGTTCGTATAGTTTTGTACTTGTTCGAGTTCGGCCTGAGCTTGGTTCACATTTTAAAGTGATTGTTCGTGTTTGCCTTTATAAAATTAATCAATGTTTGAATTTAGTCATGAATGTGTTCGCGACTGTATTCGTATATGAGTTCGTGCCCGTAACCGTTAGCAAACAATAAACAAAGAAACAAAATTAACTTCGTTCATGACCGGAGAAAATGCGTATTTCACTTTTTAAATTAAGTATTTTAAAGTAGATAACATTTTGTTATTACTTGAATCATAATCTAGTTATTAGTTGAGCACTTAACGAGTTCATAAATAATCCTAAACAAACATTATACGAACTTTTACTTGAACATTTATAGATGAACACTACGCGAGCTAGTTCATGAGCTATTAATAAATAAGTATGCAATTCAAACTCTGTTTGTTTATTCTAAATAAATAAACACTATCTGAGTTTGTTCACGAATTGCTTGTTGAATACTCTGTTCATCTACAACCCAATATTTGATATATTATTTTTAGTATAACAAATAATAAAGCCGTTTTGTATTTCAATAATAAAACCATTGCGTGTTTTAATATGAGGTATACAATTATGGGAAAAGGACATGAATACCCCTTTTTCCATGCCCAATTCCTGCACAATACCCATTTTTCGTTGATTTTGGACAAAAATACCATTTTCCGCTGAATTTTGACAAAAATACCCATTTTTCGCTGATTATTGACAAAAATACCCATTTTCCGCTGATTTTTTTGCGTTGGTTTCTTTGTTGTTTCAAACTTGTTTGTTGTTTCTTTGTTATTTCATACCTGTTTCACTTAGCCAACTTTTCATTGAATTCCACAGTTGCATGGAGAAAATCTCAGTTGTGGTATGTAGGGATGTAAAATAATCAAATATTCTTTATTCGATTCGCAATTCGAATTCGAAAAATTCGAATAAGAATTCAAATAAGAATATATTTTTCGATTCGTATTATTTTCGAATTCGAATTCGAATTCGAGTAACACAATATTCGATTCAAATATTCGAATCGAATATTCGAATAATATATATTTATAATTATATATTACTAATAAATACATATATATATATATATTAGTATTGATATTATATATATGTATATATATTTCATAATTACTATGTTAATTTTATTACCAACTAGTACTTATTTGATAAGTTTTTTATCATTTAGATTTTAATTTAAATTATAAATTAGCCACAATTTAAACAAAAAACTATATAAAATAATTAAACAAATTCAAATACGAATATTCGAATCGAATCGAATATATTCGAATATATTGGTCGAATCGAATACGAATATATTTTTCAATTCGAACAATAAACGAATACGAATACGAATATTCGAATATTAGTCGAATTCGAATCGAATACTGTGAATATTCGATTCGATTCGATTCTTTTACAACCCTAGTGGTATGCCACAATGGACAATGGGAAGAAAATAGAGAGTATACCAACTTTGAAATAACAGGAATACTAATTCCAATGGACTGCACATTCAGCACCCTAAACGAAATCTTGGAACAACAAATTCAATTCAGAAAATTTGAGCTTACTTGTCCATCATCGGCTACGAGAAATGGACACGACTCCACTGTCAGAGCAAAAAATGCTTTGTATTAACTTCCAACATCGTAAATTATTGAATGCATCAACTGTAGCGGGGAAAGACCTACTAGTAACAACTATACTAGAGTACATGAGATCTTTAGTTCAAGATTAGGCATGCAGACATCGAAATGAAACAAGATCAACATTTACAAGGATGACAAAAAAAAAAAGCTGAAGAGTATATGTGGAAAAACTACACTATTTCTCTAAATTTAAAAGCAATTTACTATAAATTTTTATCACATGATCCCCTGTTTCACAATTGTTTCTTACATGTTTCATTTATGTTTCTTACATGTTTCAACTGATTACACCATCATTAAGATTTACATAACAACAATCCTCTAAAATCATTAGGAAGTGGAGGTAGAAACTCAATGTTGTTGTCATCGTCATCACCATTTTGCAGCTTCAACTTAGCATGATTGTGAAGCAGATGACTGAGCCTTGCTTGTTCATTCTCTATCTCAAACACTTCGATGTCCATAGCCTTCCCACCAATAAAGTGTTCGGCATAAAAAGCAACAAAAAATCCCACATTCACTACAAAAGAAATAAAAAAAGATACATAGTCAGATAGATAACACAACAAATCAAAAACAATAAAAAAGAACAAATAAATGGAAAATACAGAAACATAAAAGAAACAACTTCGAAACAACATCGAAACAAACAAAAACTTCAAATCACAAAATAATAAAAGAACACAGAAAATTGGGTTTAACCTTCGCTCGACATTTCATCAAACAGTTGCAGAGCCTCACTCAGTCGGATGAAAACTCGAAATCAACCACAAAATCTTCACCCCAATCCTCGTCGCCCAATTCGAAACATTCATCATCTTCTTCGACACGGCCGTGATTCTCAATCCGTGCTCGATAAATGCCAATCTCCCGTCAGCTTATAATCTTTTTTAAAGAAGTGACAAATTATTTATTTTGATTATTTTTAATTACAATTATCCTTACTAACATTTTGATTATTTTTAACATCACAAAAATTACATTCTGCAGCAACACAACTACTGAATTTTCTATTGATGAACTCGTTGCAAGAGATCATAGCTATTACCCAATCCAAAATTTTCTCAGAACAGAACATCAAAAATCAAGAAAAGACATAAAACGACACTCGGTTTCTAAAACTAAAGAAACTTTACAAAAATCTAAAATCAATTCATTTGTCAGAAGAGCATCACAACAACAGCACCACAAATGGCAAAAATCATCAAAATCAAACCGTACGGACACGACGCTAGATTTCAGCCCAAAAGTGATCTCACCTGGAAAAATAGGATTTCTCTTACTCGGCGGTGCGGGTGTAAATTCCAACGACTCGTAGTTTCCGGCCGGCGGAGACGGGAGGCTACCACCGCCATAGACGGAGTAATCTAGAAGCTTCTCGATCCCGTGCACCGAGAAAGCGGAATTCACGAAAATACCGATGCCGTTTCGAGCAAGAATTTGAAGAAATCAATGCCCTGATCGTGTGCGACGTAGTTCCACTGATAATCGGCTTTCGACATTTTCTGGAGTATTATCACAGCGAAGAAGATGAAGTATTATCAATATGGTGGAGTGGGTAGGGTATTTTTGTCATGTTTATGACCGGGTGGGGTAGATTGGGGATGAGGGTGGTATTTTTGTCTTTTTTCTAAAATCGGGGTATTTTGTGTAATTTCCTCTACAATTATCAAGTTGTGGGCCTAAAATGGCCCAAAGGAATAATTACCAATAAAAAGAATAAATATTCAAATCCTACTCGATGATTCAACTCTAATGCTTAATATAATTTTTGGATTCAATAATTTTCAAATAGAAAAATTCCTAAATCGTACATCTTAAAAAGCAATAAATATTTTTAACTAACAATTTTGTTTCATCTCATATATACAACTTTTCACATTGTAAGATTTTGCAGTGATAATTATACAGAAACATATTATCTTACCTAATATTTCTGCACCAAAAGAAGTTATTTAATTATGGAGAAATTACATAAAATACACTCTTTTTGGTAAACATAACATAATATACGCTTGTATTACTTTTGTACCTATTTTTTTTCCTTTTGTACCTATTGTTTTCTATTTTTTACGCTCTTGCATATTTTTTGATTATTTTTACTTTTTTTTCATTTTTTTTTGTTTCTGTATTGCTTTATATGTTATATATGTTGTTTCGATGTTGTTTAAATTTGTTTCTTTGTTGTTTCTATGTTGTTTCTTTGTTGTTTCAATGTTTCAAAATAACTTTTACCTATTTTTATGTTATTTTTTGTACATGTATTATTTTGTACATTGTTTCTATTGTTCCGGTATTGTTCTATAATATTTTTTAATGTTATTCTAATAATTTTTTTGTTGTTTCCATGTAGTGTTCAATGTGTAAATACAAATTTTACCTATTTTTAAGCTCTTTTTATTCATGTGGTATTTTTAATATTTTTATACGTTGTTTCTGGGTTATTTCTATACCGTTTTTAATGTTGTTCTGATGTTTCTTTGTTATTTCCATGTAATTTTCGATGTTTAAATACGATTTTTACCTATTTTTAACTCTTTTTGCTCATATGATGTTTTCTATATTGTTTCTAGTTTGTTTCTAACTTTCTGGTTATTTCCATGTTTTTTATGTTTTCATGCATTGGATCAAAAATTGAATTGTGTTTTTTCATTCATGTTGTTTCTATAATATTTTTAATTTATTTGGTTTTAATATGTTTTGTTTTATGTGTATATTTCTTGATTTTTATAAGACTTCGAGTATAAAATGAATTATTTAATGAAGGCAAAATTTATTTTTCACTGAAATTTTATTGAAAGAAACATGTTTGAAATATGTTAGAGACAATCTTGAAACAAAGCGTAAAGAAGTCCGGAAATTTTGGCGGAGCGTAAATGTAACCACCCAGATTTTTATGCCTTAATAAGAATTTTATTAATCATGTTATTTGTTCATTTTATGAAATAATAATGGAGAGTTTATTAATGATTTACTAGATAGTTAATTTGTTGAATTACGGATAATAAAAGAGTCTTTTTAATTGGATTGGTTAATTATTTAATTTGGGCCTTATAATGAATAATTGGACTTTTAATTAGTTTGGAGTTTTAAATCAAGCTCATATTGTTAGTAAGTTAGTAATAAGCCCATGTATCCAAAACCTAGCCCAATTGGGAGTAGGTTAAAACACAGATATAAGACACGTAAACATACACATTGGCAATACATAGGAGACACCTAGAGAGAGATGAGAGAAACGGTGCAGAAAAAGAGAAGAAAGAAAAGTGATTTTCCCAACGCGGTTGATTCGATAGAGGCCTGAGAAGAATTTTATATCCATAAGTTGAACAAACAAGTAATCTCCTTAGTTTTCATATAGATTTAAGTTTGTATCATTGTCACATGATTTTTATTATGCTAATTTTGAGAGTGGTATGGTTATTCTAATAGATTACAATAATATGTGATAAGAATTTATGTGTTGATGTGATGAATTGGCTTGCTGTCTTATGTGACAAGAATTTATGTTTTGATGTGATAAATTGGCTTGTTGCCTTATGTGATAAGAATTTATGTATTGATGTGATAAATTGCTAATTGCCTTATGTAATAAGAATTTATGTGTTGAGATAAATTGGCTTGCCACCAACTATTCTGGATTGTGTGAGTGAATGATTTTTTCCTTACTAATTGAATGTAGGTTACCCTAAATAGTTTTGAAACATTGAATGTAGGGCTTTCCTTTAATTATTTGAATGTTGGGTTTTTCCCTAAAGAGGTTTGATTAATTGTATATAGAGTTTTCTCTTAATTAAATGAATGTAGGGTATTCCCCTAACTAAGTGAACATATGACTTTTCCCCAAGCATATTTGATTCTAGACTCTAGAGTTCACTAATTAATTGAACGTAAGGTTTATTTGATTAGTTGAGCATAGAGTTTATCCCTGATTAATTGAATGCAGATTTTCAATGATTAATTGAGCATATGGTTATCCCCAATTAACTAAATGTACTTTTTCGTAACTAATTGAATATATGGTTTTTCCTTTAACTATTGAATGTTGGTCTTTCCCTAACTAATTGGATATATGATTTTCCCTTAACTAACTGAACGTAGGGTTTTTCCTTTGAATGCGTAGTTTTTCCTGATTAATTGAATGTAAGTTTTTTTTCCCCAAATAGGTTTGAATATATGAATGTAAGGTTTTTCCTTAACTAACTGAATGTATGGATTTATCCCTAATTAACTGAATGTAGAGTTTTCACAACTAATTGGATATTAGGTTTTCCCACTAACTAAGTGAATGCGGGGTTTTCTCCTGAATAGTTTTGAATAACTTTCTCTTAATTAGTTGAATGAAGGTTTCTCTTAACCAGTTGATTGAGGGGTTTCAATTAACTAATTGAATGTAGTTATTTTCATAAGTAATTGAATATAGGGTTAGTTATTTCCATAAGTAATTGAATGTAAGTCTGGCGTATGTTCCTCCCTTAACTAATTGAATGAAGGGTTATCCCTAATTGATTTAACGTAGGGTTTTCCCTACTTAGTTGAATGTATGATTTTTCCCTAAAATTGTCTCAGCTAATGTGATTGAATTATTATGATATGTGCTTACGTTTATTCTCGTATTTATTGATATGTTGCATCACTTAGGTTCATGGATCATGTTAATGTATGTTCATAGCATTTCACGAGCATCCAAACATTAAGTAAAGTCAAGTCATAAAGTATAATGTTTTTGAAAAGAAATGGGTGCATATTGTTCTATGATGCTGAAGTGAGTGGGAAAAGGGCGCGGGGGACCGGCGTTCCGACCATGTGCTGCTTGCGGCTAATGTTAATGTTCAAGAAAAATGGCCTTCGGGCAAAACGAATGGAAATGGGCCTTCGGGCAAAATGTTCACGGGTTCCAAATAACAAGGCCCACTGCGACCCAGATTAGAACAATGTGTACCAAGTGAGCTCGCGTCCTAAGAATGTTTCAAGATAACGAAAGACAGTTTTATTCAAAAGAAAGGTTTTAGGCAAGGAAAACGTAAAGTCTTTTTAAGTTATAAAAAGTTAAGATATTGCATTAGACATGCATTCATGCATGAGATTACTTGTTGAGCTCCTTTAGCTCATTCCACGAATGTTAAATATTTTTCAGATGAGAATGCAGAAAAGGAAGGAGATGGTGGGGCACAGTGACTCGGGGAATCCATGTTAATAGAATTCTTTTATTTTCAAAGTTTGACTAGTTTATTAAACGTTGAATATCGTTTTTCTTTCTAGTACGAATGTTTTTGTACTAGTAGTTATTAGTATTTAATTCCGCTGCAAAGTTTTCAAAAGAAGTATGATTTTTATTATTCCGTATTTTTAATCATTCTTCAGAGTATTTCTATTTTAATTTCTTATTTTTGCATTAATATTCAAGCAAGCTATAAAGGGTGCTACATTTAGTGGTATCAGAACCCAGGGTTTTTAAAATCATTTCTATAGACATTGAAACGATTTAATTTATGAAAAGTTTAAAGTCAACTAGTCTTGGGTTCAGAGTCGCGCTTCGAGCATCTCCCTCCGCAATATGGTAGGCTTCCCATTCAATATGATTATGCTCGTATCATTTTGTGTTTATGCTCTGGCTTTAAAACTGCAAATGTGAATGTTCTTGAGATTGTATTGATTATTTGATACACCCATAATATGTTTCGTGCCTTGTTACTGATTTAATTATTTATTTAATTGTGTCTTTAATGATAATGCTCCATTGAATATGAAAGTCGTTTTCACGCTTTAACATATTATGTTTCTTATATTTAACAAGTTTCGAGGACGAAACTTTTATATGGTGGGGAGAATGTAACGACCTGGATTTTTATGCCGTAATAAGAATTTTATTAATCATGTTATTTGTTTATTTTATGAAATAGTAATTGAGAATTTATTAATGATTTACTAGATAGTTAATTTGTTGAATTACGGATAATAAAAGAGACTTTTTAATTAGATTGGTTAATTATTTAATTTGGGTTTTATAATGAATAATTGGACTTTTAATTAGTTTGGAGTTTTAAATCAGGCCCATATTGTTAGTAAATTAGTAATAAACCCATGTATTCAAAACCTAGCCCAATTCAGAGTAGGTTAAAACACAGATATAAGACACATAAAACATATACACTGGGAACACATAGGAGATGCCTAGAGAGAGATGAGAGAAACGGCGCAGAAAAAGAGAAGAAAGAAAAGTGATTTCCCCACGCGGCTGATTCGATAGAGGCCCGAGAAGAATTTTAGTATCCATAAGTTAAACATGCAAGTAATCTCCTTAGTTTTCATATAGATTAAAGTTTGTATCATTATCACATGATTTTTATTATGCTAATTTTGAGAGTGGTCTCCTTATTCTAATAGATTACAATGTTATGTGATAAGAATTTATGTGTTGATGTGATGAATTGGCTTGTTGTCTTATGGGATAAGAATTTATGTTTTGATGTGATAAATTGGCTTGTTGCCTTATGTGATAATAATTTATGTATTGATGTGATAAATTGCTTGTTGCCTTATGTAATAAGAATTTATGCGTTGATGTGATGAATTGGCTTGCCACCAACTATTCTGGATTGTGTGAGTGAATGGTTTTTCCCTTACTAATTGAATGTAGGGTTTACCCTAAATAGTTTTGCATCTTTGAATGTAGGGCTTTCCTTTAATTATTTGAATGTTGGGTTTTTCCCAAAAAAGGTTTGAGTAATTATATATAACGTTTTCCTTTAATTAAATGAATGTAGGGTATTCCCCTAACTAAGTGAACATGTGACTTTCCCCAAGCATATTTGAATAGACTCTAGAGTTCACTAATTAATTGAACGTAAGGTTTATTTGATTAGTTGAGCATATGGTTTATCCCTGATTAATTGAATGCGGATTTTCAATGATTAGTTGACCATATGGTTATCCCTAATTAACAAAATGTACTTTTTCGTAACTAATTGAATACATGGTTTTTTCTTTAACTATTGAATGTAGGGCTTTCCATAACTAATTGGATATATGATTTTCCCTTAACTAACTGAACGTAGGGTTTTCCCCTAATTAGTTGAATGCGTACTTTTTCCTGATTAATTAAATGTAAGTTTTTTTCCCCAAATAGGTTTGAATATATGAATGTAAGGTGTTTCCTTAACTAACTGAATGTATGGATTTATCCCTAATTAACTGAATGTAGAGTTTCTCACAACTAATTGGATATTAGGTTTTCCCACTAACTAACTGAATGCAGGATTTTCTCCTAAATATTTTTGAATAGCTTTCTCTTAATTAGTTGAATGAAGGTTTCTCTTAACTAGTTGATTGAGGGGTTTCACTTAACTAATTGAATGTAGTTATTTTCATAAGTAATTGAATTTAGGGTTAGTTATTTCCATAAGTAATTGAATGTAAGTCTGACGTATGTTCCTCCCTTAACTAATTGAATGAAGGGTTATCCCTAATTGATTTAAAGTAGGGTTTTCTCTAATTAGTTGAATGTATGGTTTTTACCTAAAATTGTCTCAGCTAATATGATTTAATTATTATGATATGTGCTTACGTTTATTCTTGTATTTAATGATATATTGCATCACTTAGGTTCATGCATCATGATAATGTATGCTCATAGCATTTCACGAGCATCCAAACATTAAGTAAAGTCAAGTCATAAAGTATAGTGTTTTTCAAAAGAAATGGGTGCATATTGTTCTATGATTCTGGAGTGAGTGGGAAATGGGCGCGGGGACCGGCGTTCCGACCATGTGCCGCTTGCGGCTAATGTTAATGTTCAAGGAAAAGGGCCTTCGGGAAAATGAATGGAAATGGGCTTTCGAGCAAAACAAATGGAAATGGGCCTTCGGGCAAAATGTTGACGGGTTCTAAATAACAAGGCCCACTGCAACCCTGATTAGAACAATATGTTACTAAGTGAGCTCGCGTCCTAAGAATGTTTTAAGATAATGAAAGACAGTTTTATGCAAAAGAAAGGTTTTAAGCAAGGAAAACATAGTGTCTTTTTAAGTTATAAAAAGTTAAGATATTGCATTAGGCATGCATTCATGCATGAGATTACCTGTTGAGCTCCTTTAGCTCATTCCACGAATGTTGAATATTTTCCAGATGAAAATGCAGAAAAGGAAGTAGATGGCGGGGCACAGTGACTTGGGGAATCCATGTCAATAGAATTCTTTTATTTTCAAAGTTTGACTAGTTCATTAAACGTTGAATATCGTTTTGTTTTCTACTACGAATGTTTTAGGACTAGTAGCTATTAGTATTTAATTCCGCTGCAAAGTTTTCAAAAGAAGTAAGATTTTTATTATTCCGTATTTTTAAGCATTCTTCAGAGTACTTCTATTTTAATTTCTTACTTTCGCAATAATATTCAAGCAAGCTAGAAAGTGTGCTACAGTAAATTTGTGTAAAAAAAGGACGGAAGCGTAATTTGGGTAAAATAGTACGTAAGAGGCTCACATTGTCTCCAAAAAATGGGACATATATGTCAATTGCACTTTAATTAACTTAGAAACCCAAGCATCTTTGTCAGGTGCATTTGGGCTAGACAATACAAACTCTCTTCTCTCTCTCTAGATTTTCTATTTGTAACACACAAATATACATTCTTGAAGTTTAAATTATTGATATAACATTAATATTTTATTATAAGAATCTAACTTCACTCATGCCAAAATGTAGAAATCTGTGTAATATTACTATATATTCATTGATAACACATAAATTATAGTAAACTAATTGACTTAGCATTCACTCATTACTTAGTACAAATTATGGAAAACCTCTTTAAATGCAATTGGCATAAACTATACAAAAAAATATTAATTAATATTAAAATTATTTCTTATAAATTTAGAAGAAAAATACAAAAATATAAAGAAAAAAGTAACAAAGTCATTTTATATTCTAATATTTTGTTATAAAATTGTCAGAATCAATAAATGTATTAAATCTACTAAACATTTAATATATATTGTATTTACAGTACAATAAATAATAAAGTCGTTGTACTTCACGAATTGACTGTTGAAATAAAGAAGTTGAATAAACTAAGTTGTATGGCATGTAATCTAATTATTTAATATACATGAGTTTTATTTTATTAGGTTCATATTTAATTTATTTGAACTTCAAACATATTATAAGGTGGCATGTAATCTTTAAAATACCATTTAATGAGTCGAATTTGACTAAATAAACTTAAGAACATAGTTTATTGTTTATGCCAAAAATAAGAAGAGAAAATAAATAACCAAAACATTACTCATCATTTTGTTTGGAAAAATGAGCATATATTAATCTTGAAGTTCACTCTAATTCATTCAAATTAGAGAAGGTCTCTTGTAGGACCGTCTTTTACGGATTACGGATCCGATCCGTAAGACGCGATCCTACAATCCGAATCCGGATCCATACCCACCGTTTTTTTTTATAAAAAAAACGCTTCAGCGCTCTGAATGAGCTAGGTAGCCAGGAATCGAACCCGCGTCTATACAGTGGCAAGGTGCTATTCTACCACGAGACCACTAGCGCATGTTGTGCAGTTTTCGTATAACCATGTATATAACGCCAGTCATAAATACGTCTGGTAAATTAAAAAAAAAATAAAAACGCCTCTAAATGCAGAGGATAAGAATCGAACCCAGGTCTGTACCATAGCGGTGTACAATCTACCACTAGACCATTGGTGATTGTTGTATAGTTTCAGTATAACCATGAATATAACGCCATTCATACATTATTACAAATTCCCAAAGCTCGTCATATTTATTTTCCTTCTTCATCGTACTAGACTCTTCATCTTTGAATGTATTAAAAAATATGATACTTTATCTCAATAAATGGATATTTTTACTTATAAAAGTGTTACTTTAACTACATCATATTTATTTTTTGTTTTTTCTCTTTCTTTTGTTCCTAGTTTGTAATTGTATTAAGAAATCTGATACTTTATCTCAAAAAACAGATACTTTTACTTATAAAAGTGTTACCTTAACTATATCATATTTATTTTTTATTTTTTCTTCTTCCCTTCATTCCTAATTTGTGACTATATTAAAAAACATGATACTTTATCTCAAAAAATAGATACTTTAACGTATAAAAGTGTTACTTTAACTTTGTTGTATATATATATATAGGGATAGGGTTATATGAGACCACTTCATAGGGTAAGTCTATAGGGACCAATCCTAGCCACATATCTAGATTTTTCAATGGTTGTGATTTTAGAGCTAAAAATTCAGATTAAATGTTGGTAATTAGCGAAAGGGGTAAATTGACCATCCTGCAAAATTACCCAATATTCATGGGATTCTGTTCACATTATTATCACACAATCTATCCAAATTTCACATCAAATTCAACGTGAACAAATCTCATCTTCCTTAATCATCCTCATTCTTCTTCAACTCACTACTGTGAGAAATCATTCCTTCTTCTTCAAAGCACTATTGTCTGGAAAAAGTTGCAGACAATTTGCCATAGTTGCTAGAGCTTGACTTCAGTTCGAAGTTTGCTTATGAAGATGTAATTTGTTGCTTGTGTAGATGTGTCATTGTATTTTTATATACCATTAACTACATAAGAAAGTCATAAGCAACAAATTCATACTACATAAGCAACAATCCTATACTACATAAGCAACAAATATACACTATGTATGCACCACGAATACATTAGCTACATAATCAAGTCATAGCAACAAACCCATACTACATAAGCAACAAGCCTATACTACATAAACAACGAATATACACTACGTATGCACCACGGATACATTAACTACATAAGCAAGTCATAAGCAACAAACTCATACTACATAAGCAACAAGTCTATATTAGATAAGCAACAAATACACACTACTTATGCACCACGAATACATTAACTACATAAAAAGTCATAAGCAACAAATTCATACTACATAAGCGATAAGCATATACTACATAAACAATGCTTTTAAAGGTTGTCCAAATACTCCTAATATACACTTTACACATGCATCACGTATACATTAACTACATAAGCAATTCATAAGCAACAACCTTATACTACATAAAAAATTGGACAACATTTACCTCGTGGTAATCAACAGAGAAATGTTTTTGAAAAAATGAGACGGAAACGCTGAGAGAGAGTATGCATGAAGAGTGGGTGAAATCGCGTGAAAGAGGGAATGAAATCTTAGTAATGATTCTAAAGTGCCAAATTACCACTCTACCCTTTTTAATTCTTTTTAAAAACAAAAAAATAAACATAAAAAAGCCCTAAAAATTTGGACCACCCAAAATTGTTGATCTATGGTTAGGATGTGTCCCCATGGACTCACCCCAAGTAGAGAAGTTTTGGAGCAACCAATACAACGATTGAGATACAACACAACAAGATACACTTCAAGCAAAACACTTGGTCTTTCATTGTTATTATTCTTGAAAATTGCACAACTTATCACTTTCACATCTTTGAAACTAGGCTATTCTTGATTACACTTTGCACTCAAATTGTATTATTCATTATTGAGTTGTAATCTTGATTTTTGGTTATCATTCAAACACTAGATATCCTTGGACCTATTTGATCCATATCTTATATATATATATAATAATATATATATATATATATATATTTATTGTAATATATTCATAATTTGTGACTATATTAAAAAATATGTTACTTTATCTCAAAAAACAAATACTTTTACTTATAAAAGTATTACTTTAACTCTATCATATTTATTATTCATCTTTCTTTGTATTGAATTCATAATATGTGACTATATTAAAAAACGTGATACTTTATTTCAAAAAATAGATATTTGTACTCATAAAACATGATATTTTGTCTCAAAACATATATACTTTTACTCATAAAGGTGTTACTTTAACTCTAATATATTTATTTTTCCTTCAGAGAAGAGAATCATCTCCTTAAATGGTAAAGTAATCATAATCATTGTTCTTACCACTATATAAAAAATATGATACTTGTAATACCCAACATTAGAATTTGAATCTCAAAATTTAGGGTAAATTTTTCGCATTTTTTAAGGACTTAGATTATTAAATTATATAATTCCGGTAGAAAAATTATAAATTTAATTACAAAAATGCTTCCTATTATTTTCAATTCAAAACCAAATTATTTCAAGTCCAATTACGATACAATTAAGCCTTCTTTCAATTCATTTGTGGCCCAAATTACCAAACCCCTTTTAAAAACCCATTTAATACTTACTATATATAACTATTTCCCTATTTGGATAATACTAAAACTGGAAACCTCCTCAATAGGTAAGAACTCTCTCTTCCTCACTCAAGTCACTATGCATATTTCCATTATGCTCCTAGAATTATTACTTGTTCGCGGCCCCAACACCGCCGCTCTAAATATTATTGGAGACCTAAAAGTCCGCTAATCTTAAAGGACCCAAACACATGAGGGTACCACCGGCATCAAATGAACGTTTCATTTGATCAAAGGAAACTACTGGAAATTAACAAACCATACCTCATTTGAACCCTTTTGTTGCCCTCGTTCCAAATCCGGTTGGAATTTCAATTTGAATCCCGGTCTTTATATATTTATGCCAAAAAAACTCTTGAGCATTTTATTAGAAAATTAAAAAATTGAAACCTTTGACTCAAGATCTACGGAGATCCGACCGTTTTCTTTTAAAAAAGGATTTTCACAAAACTTATACCGTTTGTAAACACTCGATTCAAATCAATCACGGAGTCATCTTTGGTCCGATTCGATTCCGGCGATCCACCGGTCCAAAATTAACGAGCCTTATACCGTTCTCTTCGTCTCTTTAGGGGCTTTAAAACTCATCAAACAATTTCATGATCGGAGTTTGTTTCCGGGAATCGAAGTTGGAAGTTGAAAATCTTCAATTTTGGCTTATTTTATTTCTTTTCCAACTATATTTCCATCTTCATCTCCCTCTCATCCTCTCTCTCTCTCTCTCTCTCTCTCAAAGAAACGTGGCTCGAAGGTGATGATGTTCAAAAATCCCAGGTGTGTGTGTGTGTGCGTGTAGGTGTGTCCCAGTGTTTCATTCATAAATATGTGAGCAAGTGTGTGTTCGTGCGTTTTAGTTCATTTACAAATGGGTGTGTGCGTGTGAGTGTGTGTATGTGGGAATTTTGGTGTGCTTTGAGGTGGTAAGGTGGGACTCCCAATGATATTTGGCTTTTCAGAGAAGGTGGTTGCTCTTGCCGGAATGATGAAATGTTGGGGGTATCGATGAAAGAAGTTAAAGACGTGTCGGCGGGCAATGAAAGGGGTGAAGGTGGTGAAGGGGGTTAAAGGTGAGGAGTAATGAAGTTTTAGGAGGCCACTTAGAATTTAAAATTCTTTTGGACTTGGTTGTAATTTCCAAAATTTCATATTGACCCATGTGAGTTTCAGTTTAGTCCCCCATATTAACTCTTCCATAATTAGGATTTTACCCCAATCAGCTTATTGAAATTCAAAGTTAGCCCCAAAGGATTTTTGGAACTAATTTTCGGATTTTACTAAACTACCCTTTTGTAACCCTTTTTAATTAAAATTCCTTAAGCCCTAACTTTCTGGTAAAAGTGCTTCGTTTTTGACCCATTTGAAAGAGATCAAACGAACTCCGATTAACCTCAAATTTGAACCATAGTCTCGTTATACCTTTCTCATATGCAAGGTTTTTTTTTTTTGTTTCCTTTACAAAGGTTATATACAACTAATTTCTTCATTTCACATCCAAATGCCTCCAAATTTTAAGGATAGGTTTATCAAGCATATTTAAATTGTTATATATTTTTATATTTCCATTCTAGGCTTCTAAGACATATTATGCTACTTTTGTGTAGGAGACGAGATCGAGCCCGGGAACTAGGACTTGCATCCTGCATAATCATTTTGCACATAAAAAAGGTGGGGTTACCTTTACACTTAACCGTGTAATATTATTATTCAATGCAAGTTGTAATCATCAAAAGTTTAATTAATTATGATTAGTATATTTTGTATGAATCCCATGTTAAAATGGTTTTAATATTTTTTAGGAGTATTTACATATTTTTGATAATAATGGACGTGTTGTGGTGACGATCACTTCACGTTATGAGCTCGTACATATTACAAAGTTACGGTCCGTCCATACAAATGCCACGTATGATGCATATCTGCTATTTGTAATTAATTACACCGTCGCTTAAGTGTACCCCACTGAGTATATTTTCATAGCATTCACCCCACATTATATTTTCAAATTGAGGCGAAGTATGACACGATGACTTGGGCATAATAAAATATTTTTATAGTCCCAAAGTCCCTATTCTCCTTTTCTTAAATATTGAATCAATCATAAATTTTGGAGCAAAGTCTCAAATAAACTTTCTTTTATTTTTGTGTTAAGACATCACTTTCACATGACTTATCTTTTTATATAATGCTTCCGCTGTATTTCACAATTGAGCTAACCTTCCTGTGAGCGCGGTTATTGATGTTGATTACTTGAAATGCTATGTTTAGATTGAAAGTCATTTAAAGTTAGGTACACACTAATGTAGCGTTCCTTAAGCCCAAAACTACAATTTTCAAAATTGGGGCACTACAATACTTTATCTAAAAAAAATCGATACTTTTTCGCATAAAACTGTTACTTTAACTGAGGAAGAAAATCAGGAAAAAAAAGGAGCAGGTGGCTTTGATCCGCAGACCTGATCAACATGATCCGCGGATCAATAGGATCTGTCTTCTTCATTTTTATTGTTTAATTTGTGAAACGGTCCTCTATGAGTTTTTGCCTTCAAATTAAAATCGCATAGATGGAGCCAATGGGCGGTAGTAGCATAAGTGCCTTCCATAAATTCAAAAGACTTTCTTTTTGAAAAGCAAAAAAAAATTCAAACCAAGGGGGGGAGGGCTTTTAAAAATTACTAGAATTTAAAATTTTGTTCAATGAAACTTTAGGAGTTCAATGTGTTGCTTTCAAACCCCTTTTACATATATTTTTGTTTATCTCAATGTTTATTTTACGGCTCCATCTTTATTAAATGGTGTCAAAATGTAACTTAGGTCATATATCCAAATTTAATCGATTTAGTTGTATATCGTTTCATCTCATGTATGAAAATTTTTACATTATATTTTTTACAATGATAATTTTACAAAAATATATTATCTTATCTAGTATTTCTCTTTAGCAAAAAAAAATTAATTAACCTAGAAACACAAGCACCTTTTTGTCCATCTCTCTCTCTCAAATGCCTTGAGGTGTGTGTGTGTGCGTGTAGGTGTGTGCTTGGTAGGGTGTGTTCATGCGTGTGCGGGTGTGTGCGTGTGAGTGTGTGTATGTGGGAATTTTGGTGTGCTTGAGGTGGTAAGGTGGTGGGAGCTGCGGATGACGGGTCGGCGGCGGGAAGGGTGAAGGTGGTGAAGCTTAAAGGTGAAATTTCATGAATTTAAAATTGTTGGGAAATTTATTTTATAGATTTTAATGAATGCCATGTAAAACTTAAACTAGAAAGTTGGCACCCCATTTTCCTTGTAATTTTCATTGTAATAGATATAAATTTGGATTTCTTTTTCATATCTAAATTTTCGCTCCTAATTTCTTCAAAAGTTATATATTCAAGTCAAGTATTTATGCTACTATGCGAGCCTGGAAATACAAGAAGTCAATCAAGATCAAGTGAAGACTCCACTCGTACATATTACAAAGTTAAATGTGGGAACAACAGTATGACCAAGAAGGAAGATCAAGAACTTGACTTAAGTTGTATTAAACTGAACTCGTGAGGAACATCTTTATGTGAAATGTCATCAAAGTCATCTCAAGAAGCCAAGTCACAAGTTGAAAGTGACATCTAAAAAAATCGATTTGAGTTTAGTCGTCAAATGATTGGAGCATACTCAAGTCACACAGGGAAATAGGCGCGTGACCAAGAGAAGTCAATCAAAGGAATCCGTTGCACAAAAGTCAAGAACATTACTTAAATATGTAATACTTCCATGCTTTTGTTCTTAAAGTGCTCGTCCCCGCGTGCAAACGGAATAAACCAATGGGAAACAATCTTGCACCTCGTGTCATAACCTGAAAAGCTGAACATTCATTTAATATGATGAAAGGTCTACATCTCAAGTTTGAAGACCAAGAAAAGACAAGCCAACGAACACAAGTGTCTTTTGAAAATCACTATCTCTTCAACGGATTTTAATGAATGCCATTTTTTGAAAGTTCACTATAAAAGGCCGAGGAAACTCATTGAGAAAAGGTTACCTGAACCACGAACGAGCAAGCAATATTCGAACTATAACTTGCAAATATTCTCAAGATATTCAAGCAAAATCCTCAAGCCTAAAACTCGAAGGAAATCAATCCAACACAAAGCTGTGAAGGAAAGACAATTTCAAACTATTGAAGAGGAAACTTTTGAAGAATCAAAAGGGGTCTACTTTCCAAGGAGGATTGTAGGAAGGTTCAAGGTCGAACCAGTTTCAAGTTATTGGCGGGATTCGTGATCAAATCCAAGAAGCTTGAGAAAGTGAGTCCAACAAAAGTAGCAAGGAAAGACAATTTCAAACTATTGAAGAAAACTTTTGAAGAATCAAAGGGGTCTGAAGAAGGTCGAACCGAGTCGGAAGAGAAGCACCAAGTGTGTGACCAAGGCATCTCTAGATCGAGTCCAAGGAGCAAGTCACCGTGTGATCAAGACTTGTCTCTCTGACCGATAACCACTTTGTGAATTGATCATTACTTAGTGGATTCCTCCGGAGTTGGAAAAGAGAGGATTAGAAGAATTACCCCATCTTCGAACCTCTATAAAAATCATTTGTGCATTTACATTTCAAAGACTTTTATTTCTCGCATACTTACTTATATCTCACGATAATTTGCTATCCAACCGATTAATATCTAAGTGCTAAAATAAAGTGGTTAAATAAGTTTAAATCAAAATCAAGGGTGATAAGTCTTCCGCGATAAAATCAACACAACCTAGTTAAGGTTTAGGTTAAGCAAATGAGTTATTCTATCAACACTCTATCGAAAATCGTTGAGTGACTAACTCTTCTATTTGAATAACTAACTTAGCTGTCCTTCAAGGACTTAGGCGTGTGAGTGTTAACTCTGTAAAATTTTAAAAGGACTAAAATCAAAAAGTTGGTAAGGTTTATTCAACCCCCTTCTAAACCTTACTCACACCCTTGGGACCTACAAACCGTCACCAAGTTCGGAGATTCCAAAATTCAGTCTCGAGATCACTGAACCATTAAGCAAAAATCTCCGTCTCAAATTGTCCCGAACGTTTGGGACAATATAGGATGGTGATTCGGTTCTAATGGGATGGTACGGTATGGTACAGAGAAATGAAAATTCAGAGATTAGTTATAAATAAAACACATATAAAAGGGGAAAAAAGGAAAATTAATGTAAAAATCACCAAACGATTATATTTTCATTCCTTTTTAGTGCAATCCATAAATAGATACTTTTATTTTCTCTCTTGCGGTCTACTTTAAATGGCCTTTAAAACAGTTAGATGTCAAAAATGATTTTTTAAATGGCGTCCTTACAGAGAAAAGTTTTATGGAACAACCACCTGGTTTTGTGAACCGTCAATTCTCCGATTATGTTTGTTTACTACACAAATCCCTATATGGTTTAAAAAGAGCACCAAGTGCTTGGTTTGAAAAATTATCACATACTCTTAATTATATTAGCTTTAAATGTAGCACTGCTGATTCATCTCTATTTATTTATCGTCACAACACTACCTTTATTTTACTACTTGTTTATGATGATGATGTTGTTCTTACGGGAGATTCTCCTTCTTTTATTTCTCAAACTCATTTATCGCCTACACAAGGATTTTGCTCTAAAAGATTTAGGTACACTAAATTTTTTCCTTGGACTTGAAGTTAAGTATTTTGATGGTGGGCTATCTCTTTCACAAACTAAATATGCTCGTGACGTTCTTGCGAAAGCCAAAATGCCTGATGCTTCTAAAATCAATACCCCATCGCTTCTAAAATAAGTCCTCAACCTGATGATCTTGAACCCACTAATCCTACTACATATCGCCAATTATGTGGCTCCTTACAATATCTGACTTTTACTCGACCTGACCTTACACATGCTGTAAATCTTGTGTGTCAATATTTTGAAAACCCGACTATGAAAGATTTACGTGCAGTCAAATGAATTTTGTGATACATTAGTGGAACTCTAAATTATGGTCTCCGTTACTTATCCCAAACTTCACTTACTCTTAATGCTTTTTGTGATGCAGATTGGGCTGGTTGCCCACTTACAAGACGAAGCACAACTGGAATTTGCAATTTCTTGTTGCCAATTGTGTATCTTGGGCCTCAAAGAAACAACCTACAGTTTTGTTTAGTGTGAGTTTTGCATGTATTTTGGGCATTATTTTGGCTATAATGAGTTGATAAACATGCATTACCTTAGTAAAATGAGTTGTATTCTCTCTTTGGGGAAACGATATTACGCTTTGCTCCTTTTGCAGGAAAATCACTATTTTTGTAGCACTTTGTGGCACTTGGGAGCGTTGCAGCTATTAGAACCCTTGTGAATTGTGAAAATATATATGGAACAATGACTACACGAAGTAAGGAGTTGACACGAGAAAAATTGGCTGAATCGGAGTAGATTTTGACCACATAACACGGGCAGCCCGTACGTGTAAGCACAGGCAGTGCGTGGGTCGCGCATGGTCTGAAAATTTTGTACTTTGATTCGGCATGACACACGACCAGGTCGTGCGTGAGTGCATGGGTCGTGCGTGTGCCATAAAAATTGATATTTGGTTCGGCTTTACGCACGGGCAGCCCGTGCGTGAGCACACGGGTCGTGCGTCTGTGCGGGAAAGTCATATTTTGGCGATTTTTGACTTAGGTTTTGGCCCAAATAAATAGAGACGAGGCGGCCCCAGGTAAGGACACACTGATATTTGCCCTAGAAAGCAAAGAAAAGAGCAACATTCTACCGAAGGATTCGAGAGATTGATTGAGGTCGCAACCACACGCTTGAGGATTGAAGATAGATCGAGAGATCATCGACATCCCTGAGTTTTCTCATTCCATTGTATCTTTTACTTTCGATTAGTTAGACATGAACATGAATAATTTATCTATTAATTGTTTATTTTCCATGTCCGGCTAAACACTTTGTGATTCCGGGGTTTGAGATTAGGTTAATGGATACTTTGTTTGATGCTTAATTGAAATTAAAGTTATTATTTCAAACCCTATTCGAGTACTCTATTCTATTTCTTGTTTTATCAAATGGCCATTGGTTTCACTTGTTTTGATGTATTGATTCATAATTCGAGAGATGAGTTTCAGTACTAGATCTTGAGTACTTGACATGAATATTTGCATGATTGAGAAGTCTGTAAATATTATGAGGATTTATGTTCTTTTGTGCTTTTAGGAGTTGGTTATCTTATGTTGAGCAGAGATGCTAGTATAGTTAATCCAATCAACGTTTTATATACATCTCGAGAGAGAGGGTAAAATACTTTCGTGATTGTCTTATAGGGAAGAATAATAATAACTTTGGTTTTGATTAATCAGATAACAAGAGGGATATTAACTGAAACCATAACCCTGGAATCCATTCATCTCCTTGATCTTTCAATCAACTCTTAATTTGTCTTTTTATGATAAATTCTTGTCTTAGTTTTATAAACCAACCATCCAATTTCGATTGTCTGAATAAAGATAAGACTATAGTGATCTCAATACTTAGTACACTAATTTATTAGTCTCTGTGGATTCGACCTTGCTAACCCTATTCTATAAACTACACCGTACACTTGCGGTGAAGCCAAAAATAAGGCGAACAAGTTTTTGGCGCCATTGCCGGGGACTAATTAAATTTTTAGTATTAATATTGGGATAAATAGGATTATTTTTAATTTAGACATTTTTCTTTCTTTTTATTTTATATAATTTTACCCCTAAATTGTTTGTTATGTTTCTTTGAGTTGGTTCAGGTAGTGCACGAGCGCCCGCTCGGATGGAGGAAGTCAGTTATTTCAATAACTGGAATTTCTACAAGGCAAAGCCATCCATGGAGGACGTTCTTGCTACGGTTATGAGTCAAACGAGTTCATTTATAAGTGAAACAAGGAACCGATTCAATACACATGAGGCTAAGCCTGACAAAATTGAAGCACCTGTCGCACAATTGGCTAACACCTTGGGTACACAAATGAAAAATCTTGAAACCCAGATTGGCCTATTAGCTACGATTGTTGGTGGACAACATCAAAAGGGCCAGTTTTCGAGTACTACTAAAGTCAACTCGAAGGAACAATGTAGTGCCATTCATCTAAGGAGTGGTACCGGTTACGAGGGGCCGAAGATTCTGGAAAAGCAAGAAAGTTCAGAACCACGCACAGACTGTGTGTCTATGCACAGTCAGACAGTGCGTGGTGCCGAAGAGGAGCAAAAACAGGACAAGGAACGCACGACCTGTGCGTGTACGCACGGGCATCTCATGCGTGATATCATTAGAAAGATGTTACAAAACGAGACGAGCACTGGTCGTACATATGTGCACGGACAATCCATGCGTGACCCAGATCAGTATATTCTGACACCAGGACTCAAATCCTTGCTTGGAAACCCCAAGTATGCATTACTAGGTGCAAACAATGCAAATATGGTTCTTGACCAAGACCCAAAGAAGTTAATATATGCATTTAAAGGGGGTACGAGTTTATGTGAGTTGATATGTCGGGGAGAAGTGCAGGAGGATGTCACAGAGATCACTCATCAGGCGACCACAACGTCGGGTAGACGTTGGGGTCACTACCCACCACCACCTTCTCATTAAGTCAGGTTATCTCCACACTTCTTTTGCATTGAAATTCTATCTTTCCATACGTGCGATATAATTCCATTCAAGTTTGGGGTGAGAGATAGTTATTTTGATATGAAGGGTATTGAGAAAAAAAAATTGCATTCATTTAGTTGTATGTAGAGCATTTAGGTTGCATTGCATTAGAAACACGTTTACAGTTTTAGCACGTTTACTGCTTTAGTTTATTTTTGTTGTGTGTGATGCGATTGATTTTTATATTTTGAAATTTTTTGTATTATTTGGATTGGGTGTTGAGTATGAATTGATTGAGCCATGAATAGATGATATAGAGCATGTGGATATTGAGAACATGATTTTATGCTTTGAGTTGCGAATTTACAAGTCTGTGAGCTTTTGAGCCTTTACTATTTTTATATTACGCAGTCTTATTGTTGATTTGAGTGTATCATTCATGTTGTTTAGAATTCTAGAACTTACTCTGGTATCTCTGTCAAGGCCACGCGTTCTATGTGATTTGTGAACATGATTAAAGGCCATTTTTGTTTAGCCTTTCAAGCCTTTTGCCTACCTAATGACATTGAATTTCCTAGTTAGCCATTTTGAGCCTGTTACCTAATTTTTTGATAGCCACATTTCAAGCTTTAACTTGATATATCTGATACCCTAGACTTGAGTGTATAGCATTGAGTAAGGGGATTGAATAAGGGTGAATGGGATGATATCAAGAATTGGGATAAGTGTGCAAGTGTTGGTTGATGGGACTAAAAGAAGAAAGAAAAGGGGGAAAAGAAATGATGAATACTCATGAAAGAGTCGAAAAAAAGGAAAATCGATTTTATAAGTGGGTTTGCTTTGAATGAAATTGTAGGTTGGGATTTGTGATAAAAGGTGAAAGAATTTTTGAGTTCTATAAAAGAAAAGGAAAAGAGGTATGAAAAATTGATGAAAACGAGGGTTGATTTGAGTAGCATAATGGGTTTAAATGAAGATGGTTATTCGAATAAAAGATGGGCTTACCAGTCTATACGCTTGATTTTGAGTCACTTTTCCTATATTTCTGTACCCTAACCAAAGAGCCTTCATTACAACCAAAACAAAAAGTCCTTTTTGATTCATGAATTGCATACGTTCTAGTGGCGGAAATGTGAGACGATTTGCAAGCTTATGGTAATTTTTCAACATTGATATGATTTGAGCGTAAACACGTCCTTTATACACTTAAAAGGAGAGCATATACTTAATCAGTGAGTGTTGTAATTCAAAGCATTTACCATGATTTCATTGAAGTGTTCTATGTTAGATGTTTGAGGCTTGTTTGATTCATTTCTTAATACCTATGATGAGCAATATGAATTTTGTGGAGTTGTTCTTGCGTAATGCTTTTCATTCCTCCCAGTTATGTTTTGTCTTGTTTATGAAGGGTTGACCGGGACGGTCAACAGTTTAAGTTTGGGGGTTTGTTTAGTGTGAGTTTTGCATGTATTTTGGGTATGATTTTGGCTATAATTAGTTGATAAACATGCATTACCTTAGTAAAATGAGTCGTATTCTCTCTTTGGGGAAAAGACATTACGCTTTGCTCCTTTTGCAGGAAAATCACTATTTTTGAAGCACTTTTGTGGCAATTGGGAGCATTGCAGCTATTAGAACCCTTGTGAATCATGAAAATATATGTGGAACAATGAGTACACGAAGTAAGGAGTTGACACGAGAAAAATCAGCTGAATCGGAGCATATTTTGACCACACACGGGCAGTGCGTGGGTCGCACATGGTCTGAAAATTTTGTACTTTAGTTCGGCATGACACACGACCAGGTCCTGCGTGAGCGCACGGGTCGTGCGTGGGCCATAAAAATTGATATTTGGTTTGGCTTTACGCATGGGCAGCCCGTGCGTGAGCACACGGGTCGTGCATCTGTGCAGGAAAGTCAGATTTTGGCGATTTTTGACTTAGATTTTGGCCCAACGGGAGTATAAATAGAGACGAGGTGGCCCCAAGTAAGGACACACTGATATTGGCCCTAGAAAGCAGAGAAAAGAGCAACCTTCTACCAGAGGATTCGAGAGATTAATCGAGGTCACAACCACACGCTTGAGGATTTAAGATAGATCGAGAGATTATCGACATCCCTGAGTTTTCTCATTCCATTGTATCTTTTACTTTCGATTAGTTAGACATGAACATGAATAATTTGTCTATGAATTATTTATTTCTCATGTCCGGCTAAACACTTTGTGATTCTGGGGTTTGGGATTAGGTTAATAGATAGTTTGATACTTAATTGAAATTGAAGTTATTATTTCAAACATTATTCGAGTACTCTGTTTTATTTCTTATTTTATCAAATGGCCATTGGTTTAACTTGTTTTGATGTATTGATTCATAATTCGAGAGATGAGTTTCAATACTAGATCTTGATTACTTGACATGAATATTTGCATGATTGAGAAGTCTGTAAATATTTGTGAGGATTTATGTTCTTTTGTGCTTTTAGGAGTTGGTTATCTTATGTTGAGTATATATGCTAGCATATGTAATCCAATCAATGTTTTTATATACATCTCGAGAGAGAGGGTAAAATACTTTCGTGATTGTCTTATAGGGAAGAATAATAATAACTTTGGTTTTGATTAATCAGATAACAAGAGGGATATTAACTAAAACCATAACCCTGGAATCCATTCATCTCCTTGATCTTTCAATCAACTCTTACTTTGTCTTTTTATGATATATTCTTGTCTTAGTTTTATGAACCAACCATCCAATTTTGGTCGTCTGAATAAAGATAAGACTATTGTGATCTCAATACTTAGTACACTAATTTATTAGTCTCTGTAGATTCGACCTTGCTAATCCTATTCTATAAACTATACCGTACACTTGCGGTGAAGCTAACAATAAGGCGAACAAGTTTCACGGTCTAGTGCTGAGGCTGAATATCGATCCCTTGCCACCACCGCTGCTGAACTTACTTGGCTCCAATATCTTTTCCATGATCTTGGAATTCCTCTTGCTAGACGTCCCCTCATTTTATGTGACAATCAAAGTGCTATTCACATGTCTCACAATCCGGTGTTCCATGCTAGAACAAAACGCATTGAAATCGACTACCATTTTATACGAGAAAAAGTCACTAATGGTACTCTTCATCTTCGATACTTACCAACCACTAAACAAATTGCTGATATCTCTATGAAAGCTCTTTCTAAAGACACATTCGTCACCTTTAGATACAAGCTTAGCGTTTGGTCTTTACCACTACCAACCTTGAGGGGGGATGATAAAGATCCTATTACAAAATCAAAGCATCAATTGTAGCATTATAAGGAAAGTGCCGTTAGCAACAATCAAGGCTAATCATATCAATGATATCTCATCATTGTCAATTTAACATTCTTTGAATTATAGATGTTGCATCTATATGTATAAATAGTTATGTACACCATTGAGAATAATTCAATTTAAGCCTTTCTTTAAATTCGTTGAGCTAAATATTTCTTTATGAAGAAGAGGATAATGAAGACTATCACAGGTTTTTGAAACAACCCTAGACATTTTCATACGTCATAAGCAAAAAATATTTCAAAAATTCCCTGACATTTATACAAATGTTACAGTTACTCCGTTAAACTAGTACTTGTTACTTGTCTTATTTATTTTTATTTTTTTGAATACACAGGCATGTGGTTCTTGATCCGGCGAAGGTCAAAAAAATGTTTTCCAAGTGAATGACACACATAATGTTCTTCAGTAGAAGCCACCTTAGCATAACTCTTGTTCTAAAACTACCAGATAATTGCTTGAATTCTAAGACTTACTAGCTTTATTTTGGAGACGTGAGCTACTCTTATCAAATTATATTGAGATATTTTTGTATTAGTTTCAAGTGAATGATGGAGTGTTCAATATTTTTATAATATTAAAATAATATTTTAGGATAAATTTTGTCGCTTTGTTTTTTAGTTTTATGATTTATGCTTTTGCTGTCGCTCTTCTGTTGCATTTTGTTTGCTCTTGTTGGTCACATGATTAAATGGTGGGAAACATAAGTTTGACTTAATACTGAAAGCCGAAAAATCATCGTAAAATAACGCTTCTTTTTTGAAGTGCTATCTACTGAATACAAACATGGGATAGCACTTCTTCCCAAAACCGCTATCAATTTCATGTCATAGACGCTTATTTTATAGAGTGTTATCTTATGAATACAAATATAGAATAGCGCGTCCTCAAAAAAGCGATACCAAATATGCATCTCAGATAGCGCTTTAAAAGCGCTATCTACAGGATAGGGCTTCAGATAAAGGTGGTTCCAATAGCACTTTGAAACGCTATTTAAAAGGGGGAAAACGTCATTTGAGTGCTTTTTTGGCGTAGCGTGGAGCAACATTTTATGATCTGAATATAATATCAGACAATCTTTTCTAACTTTTCTAATCTAAAGTTGCCTCTAATAGATTTGCCTTATAGAATTGTTGTAGGCTTATTTGAGGAAAAGAGGAGGAATCACGAGTTATTTGAAAAATACAATTTAATATAAATAATTTTTCCATTACAAGGGATCTTGTTAGCACCTTTGATACAACATTGCCTTTAGTTGGGGAATTGGACTGAGTACTATGTTAATTTGACAAAGAGGGTCAAGTGGAGGAGGTCCCTAAGTATGAACAAGTGTTTGTTAGAAATAGAATTTGTAATTTTAATTCTACTATTATTAATAATCTTTGGGACTCCCAACTTTAAAGAAGGTTGGAATTAATGATTACAATGAGGTCACTCGGACATTAACCAATAATAAGATTACTGGACGGCTCTTTGTAGAAACAATCATCTTCTATTTTGACATCTCTCTATGGCATGCTTCACAAGATTACCCTTGCAAATTGTGTTCTTTCCACACATAGTTCAAGTGTCATGAAAGATCATCCTCGAGTTATTTATCAAATTGGAATGAGATTCGATTTAGATCAGTGAGTTACCTTCGGGTCGTGGACTTTCGGGTAATCGGGTTCGAGTTCATAGGTGACCTGAAATAGATGAACACACGTCAGGCTAGCTGGGGGTGGTCCCGGCTAAGACCCTCCGATGCCTAAGTCAGATCGAGTTCGTGAGGTACGGGGGTACGAAGACAATAAATGTAAAAAAGTAAGTAGTAAAAGTAACAGAATTAATAGTTACCATCAAGTTACTGTAGCATGGTATTTATAGATATTCCTGGTAAATGTGGTTATGCCAAATGTCATCATCTGAAGGGTGGATTTGTACTATGTTGTCAGGTGGATCAATGGTCCACCTTTTCGGGTCAGGCCCATTCCCCCAGTCCGGGTCGGATACGGGGCTCTAAACCCATTTTCGAGACCTCACTGTGTAGCCTCATGATCTAGCTGCCTTATCATTATTCCCTCGGTTCACGGGGTTGTTGAGGACTTGGGGTCACTTTAGGGGGGCTCAAGGCTAAGGACCACCACGTGAACCCTGGTTTGTGACTACCGGGCGCCTCATCTCTCTTCGTGTTTAGGCTCGTTCTCCTCGAGCTCGACCTCGAGCCCCGGGCTTCTCGATTTTTGATACCGGATTTTTATAATTACCAGGCCCCACAAGGCCTTCTTCGGGATATGGGTCGAGGTCGTGTCATAGCACGAGTTCCTCGAACTCGATCCCGCGTGTCGGATGCGTTCATTATAAAAATATATTTTTTGTTATATATATTATTATTATTATTATTATTATTATTTTTGAAAAGTCGCGTCTCCTAGGGTTTTGTGCCCTGACATTTATGTCTTGTCAATTAATGTCAGGCGGCCGTCCCTCATATATAGGGTTACCTTTGGTAAAAACATTTTCACTTTCACCCTCTCTTGTAAAAATTCGGATCATTGAAGACCTCTGGACCTCCATAGCCATTGTCTGCCAGACCAAGGGACCTCGATCTCCAGTCCTTAGAATTTATTTTTCTTCGCGTAATCTTCAGTTACTCAGGTAGTTCTTATTTTCTCTCTACACTTTGCCTTTATCTCTGTTCATTCTTTTTAGGTCTTAGATGAACTCTAGAACAACCTCTGAACAAACCCGCAGTAAACAAATAAACACGACCCGCTCGAGCTCTTCTACCTCAGACTTAGGGTCTAGTTTGAGTTCGTCCAGTGAGGGCATGACCGGCCCATTCCGCCAAGGTCACGATCTACCGCAGCCGGACCCTTTGAGCTCCCGGCCTTCGGCCTTAGTACTAGTGGTGCCTCGGGGTCTAGCTCCGATCAGGCCCCTTCTGATCCCCCGATGTGAGATTCGTGGGAGCTAATAAAGTCCACGGTTCTCCGTGAAGAAGCTTCGCAAATAAAACATAAATTTTTTATTCCGCCCGAGTATAAGGTTATTATCCCGAGACCTCAAGATCGTATGCATAAACCTCCCCCGAACTGTTTTACCTTTCACCTTGCGTCTTTAGAGGTTGGGCTACGCTTCCCCCTAAGCCCAACTATAGAGGATATTTTAGTTCGTTTAGGAGTGTGTCTTGCCCAGTTTGCTCCTAATGCCGTTAGACACATTATTGGTTTTATTATTCTTACCAAATATTTCAAAGTCGAACCTTCCGTGGCTCATTTTTGGGCTTTGTACTCCATTACCACCTCGGCCAAGACCAATGATCGTGGTTTTTTCTATTTGACCCCGAGGGCAAATTGCAAATTCCTTACATATTTACCGTCCTATTATGGCGACTGGCGGAAACGATTTATTTTTATCGAGGCCCCTCCTAACCGTCCTTGGAAAATTCCGGGAAGGTGGTGGTTTTCTAAGCCCCGGATCCACACCCCTTCTCTAGGTGAAAGTACATGGGATGAGGATTTCATCTCCAAGAAGCTCACTACCCACTACTATGACATACGGGAGCTTATTAAGGAGGAGGTCCTATCCTTGGCGGGTCTTAGCCCTGCTGTAAATCCCAGGACCCAGTCGCTTGGTAATTTAAATTTTGAAATTACTCTTTCATGTATCGTATTTGCTCATCTAACCAGGTTTGTTTTATCCTTCAGGTATGGTTGTGCGGTCCTCTCAAGTTGCTAAAGTCATCAGGGAATGGAAAGAGCGACTCAGCGCTGCTGCGCGGTCATCTGGTTGAACATCCCCCATTCGCCTTCTGTGCACTCGAGCGACCCGAGCTCTACAGCCCCAGTGGTGGCCCAGACTGCCCAGGTCGAGAGGTCCGAGCCTCCAGCTGAAGGTCAGCCCATTGCTCATCCTAGCGAGATAATTGTTGCTAGTCCCTCCTCCTTCTTGCTATTGAAGCGGGAGCCCCTTCCGATCCCAAGGACAAGGGGAAAAGCAAGCATAAGAAGAGCAAGAGCCGGAGTCGCAGTGGCAGTAAAAGCAAGAGCAAGGGCTCCGGTGGTAGTAAACAGAAGAAGAAGAAAGCCCGTGTTGAGAAAGAGCAACCTACCGAGGAGGAGATCTCATTGGCTTTGAGCCAAATTGCCGATCGCCAGAAGCAGCTGATTGTGGCTCATGAGCAATTTTGGGCTGAGACTTATCGAGTTCCAAAGGAGTTCTCTGGGACCCGCATCATACCTCGTTGGAATATATCGCCCGAGAGCTCAATCATGAAGACCCGGGCAGGCGAGGACTCCCTGGAACTCTATCAAGGCTGTATTTTGCCTATGGATCAAGTCACCCTAGGATCCATGCCAGACACTAAGTTAGAGGAGATCGCCGCTCATGATCTCATGTGGGTAATTCGATACCTCTTGACTCATTCTTTTATGTGCTTACAATACGCTTTACTCATGCCATTTATCTCTTGTTGCAGGTAGCCAACGTGGCTCACAACTTTACGCTCCGCAGTCATCATTGGCGGGTTCGTTGCCTGGAGGCCAAAGCCCAGGTGAAGCGTCTTGAGCAGGAGAAAGAATCTATCGCAACCTAGACCAAGGTTGAGTACGAGTCCTGTATTGAGCTAATGAGGACTAATCTGCTCGAGCTCGAGACCAGCGCGAAGAACTCCGAGGATTCCCTACGTGCTGCTAATGATGAGATCATCCGTTTGACCCGTGAAGGCTAAGAAACTTCAGCGCGGGGCAAGAAGCTGGGAAGCGAGAGGCTCTCAATTCACCAGAGTTCATGGGACGCCTCCAGGAAGCTCGCCTAAAGGGGGCAAAAAACTTCAAGGATTCTCCTATCTTTGCCAGGCTCGTTGTTGAGAAGGCGGCCGAGTTTGAAGTTATGGGCTTCTACAAGTGCCAATCTCAGCTCCAGAAGTTTGGGGGTTTTAAGCCTGACTTTGATCCAAGCAAGTTGGACCCGGAGCTGGATGGGAATGGGGAGAAGGCCTCTCTTGATGAGGAGGAGGAGGAGAGCTTCGAAGGGCAAGAGTTCGGGTTCTTGCTCCGAGATCCGATCCGTTCTGAGGCAACCTTAGGTGCTGACGCGCGCACGCGACTGTGGTTGAAGAGGTGGATGACATGCTTGATGTCTCAACCCTATTAGGTCCTCCTTCGTAGGATTTCATTTGCTAGGACTTTATTACTATCTTTTGAGCTCATTTTGTAAGGGTAAAAGCCTCAACTTTTGCTATCATTATGTATGCTTTACCCTGATACCTTGTACATGGGAAACTCTTATTACCTTTTGCTCATTTATGAACTCTTGCACTTTAAAGTTATGTTCATTTCATAGCTTCTTTTACTTTTCTCTTTATTGCCTTACCATGTTAACAAGTACTTGTTAGATAAATGTTTTTATCAAGATTTTGATGATTTTGTTTTAATAAGTTTTTATACCAAAACAATGTTTTTATATGTTGTCCAAATACTCCTAAATGATTTAAAATGTTTTTACTAATTTTTGGAGTATGTCTTAGAGTTTTTAATTTGATAAAAATTGGACAACACTTTTGATGGTTTTGTTTAAATTGGTTTTTACACCAAAACTATGTTTATAAATGTTGTCTAAATACTCCTAAATGATTTAAAATGTTTTTACTAATTTTTGGAGTATTTTTTAGAGTTTTTAATTTGATAAAAATTGGACAACACTTTTGATGGTTTTGTTTAAATTGGTTTTTACACCAAAACTATGTTTATAAATGTTGCCTAAATACTCCCAAATGATTTAAAATGTTTTTACTAATTTTTTTGAGTATTTCTTGAAGTTTATTTTTGAAAAAAATCGGACAACTTTTCAAAGGGGAGGTCGACCGGTTGCCCAAAGTGGTCGACCGGTACCTGAAGATAAGAAAACACGAAACAGAACTTACAGGTCTTGAAAAAAGAGGAAGGGGGACCGGTCAAGGGTGAGGTCGATCGGTCGCACCCTAGGGCGACCGGTCGCACCCCACCTCGACCGGTCGCACCCCCCTGCAACCCCTACCTGGATCGCACTATTTTTTAAAAACGGTCGAAATCTTCAACAGGGCAACCGGTCGCCCTATGTTAATTTTTGACAGCAAAATTCCAACCGTTGCAATCTGTGACAGCAAGATTTGCTTTTCAATTTTGTACAATATTTCTACATCTTGTGATCTTCTTTTTGTAGACAAAAGTGAAGATAGAGGAGCCTATGTTGGGAGCCTATGTTGGTGAAGCTTCCCTATAAATAGAGGATGAATTGAAGACACAAGACATAACACACACAAGCAAAATACACAACAAGAAATCTGCAAATTGTTCAAGCTTTCATTTTTACATTCTTGTTGTAATAGCCTAAGTACTTTCACTTGCACATCTTTGAGGTCTAGGCTTTTTGATTCTTGATTACACTTGCACTCAATCTTTGTATTGGTTTCATAGAGTTGTAATCTTGAATTTGTCCATCATTCAACACAAGACATCCTTGTGAGTATTCTTGTGGTAAGAATACACTTGGGTGATTTAGGTGATAGGTGTTTGAAGAGTGTGGTACTCTTCAAAGGTGGTGAAGGAAGATTGTGGTAATCTCTCCGAAGGTGTTGTAAGAGGATTGTGGTGATCCTCAAGGTGTTGTATTAATTGTGGTAATTAATAAAATCTTTTTCTTTTTGAAATCCATCCCGTAGATACTGGGGTGGTAGAGGATTAGGCCCTAGGTGGGTTGAACCTCTTTAAATCAATGAGTGTTGTTTAATTTCCGAATTTACATTCTTGTCATTTACTTGTTGATTCGAAAAAGAGGGTGATTTGCGAAAAATCGGCATAATCTATTCACCCCCACTCTAGATTATCGTAGCCACTTGGACTAACAAGTGGTATCAGAGCCAAACTCTTTGGCTAAGCTCGTTCCGAGTAAAGAGGAAAGATCCATGGCTACGAATGAAGCTTATCTCACCACCGGCACCTCCACCAATAAGCCACCACTATTCGACGCCAACAACTATGCATTTTGGAAAGACCGCATGGAGTGCTTTCTACAAGGATGCGGATTTGATATTTGGAATGTGGTCATTGAAGGAGTTTCTCAACCAACAACAAAATTGGAGGATGGTACCACTACTCCCAAGCCATTCAAGGAGTACGATGAAAATGACAAGAAGGCTTTCTCTCTAAATAGTAAGGCCTTAAATATTTTACATTGCTCTCTTACCGCCACCAAATATAATCGCATAAGAGGCATACGGTCGGCACACGAAGTTTGGGAAAAATTAGAAACCATTTATGAGGGCACAAAGAAAGTAAAGCAAGCAAGAAAAACAATGCTTGTGAAAGACTTTGAAAATTTCAATATGCATGATGGTGAAAGCATATCAAAAATGGTGGAAAGGCTTGACAACATTGTCAATCCTCTTGTGGCTCTTGGAAAGGTCATCTCCGAAGAAGACAAGGTGACCAAGGTATTAAACGCCCTTCCCGGCTCATGGTCCGAAAAGGTGACGACAATCACGGAAGCTCAAAATCTTGAGACACTCAAGTTTAATGAGCTCATTGGGAATCTCCTCATTTATGAAGTATATCTCAAGGAGAGGAAAAATTCTCAACCATCCACCTCTAAATCGGGTACGCAAAATATTATTAAAGGCTTAGCATCTTCTTCTAATAATGTTTATTATGCTAGTGATGAGGATGATGAAGAAACGGCTCTTGTTAGAAAATTTGCAAAATTTGTAAACAAAAATAAAGCAAGAAAGCCAAGAGACAATTCTTGCTTCAAATGCGGAAAATCCGGGCACTACATAGCCGATTGCCCAAAATTAGTGGAAGAGGAACAAAAGAAGAAAAAGCCTTTTCCGAAAAAGAAGGCGTTAAATGCGGACGTCAAAACTTGGGATGAATTACTTGAAACAACCGACGAGGAAGGAGAATCCGAACATGGTCTTATGGCCATAGACGATGAAAATACCGAGGTTATAGGGGCTATAACAACAATGGAAGATTCAAAATGGCTCGTGGACAGCGGATGTTCACGCCATATGACTGGAAAGAGAGAACTTTTTACCAACATCAAGCTCCAAAAAGAGGGTATGGTCATGTTCGCCAATGGCAAAGGAAGAATTCTTGGAAATGGAGAAATTGGTAACTCTTCTTTCTCTCTTAGTAATGTTCTTTTAGTAGAAGGGCTTAAGTTCAATTTGATAAGTGTTAGCCAACTTTGTGACTCAAATTATAATGTTGTTTTTAATAAAGAAAAATGCCTTATTTCCAAAAATGATAAAATTGTTTGTGAAGCAATTAGAAAAGGCAATCTTTACAAAATTTGTACAAGTGATTTGGTTAGTCAAAATGTTTCTTGTCTTGTCGCCAATAATGATTTAACTAGCTTATGGCATAGGCAACTTGGACATGTTGGATACAAAAATTTGCAAACTATTTACAAAAACCAACATGTAAAAGGACTACCCAAATTGAATTTTGAAAATCTTGGCTTATGTGACACTTGTCAAAAGAACAAATTAGTTAAGAGTAGTTTTAAGCCCAAAAAATAAAATTTCCACTACCAAACCCCTACAAATGCTTCATCTTGATTTGTATGGGGATATTGGTACGGCAAGTCTAAGTGGAAAACATTACACTTTTGTTATAGTTGATGATTTTTCTAGATATACTTGGGCTCTATTTCTTACAAATAAAAGCGATGCCGTTAATGAGTTTGTTAAGTCGTGTAGACTCATTGAAAATGAAAAGGAAGATACTATTAAGTCCATTCGAAGTGGTCGAGGTGGAGAATTTGACGGCGAATTTAGAGTCTTTTGTGAAACCAAGGGATATAGTCATAATTTTTCGGCTCCAAGGACACCTCAACAAAATGGAGTAGCCGAAAGGAAGAATCAGACACTTCAAGAAATGAGTCGGTCCATGCTTAATGAATTTTCACTTCCAAAATATTTTTGGGCCGAAGCCGTAAGTACCGCTTGCTATGTCATTAATCGAGTTTATATTCATCCTAAAATGAATAAAACTCCATATGAGCTTTGGAAAGGAAGAACTCCAAATATTAGTTATTTCAAAATATTTGGATGTAAATGTTTTATTTTGAATACTAAGGATCAATTAGACAAACTTGATCCTAAGGCCGATGAAGGAATTTTTATGGGGTATTCAATCAAGAGCAAAGCGTATTGGGTTTACAATAAGACTAGTGGAGTTGTTGAAGAATCCATCCATGTCAAATTCAATGAAGCTTCGGGTGTTGAAAGGATACCCAATGATGAAAGTGATGAAGAGGATATCGTTGAAACCATTGTTCAAGATGAAACTCAAAATGATCAACCTTCAAGCTCAAGTGTTCCTCAAGAAGATAAAGGTGATACTTCGAATCTTCCCGTAGCATTGAAATTTAAGGGATATCACCCAAAAGATCTTATTATTGGTGATCCCCTTGATAAAGTAATGACTCGAGGAAAATTTGCCGAGAAAGCTCTTATATCTCAAAAAGAGCCTAAAAATGCTAAGGAAGCCATTGAAGATGAGGATTGGTTTTTAGAAATGCAAGAGGAGTTGAATCAATTTGAAAGGAATGATGTATGGGAATTAGTACCTTGTCCTCCATCTCAAACCATTATTGGTAGAAAATGGGTATTTCGAACAAGCTCGATGACCAAGGCAATATTGTTCAAACAAAAGCAAGGTTAGTAGCTCAAGGTTATTGTCAAGAAGAAGGTATTGATTATGATGAAACATTTGCACCCGTAGCATGTTTAGAAGCTATTCGTATTTTACTTGCCTATTCTTGTTTTAAAAATTTCAAGCTTTACCAAATGGATGTAAAATCCGCATTTTTAAATGGTATTATTCAAGAAGAAGTCTATGTAAAACAACCTCCGGGATTTGAAAATTTTTCTAGGCCTAATGATGTTTATAGACTTAAAAAGGCCTTGTATGGTTTGAAACAAGCACCCCGTGCATGGTATGATAGACTTAGCTCTTTTCTTTTGCAAAATGGTTTTACAAGAGGTAAAGTTGACACTACTCTCTTTGTTTTTGAAAAAGGGCAAGATTGCTTATTAGTGCAAATTTATGTTGATGATATTATTTTTGGTGCTACTAATGAATCATTGTGCAAGAAATTTTCTAAGTTAATGCAAGGTGAATTTGAAATGAGCATGATGGGGGAGCTCAACTTCTTCCTTGGACTTCAAATTAAGCAATGCCAAGAAGGAATTTATATTTCTCAATCAAAATATACAAAGGAACTTTTGAAGAAATTTGGCATTGAAGAAGGAAGAACCGTCTCTACCCCAATGGCAACAAACGTCAAGATTGACAAAGATGAAAAAGGCAAGTCGGTTGATGAATCCAAATATAGAGGTATGATTGGTAGTTTACTTTATTTAACCGCAAGTAGACCGGACATTCTTCATGCCGTATGCCTATGTGCTCGTTTTCAAAGTAATCCCAAAGAATCTCATATGAGTGTCGTTAAAAGGATTTTTCGATATTTGAAAGGCACTATTCAATATGGTTTATTCTATCCAAAGAATGAAAATTTTTCTCTTAAAGGTTATAGTGATTCGGATTATGCGGGAAATATTGATGATCGGAAAAGTACTTCCGGATCATGTCAATTTTTAGGCTATTGCCTAGTATCTTGGTTTTCAAAGAAACAAAATTGTGTTTCACTTTCAACGGCCGAAGCCGAATATATTTCCGCGGCATTTTGTTGTACACAACTTCTTTGGATGAAACAAACCTTAGCGGATTATAAATGTTCTTTTGAAAGAGTTCCTATCTTTTGTCATAATATATCCGCTATAAACATTGCTCAAAACCCGGTTCATCATAACCGTACTAAACATATTGAGATTCGACATCATTTTCTAAGGGATTGTGTTTCAAAACGAAAAATTGAGATATCTTTTGTACCATCTCAAGATCAATTAGCGGACATTTTTATAAAACCGCTATCTTCCGAGACTTTTGCGTCAATACGAGCTCGGTTAGGCATAATGCATATTGAATGAGGCTTACGTTTGCATTTTGCACGTTTTTAAAACTTAGGGGCGAAAAATCGGATTTTTGGTTGAAAATTCGGATTTTAAAAAAAAACTGACAGACAGTGGGTTGAAATGGTTGAGGGCAACCGGTCGCCCTCAACCTCGACCGGTCGCCCTAAGCCTAAAATTGGATTAAAACCGTTCTGTCTTCAGCATTCTTCATTTTAACTTATTTTGGCCATTTTTTCGTCCCCTTTGCCAAAATCACACAAATTTCACTTCAAATTTGTTTTATTGCATATGTTTCATTTTTTGGACTTCATTAAGCTCGATTATCATCATCATTGCTCATCTTTACCGAATAAATGGTAAGAATTCTACTCCATTTGCTCAATTGGGTTGAACCCTTGAGATTTTGACTTATTTGCAAAATTCTTGATGCTAGTTTCATATGAATGTGATGAGTTTAAAATTTATGATGTATTGAATGTTGTTTGAACTGAATTGGTGATGAAATTTTTTGGCTTAAATGAATTTCAAAGGCGTTATATACTTCTAGTTTTATTCGACGCACGCCAAGTGTTCGACAAAATGTTTCAATGAAAAATTCATCACTTACATGATTCTCTCGATTTGAAAAGTCTTATAAGTATATAGAGATCATGTTTTATCAATCAAATGAGCTTTTGCAAGACAATTGATCAACCTTTCCCTTTTATTTGGAATTTAAGCTTCAATTTTCAATAAGCTCGATAAATCGATAAATTTGCGCACTTTGATATGAATATATGATGTTTTTATCGTGCTAACATTCTTTTTGATGATTCCAAAGGGGGAGAAACAGGAAAAATGCTCATACGCTCAAAGAAGTGAAAATAAGCGTGCAAGAAAAGCTATAAGCTGGGGCTCTTGAAAGCCATAAGCTGTGAACAATGCTTAGTCCATTTGATGTATTGTGGACTTTTATGCTTGACTAATGATGTTTTGTGACAGGGGGAACTTATAAGCACATGGAATTCAAGCTTAAGTTGTGAAAGCTAAGCTTTTAGCTTTTAGTTGTTGCTTGTATACTTGTTCTTTATATGCATGTTGATAGGGGGAGCTTGTGCAAAAATGATTTTGAAAAATCTTTGCTCCTATCCTTGTGTGCTTGTACTTATGATGAATCTTGCTTGGAATTGATTGTTGTTTTAAGACCGGAAAATTTATTTTGTTATAAAATCGACCTTCTAAAATTGTTTTGGTTTGTAATCATCAAAAAGGGGGAGTTTGTTAGATAAATGTTTTTATCAAGATTTTGATGATTTTGTTTTAATAAGTTTTTATACCAAAACAATGTTTTTATATGTTGCCCAAATACTCCTAAATGATTTAAAATGTTTTTACTAATTTTTGGAGTATTTCTTAGAGTTTTTAATTTGATAAAAATTGGACAACACTTTTGATGGTTTTGTTTAAATTGGTTTTTACACCAAAACTATGTTTATAAATGTTGTCTAAATACTCCTAAATGATTTAAAATGTTTTTACTAATTTTTGGAGTATTTCTTAGAGTTTTTAATTTGATAAAAATTGGACAACACTTTTGATGGTTTTGTTTAAATTGGTTTTTACACCAAAACTATGTTTATAAATGTTGTCTAAATACTCCCAAATGATTTAAAATGTTTTTACTAATTTTTTGGAGTATTTTTGAAGTTTATTTTTGAAAAAAATCGGACAACATTTCAAAGGGAGGTCGGCCAGAGTGCCGCCAAAGTGGTCGACCGTGCACCAAGATAAGAAAACACGAAACAGAGCTTACAGGTCTTGAAAAAAGAGGGAGGGGGACCGGTCAAGGGTGAGGTCGATCGGTCGCACCCTAGGGCGACCGGTCGCACCCCACCTCGACCGGTCGCACCCCCCTAGAACCCCTACCTGGATCGCACTATTTTTTAAAAACGGTCGAAATCTTCAACAGGGCAACCGGTCGCCCTATGTTAATTTTTGACTTCCAACCGTTGCAATCTGTGACAACATGATTTGCTTTTCAATTTTGTACAATATTTCTACATCTTGTGATCTTCTTTTTGTAGACAAAAGTGAAGATAGAGGAGCCTATGTTGGGAGCCTATGTTGGTGAAGCTTCCCTATAAATAGAAGATGAATTGAAGACACAAGACATAACACACACAAGCAAAATACACAACAAGAAATCTGCAAATTGTTCAAGCTTTCATTTTTACATTCTTGTTGTAATAGCCTAAGTACTTTCACTTGCACATCTTTGAGGTCTAGACTTTTTGATTCTTGATTACATTTGCACTCAATCTTTGTATTGGTTTCATAGAGTTGTAATCTTGAATTTGTCCATCATTCAACAAAAGACATCCTTGTGAGTATTCTTGTGGTAAGAATACACTTGGGTGATTTAGGTGATAGGTGTTTGAAGAGTGTGGTACTCTTCAAAGGTGGTGAAGGAAGATTGTGGTAATCTCCTTGAAGGTGTTGTAAGAGGATTGTGGTGATCCTCAAGGTGTTGTATTAATTGTGGTAATTAATAAAATCTTTTTCTTTTGAAATCCATCCCTGGAGATACTTTGGGTGGTAGAGGATTAGGCCCTAGGTGGGTTGAACCTCTTTAAATCAATGAGTGTTGTTTAATTTCCGAATTTACATTCTTGTCATTTACTTGTTGATTCGAAAAAGAGGGTGATTTGCGAAAAATCGGCATAATCTATTCACCCCCCCTCTAGATTATCGTAGCCACTTGGACTAACAGTAATTGGGGTCTCTAATGACCTTTAGAGCCACTCGGGGTCTTCCCCGAGTTCTGGGTCTCACGGGCTCTCGAGGTCCCATCCTATCGGGGTGTTGGGGACCTCTAGGTTCGAGTTGCTCCTAGGTCCTTGGGATCCTAACGTCATTAAAGATTCAGACGGCGCCATCAAGGTCTTGAGAACCGTCATGGTTGGGTTCGTTGGGGTCTTTAAGACCTTATTTTCACCATCAAGTTATCGAGATCTTGAGATCTCACTTGTGGGTTGGAGGATCAATTGGGATCCCTCTTTCTTTTTCTACACAAGTTATCGAGATCTTGAGATCTCACTTGTGGGTTGGGGGGTCACTTGGGATCCCTCTTTTTCTATTTTTGCACAAGTTTATTGAGATCTTTGAGATCTCACTTGCGGGTTAGGGGATCACTTGGGATCCCTCTTTTTCTATTTTTGCACCAGTTATTGAGATCTTTTGAGATCTCACTTGCGGGTTAGGGGGTCACTTTGGATCCCTCTTTTTCTATTTTTGCACAAGTTATTGAGATCTTTGAGATCTCACTTGCGGGTTAGGGGGTCACTTGGGATCCCTCTTTTTCTATTTTTGCACAAACACACCATTAATTACGATTATGTACATCATTTTGATTTCCAATCAAGGGATCCATTATTCTGGTCTCCGCAATGTTTAACAAAATGTGGGGTCAAGGGGTATCAACTTGCGCGTACGCGCCCCTTACCCTCTTTAACAAAAGGTGCCCATAATGAGCTATATGAATTCAGGTCTTATACTTCATGACCTCCATAACTTTTAACAAAACATGTGTTAATAAAGTTCCCCTAGTTTTAGCAAAATAGTAAGATAAAAATTGACGAAGGGCGAGTTATCCCTTCTAAGCGTAGAACCTTCGGAGATTTTGGGCGTTCCAAGGCCTGGAGAGTTCCTTGCCTTGCAGGTCTTCCAAGTGGTAAGCTCCCTTGCCGGAGACGCGAACTACTTTGTACGGGCCTTCCCAATTGGGATCTAACTTTCCCACATGCTTGGATACTTCGACCTTTTTCAGGATGAGATCTCCAACTTGGAAATTTATCTTCTTCACTCTCTTGTTGTACTCGTTCATCATTCTTGCTTTAGCCAGTAGGATCCTTCCATAAGCGCGTTCTCTCCTTTCCTCTATGAGGTCCAGGTCGGCTGCCCAGTTCTCTTGATTCTGCTCTCCATCAAAATTTTCAATTCTGTGAGTGGGCTCTCCGATTTCTGCCGGTATTATGGCTTCGGAACCATAGATCAAGCAGAACGACGTCTCACCCATAACCGTCTTCGGGGTTATTCTATAAGGCCATAGCACTCCAAGGAGCTCATCAACCCAATAGGTCTTCATTTGCACCAGGTGCGTCTTTAAGTGTTGTAGGATTATACGGTTCGCAACCTCCGTTTGCCCATTGGCTTGCGGGTTCGCCACTGATGAGAAGTTCTGCTAGATATTCATTTCTTTTCACCATGCCACCACCTTCTTTCCCTGAAACTGAGTTCCATTATCTGAGATCAAGATCCGAGGTACTCGAAACCTGCACACTATATTCTTCCACAGAAAGTTCATGACTTCGGTTTCCGTAATTTTTGCCACAATCTCTGCTTCTATCCATTTAGAGAAGTACTCAACAACAACAATGATAAACTTCTTTTGTGCCCTAGCTAGTGGGAACGGACTCAAGATGTCAATTCTCCACTGGTCAAATGGGCACGTTATGGGTATCGAGGTCATTGGTGCCGCCGGCTGGTGTGGCAGGTTCGAGTGTACCTTGCACTTCTCACATTTTTTGACAAACTCGGTGGTATCTTGAACCAGTGTTGGCCAAAAATACCCCTGGCGCATGACCTTTAGAGCTAGTGATCTGCCACCCAAATGATTTCCGCAACACCCTTCATGGATCTCCTACATCACGTACGTGGCCCTTTCTGGAGTTAAACATTTGAGCATGATCTCGGTTACCGACTTCTTGTAGAGGTTCTCGTCAATCATTTGGAACCGGGATGCCCTTACTCGGAGGCGCTTTGCCTCTAGCGGATCCTCTAGCAAGTGACCGTGTAGGAGGTAGTTCTTTATGTCCTCCATCCAGGTCTCGGAACATGAGATCTTGAGCACAAGACCCGCTGTAGGGCATAAGCCAATCGGATTTTTCTCAGACCCGATCTCAGGTCCTTCGGCTGTTAGGACGACCACTTTTCTGGAACTGACCCCTGTGATACTACTCGCAAATTTTGCCAACACATCGGCTCGCCCGTTCTCCGCCCTTGGGACCTGGTGAAGTTGAAATTGCTCGAAGCTCTCGATTAGTTTCTTCACTCGTTCCAAGTATGCTACCATGGTCTTTTCTTTGGCTTCATACTCTCCCTGGACCTGCTTTGCCACCAACTGTGAATCTGTGTAAGCTATTAACTTCTTCGCTTGGCATTTCTGCGCCAATTTTATGCTTGCTATCAAGACCTCATACTCCGCCTCATTGTTAGTCACCCCGAACTCCAATTTTAATGCAATCTCGAGTTCTAGGTTGTTAGGACCTTGCAGTAGAATTTCGGCTCCTCCCCCATCTGCTACTGCTGAACCATCTACATGAAGCATCCAGGTCTCTGAGATGGGTTCAATAGGGCTCGACATTTCTATCAGGAAGTCAGCTAGGACTTGATCCTTTATAGATGTTCTAACTTGGTACCTAATATCGAATTCTCCCAACTCCACTGCCCATTTGACCAAGGGACCCGCAAGATCCGGTTTACCCAAGATCTGCTTTAGCGGCTGGTTGGTTAAGACGATGACTACGTGCGATTGGAAATAAGGTCGGAGCTTCCGAGCCGAGGTAACCAAAGCTAGGGCTAGCTTCTCGACCTCAGAATATCGTTCCTCCGCCCCTTGTAGGACCTTGCTGACATAGTAAACCGGATGGTGAGCTCCCTTATTCTCCCTTACCAGCACTAAGCTCACTGCCTGATGTGATACTGCGAGGTACAGGTAAAGGGGCTCTCCCTTAACTGGCTTCGCGAGCAAAGGAGGTGAGGTCAGGTACGCCTTGAGCTCTTGAAAAGATCTCTCACACTGATCTGTCCACTCAAAAATTTACACATTTTTAACAGTAGCAAAGAAGGGTAGGCTGCGATCTCCGGACCTAGAAATGAAGCGATTCAAGGATGCTACCATTCCCGTCAACTTCTGGACCTCTTTGACGCTTTTTGGTGATGTCATCTGGATCACCGCCTTAATTTTTTGGGATTTGCTTCTATTCCGCATTCAATGACAAGGTAACCCAAGAACTTGCCACCTCTGACCCCAAAGGTGCATTTTGCCGGATTGAGTTTCATTTTATATCTCCTCAATACCACAAAGGACTCCGCCAAATGGCTTAGGTGATCATCCTCTTTCTCACTTTTTACCAACATGTCGTCCACATATACCTCCATAGTTACACCGATGAGATCTTTGAACATCATATTGACAAGTCTCTGGTAGGTGGCTCCCGCATTTTTGAGCCCAAATGGCATGACCTTGTAACAGTAGACCCCGGTATCTGTTATAAATGAGGTATTCTCCCTATACTCCTCGGCCATTGATATCTGATGATAACATTGGTACGCATCCATCATGCTAAGTAACGTGCAGCCAGCGGTTGAGTCGACCAGCAGATCAATGCGAAGGAGAGGATACGGGTCCTTAGGGCAGGCTTTGTTCAAATCCGTAAATTCGGTGCACATCCTCCATCTTCTGTCTGTTTTTGGTACGATCACGACATTAGAGAGCCAATCTGTAAACTGTACCTCGACTATGTACCCCGCCTAGAGTAGCTTGTTGACCTCGGCCTCTATTATTTTGTTCCTCTCATTTCCAAAGTTTCTCTTATTTTGCTTAACCGGCTTTACAGCGGGATCGATATTAAGGCGGTGAACAATGACCTCCGGGTCTATACCCTCCAGGTCCGCCGGTTCCCAAGCAAACACGTCGCGGTTCTTTTTCAGAAATTCGATCATCATGAGCTCTTGGGTTGGGGTCATCTGTGATCCGACTCTCGTTGTCTTCGCTGGGTCGCTCGGGTCCAGCTGGATAATGAGATACTCTTCCACCAGCTCCATTCGATAATCATCTGATTTGAACTTTTTACCCGAGCTCGACTCTCCCTGGCCCACATGCCTCATGGGCTCCGAGCTATCCTTCTTTACTTCGCTCTTTTTCAGGGACAAATTGTAGCATTCCCTAGCCATCTGCTGGTTACCCCGGACTTCCCCCACTCCAAACTTCGTGGGGAACTTCATTTTCAGATGATAAGTAGACACCACGGCTTGGAATAGGTTCAGCCCAGGTCTTCCCAATATTATATTGTAGGCAAAAGGCGCCTCCACCACCAAGTACTTAATCATGAAGGTTCTTCTACACGGCTTCTCACCTAGAGAGGTGGGTAAGTCAATTATACCCAGGGGTATGACCTCCTGACCTCCGAACCCCGTAAGGGGGGTCCCCACCGGTTTAATCGATGTTATCCCAAGATCCATCTTCCTTAGCATGCCCAGGGATATAACGTCCACTGAGCTGCCACTATCCACCAAAACCTTTTGCACAACAAAATTCGCCACATCCATCGTAATAACCATGGGGTCCTTATGCTCTAGGTCCAAACCTTGAAGGTCCGCCTGATCAAAAGTGATCGAGGGACCCTGGATCGTGTTGACCTGACCACCTCTAGCGTCCTCTGGTTTGTAAGCTCTTGCGTACCTCTTGCGGGCTCTCTGCGAGTCCCCGTTAGATGGTCCCCCGGTTATCACGTGTATAACCCCCTTGCGGGGCAGGTTATCTTGCCCGTGGGGAGGTGCCTGATCCGCTGGTCTCTTCCCTTTGTCTGGACCCTGCCTGTTACGCTCTGGCGACCTACTGCGGGACCTCCTCGCCGGGTTTTGTTTGTGAGCTAGTTCACCTTGTGCCTTAAGGTGCTGGAGGTACCCTTGTTGAATGAGCCTCTCAATCTCGTCTTTCAATTGGAAACAATCCTCCGTGTCATGCCCGTGGTCTTTGTGGAAATAGTAATATTTATCTGAGTTCCGCCTATTTGGAGTGGATCTCATTTTCTTTGGCCACCTCACCAACCTTGAGTTCTCAATGGCCATCAAGGCACGCAGTCTAGGTCCGTTCAAGGGGGTGTAGTTTTGGAATTTTGGTCCGTCCGACTTTGGCGGGTCTTTGTCACGATCTTTTTTAGATCTGTACCGACTCGGCTCCTTGGATTCTTTCTTGTCCTTGGCCCTCGCATTCTGGGACCACTCGCGATCTTTTAGGGAGTTCATCTCCTCTTCATGTATGTACCTTTGCGCCATCTCCATCAAGCTCTCCACATTGCCCGGGGGGTCTCGGGCTAATGCAGATGCGAAAGGTCCCTTTTTCAGAGCATGAATGGTGATACTGATCATCATATCGATTCTCAGTTCATCGACCTCCAAGACCTCATTGTTGAACCGATTAATGAAGTCACGAAGGGGTTCTTCCTCCCTATGCCGAATAGTAAAGAGGTATGTAGCCGATCTTTTAGCCTTCTTGTTGCTGGCAAAATGAAAAAGAAATTTCCTTACCAATTGGTCATAAGACACCACCGTACCCGACAACAGGCTTGTGAACCACTCCTGTGCTCGACCCGACAGCGTAGTAATGAAGATGCGAGCTTTAATATCATCTGATTGTCCGTATAGCTGCATCACGTGTTCGAATGTTGTTAAGTGTTCTTGGGGATCCTTGCTTCCATCATATCTAGGTAGGTCTGGGAGCTTGAAATTCGGGGTTACCACTTGTGTCAGAATCTCTTCACAGAAAGGTGACCCTCTCTTTTTCAGAGTGGACGTAACTGCCCCCTTCCTCTTCATCTCCTCCAATTTCTTAGTGGCGAGCTTGATTTGATCACTAAGCTCCTGCAAGTTATCGCCTAACGGTACTTGCGTCATGGGCACCCCCATCCCTTCGACCCCTAATCCCACTTTCTCCAGGGATCTGGGTCTTGGGCGTGGAGTCCTGCTCTCGGCTTCTTACTCTTGCTCAAGACCTCATGGGATACCCCTCTTACCCAGGCGCTTATGACCATCATTATCCTTAGGCAAGCCCGTCATGGGGTCGGGGTCGGGTAACCCCTTCTCCTTGTCCCTCTCCTTTGCGAGCTGTTGACTTCTCTCCATGACCAGCTTCTCAAAATCTTCCCTCCTCATAGAGATCATCTGGTCAGGGTCTTTCCTCCCCGTATCCGAAGGATCCGGGATAGATTGGGACGAAGAGAACTCTGGTTGTAGCACCTCTTTATCCTTCCTGGGAGTCTCTAGCACCCCCTTTTGAACATGCTTCAATGGGGTCTCCATCCTTCCGTACCTCGTTTTGGGTTAAAGGGAAAAGAATTTCCCACAGACGTCGCCAACTGATTTAGATCAGTGAGTTACCTTCGGGTCGTGGACTTTTGGGTAACCGGGTTCAAGTTCTTAGGTGACTTGAAATAGATGAACACACGTCAGGCTAGCCAGCGGGTGGTCCTGGCTAAGACCCTCCGATGCCTAAGTCAGATCGAGTTCGTGAGGTACGTGGGTACGAAGACAATAAATGTAAAAAAGTAAGTAGTAAAAGTGACAGAATGAATAGTTACCATCAAGTTACTGTAGCATGGTATTTATAGATATTCCTGGCAAATGTGGTTATGCCAAGTGTCATCATCTGAAGGGTGGATTTGTACTATGTTGTCAGGTGGATCAATGGTCCACCTTTCCGGGTCAGGCCCATTCCCCCAGTTTGTGTCGGATACGGGGCTCTAAACCCATTTTCGAGACCTCACTGTGTAGCCTCATGATCTAGCTGCCTTATCAAGATTGTCATTCAACTTTGGTCAACTTGTTTTGATCAAATTCTTGGGTTTGTTGAGACTAAGTCCACCACTTGAGCTTTACCGTTTCCAAGTTTCATCTATAAAATTCTTTGTTCTCAAAGATTTGAAAAGCTTCCTACTGACAGGGCAACCAACACTTTTACCAGTTTCTCCTATGTTATCGAAGCCATAGAAACAAAATTTTGATCTACCACTGAATTTTTCAGATGATGAAACACTTTCTGAACATGATGCCATGTTTGAGGTTCCTCACATCTCTATTCACACCTCTCCTAACATTTAAGCTCCATATTTTGTTGCTTACAAGAAATAGTTTCAAGGTCTTTTCTCTGCACTTTATGGACAAAAAGAGGGAAAGCCAGTGTGCCACAAGCTGGATAAGGACAAGAAGATGAAGCTTGGCCAAGCACATATGTAGGAGGAAATGTTGATGTAGCTGGTGCAAGAACTACAAGTGGTGAATAGGTTGTTGAAGCTACAACTGAAGTTGGCAAAGCTAATGCTTCTGATATTTTCTGGATAGTTTTCGTATGTTTTGTTAAAATGTTGAATACTTGGACTACAATATGATATGCTCTGAATATTTTATCTTTGATACCTAATGTTTAATTGTTGTGTTATTTTCTGTTAACATGCAGTTGTTATAAGAGGTGTTATAATATTTTTAGTCATAATCTGATTAACATTCGGAAATAGAGAGATTTGTAACTTAGTGAGAGTTTTGATGAGTTTAACCTAGTTGGATTTGATTTTGATGGTTTTGTCCAGCAAGACAAAAAGAGGAAGATTGTTAGAGTTACACGATTTGAATCCCTTGATGTGTTTTGATTTTGTTGGATTCTATAATTTGTCTTTCTAGACTTTAGTTCCATAACTAAAGGGACTTATATCTATAAGAAAAGATTATGTTGTAAATATCTAGATTATGATATATCTTATTAGGTGAGTTCTAAGTCAAACTTGTACTTAGATATATTAGGATTTGATATTGAAATGGTAATGATATGTTCTTGTAGGTTTCTTTAAAGACGATGATGTGCTCTACATCATACACACGAAATTCATGGAGACTTAAGAGTTGATGCTTCATCTCCAATCTCCCGCTCGACATCGAGTTGCTCAAATACAACGCCGTCGTGATGACAAACACTACAAGCATTGAAGAGCAAAACGCAAGTTTGACGAGGGCCATTGCATGACTCACAAAGCATGTCAATAGCAATACTTCCAAATCTCAAAGTTGATGAACAAAGTAGATAATGTTGATACGAGCCGTGTGATGGGCAAACAAGTTGAAACATTTGATGAAGTTTTGAAATCTGTGTGTCAACAATCAAATGAAAAGGAGAACTTTCCGGCAAAGGAGTTACAAGTATCGTCTGATGGTCTGATTCCAGTCGACCAAATTAAGAAGTTCATTATGGGGACTATTATATTTATTAATTAAAAAATAATAAAAATCAATAAATAAATGAATAAAATAATAAATATTACGGAATATTCATCTCTAGTATAAAAAGTGGTGTAAACTGCTGGAGATAGAGTACAAACCTTCACAAAAGTAGTGCATAATGTGCGCTAAAGTGGTGCAAACTAATAGAAATGCTCAGATAAGAAATAAATTAAATACATGATCAATTAGCTGGAAATTAAGTGTATGTAATGAATTACATACAAATTGCTTGTTTGTGTGAACCTCTTAAGGAAAATAACCAAAACCCGAGGCTGCGTTTGGATATGAAAGGGATTTTATTTTCGTTCCGCTGGAGAATATTTTTTGACCAAACATGCGATTGTTTATGAAATTTTTAAAAAATATTCTATTCTCTCACTTTCACTTTTTCTCATTTTTTCTCTTTCCAATCACATCTATACATTTTTTTCACAAAAAAATTAATCATTATTACACATTCTCCCACAAATTTCACTATTTATTCACTTACATATTTCTAACTACCAATCATATCCAATCATTATTTTACTATTCTTAAATCAAATAAACTTTCATCATTACTTTTTTATCTCATATCCAATCACACTCTCAAAATTTCCTTCCAAAATTTTTTTTACCACTATTCTCTAGCAAATGAAAATTTTCAAAATGATGTTGGTTAAAAATATACTGAAAGGTTTCTGTTTTCGGAAAAATGGCAAAGTGTATAGTCTAAGTCGAGGCTTGAATTGGATTCAGTCTCCGCAAGACGAAAACGCCCCGTATACCGAGTGCTTACGGTTCCGGCGCTCGCCTCTAAGATACAACGACTTTTTACAGTCCCGGTTAGTAGCACTAGCAAAACCGGAACAACATCGAACTACAAAGTGTTTGACAGCTTTCAAGCTTTTCAAGGAGGAAATGGGACAATATGCAAAATGCAATGCTCGATTTTAGTATTCTGATTATTTCGTATGTCTCTTCAAATAACAGGGGTCGAATAATATAGGCCTGAGGTGCATCGTATGGAAAGATCGCGTCTTTTGGCTCCAAAAGATACATTTGACCGAATGAGACAGGCCTTAGCAGGGGGAGCACGACCCGGGCGCACGCGGTCGTGCGCTGCGCGCGCACTGTCTTGTGCGGAAAAGTTCGGCACCTAAGACGACCCGACCCAGGCCTTGCGTATGCGCCGCCCGTCGCGTCGCAAAAAAAACTTCGGCAGGACGCACGACCCGACCGCACGGCCGTGCTCGTCCGAACGTTCCCAGGTTGAATTCATTAATTAATTTACAAAAATTAATTAAATCAGTTTAATTAATTACAAAAATTAATTAAACATTTATTTTAAAGGTTTTTGGTCCAAAAAGAATAAGGGCCTTGAAGCCCACGGCCCAGACCCGAGCCGAGCCGGCCGGCGGCGCGCGTGTGTGCTTTGAACCAAACCCACAAGCATGTAGGTCCTCACCCCTTTAAAAATTTGGGTGCCCCCAAGGGCCCAAACCCATATGTCCAACTTGGGATATATTAAGTGTGCAAACTTATTATCATTTTCTATGTGGGATGGAACATCTCTCCTTCCCCACATTTTCTATTTTCCATACCATTTATTTGTATTAAGTGGCTAACTTCTAGCATTAATTTCTCATTCACCCGGAATCGGTTTTGAGAAATTCCAAATGCTATTCTCATCTACTCTCTTAGTAGAATTTTTACAAATAATTTAATTCCATTTTTCACTAATGGAAACCACTTAATTATTTGGTCAAAATCGGGTCAACACCCCATTTATCAAAGACCAAATTCCAACAAATGAAAGCATATCCAAACGCACCCTAGATGAGTCTCTCTACTCCGAAAACTCATTACTATTTGTGCACATTAGTTGAGTTCTTACAATAACAAGAAAATGTAACATAACAAAAAAAAGAAAAAAGAAAATGCCCTGTTATGCATACGAGCAACATCTTTGACACTTTGCTCAGTTCTTGTAAGAGGCTACAACAAAAAACCACCTACTTTCACATTACAGAGTTAAATCTCGAACAAGGCTCATTGCCTCAACCATAGTCTCCCTAAACCTTGCAACATTAATTCTCACATTTTGTCCATTAAGGTACACTTCCTTCCCTGCTTGTACAGGAAGTGCTTTGGGGTCAGTAATGGCTGTATGGTCTCGTCGGCCAAACACTTTCAAAAGCGAGCTCTCCTCCGGTTCAATCTTATACCTCAGATAATGTACACTCATTGCACGAGCCGGATTTCCATAATAATTGGCCGCAGCCCATTCCAGGCCAATTAGATCCACTTGCACCATAACCGCACCATCAGGCAAGAACAACTCATTCGTAAGACCGGCTCCGTGAGCCCCAACGAAGACGCTGCACGAATTTATCATACTCGAAAACACTTCCAAATTTGATACCACTTTCGCTCTAGCAACGACCATCACTCGGAAGCCTAATTCTTCCATCATAGCGACTATTTCGTCTTCGTTTAAAATTCTTCTTGTTGTTCTGCGAGATAAAAGCATTACCGTCGGCCTATTAATCTGCGACACGTTGTGATATTTAAGATTTAATGATTCTCTAAGGAACTGCCTGAAATGGCTCATCGAAAGCCCTGTTGGGATATCGCTGGAATTCAAAGCGAGATGGCCGTGGAATTTTAGCCCGACTACCGCTCCTGGAAAGCAATGAATGGTTTGATTTGCAGACGGGTTCATTATTTCGTGAGATGTTAGCCGAGACAGGATGTTGTTGTATTTTTTCAGAAAAGGAGGGCTGTGATCCTCGGCGATAAAGAGCACGCGCGATTTGAATTGTGCGGTGGTGATGAAGAGAGGGATGATGATCTCGTTGATTTCATGGAACACGTTTCCGACGAAGCCGCTGGATGAGAAGATGACAGCTGGGATTTCGTGGTTGTATTGACAAACCGGTAGCGTGGTATTTCCTTGTAGTATTTTTACTGGTGTTACGGTGCTTAGAAGGACGTCGTCTTCTTGCCTTGCGTATGGCCGTATAACGGTTTCTCGTACCGGTTGATTAGAGGGAATGGTAACTGTCATTGTTGTGGTGTCAATCCAGACAGGTTTATTTGCAATACAGTGTTTGGAGTACACTTGAGTATTACAGGCAAAGCCTGTTGCTTTCAGCTTTTCTTGGTCTTCCCCTGTTTAATGGAATAACTATTAGTGAATACCAAAATTTTCATCAGATCAAACTTGAAAGGGAACAAAGAAATATATACAAACCCTTCACTAGTTTCGAGAGAAGAAAATCCAGGGATTCCTTTTTTTCTCCAACAGTTTCGTTGGTGTTAATTTTTCTGGTGCTGGAAATAGTTTCAGTGCTGGAGATATAGTGCAAGCCTGCCAATATCATAAAAAGAAGTACTAGTTTCAATTTCAGAAAAAAATGCGCCACAGAAGTAAGATAATCAAATGATATCAAAACGCGGTAAAATTACGTTGCTCAAATTGAATATTGTTCCTCCATACAACATCGGCATAGAACAAAGGGAGCACAAGTAAGAAAATCCATGGAGTTACTCGGAAAACCAGCTTTCTGGGCTCTTTCTCCATTCTCCAATAGTATGCAGACCTGCTGGAATTCTTGCACAGTATGCAAGAGAACGATTAATACGATGATGTCAAAAAAACCTAAGAGACTAAAAATATTAGCAGCTGATGAGATGTCAATTCTGCTATTTTCCTTCTAAAAAAAAAATTCTGCTATTTTCGGTTTCTCTGTCATTCTTTTAATATTTTAGTAATATTTATTTTCCTCATCTTATTCAACTACAAAGAGAAGACTTTTCAAGTACAGGGGGCATCTCTTTGGTTATAACTAATGCTCAAGAATCAAGATCATTTTTTATTTATATTTAGTTTGGCATTGATTTCTATTAAAACTATTAATCTATTATCCCCACTAGTATATTAATAGTTAGATGTTGAACAAGTCCTAGTAAGACCCTATTATTATTAGTTTTATACAACGCATAAACTTATTGATATAAAGTATTCAAAGCCTATGCTGAGGCTGCTGGTAGTAACATACAAAGCATAATCCAAACGCAGCTTCTATTCTTGTTGACAATTGTTTGAGGGCTTCTTAACTCGGAGAAACATATAGCTAATGACGTTTATATATGTTATATGAAACAACAGCCAATTGGAAATCGGTGGACAAACTTTACAAGTTGGAAACGTTTTTTATTAGAGCAAATGAATTTTGTAAGAATTTAATTTATTTTTAGAAAGGCATGGAAATTAAGAATTAGGGTGTCGATTTTGATGCCAACATCGGTAGGCGTTTAGTGCTTATAACAAAATTTTATAATCTCTTTGACAGCTAGGAGATCCATAGTTATAAGGCAAGTCCCTCGAATTCTGAAGTTTTTCTAAATTTTAATCATTTTATTTGATAAGATCATCCTCAAATTCAGAAAATGGAAATGTTATTCTCTTTCCCTTGCTGGTCGTGTTTGTCTCGTTAATTCGGTGATTACTAGTTCGTTTGTCCACACAATGATGGTTTACAAATGGCCCCGCACCTTGGTCAAGCAAATGGAAAGGACTATGCGTAACTTCATTTGGACTGAGGATGTTAATTCAAAGTGGTCGGTGGTGGTTAGTTGGAATCGGTGTTGCACGCCAATCGAAGGGGATTGGGCGTTCGATCGATTGTGGCGGCTAATACAGCTTTCTTGATGAAATTGGGCTGGAATGTCATGAACTCACACTCAATGATCTACAACACCCTTAGGCGACGCTATTTAACGGCAGATGGGGCGGTCCGGAGATCGTTTATTACTTCTTCTATCTGGGACGGGATTAGACCTTGCATTTCGGCTTGCTTGGATGACTCTCGTTGGATCCCAGGGGCTAATTCCGAGGTATTATTTTAGATTGATAAATTTTATGGGGACCAAGGTTACTCTATAGCGCAACTGGGGATACAAATTGGTATCCCACAAGAGTACAAACACTTATTTCACCATCGCATTTGGTCGGACTACTTTTATGATGGGACCACAATGCACTTCACCTTCTCGTTTGTGGAGGCTTATTTGGATCTCGTCCGGACTATCGTCGGCGAGTCCTATTGCCCCGAACTCGAGGGATACGCATGTATGGTGAATTCGGAGGACGATTTGTTACTTTTGGCGCAAGGTAGCATATGTTCACGTTCGTACCCGTTATCCATCTTCGGAGGTCAAGTGGGGTTCTTGGATTTGGTCGCAACACATCCTGGAACGCAGCGTTCGATGGTGACGTGGTGGGCTATCCACAATCGATTGGGTTGTAGAGGTTTTGATTTATTATGGGCCGGGGGCTTTTTGATCGCCCTCGGTTTTGCACTTTGTCGTCGTGTGTTTGCGAGAATCGGTTAACCATTTATTTGTCTCTTGTGTCTTTGCGGGGGGCTCTCTGCGATGGATTTTTGATTCGTTAACGTTCACCCATTTGAGGCTCACGCTTTTAATGAATTCTGGTGCGTCTAATGAACTTTCATTTCAATGAGTAAGTTGCTTTTCCTCGGCGTGTGGCTATCCTTTCCTGATCCGCTCATTTGGCATATCCGGAATGAGTTGGTTTTTCACAACAAAAAATCGGGCCGGTCGATCGCGCTACTATCCATCTTCGGGTTCTCATTGTTGAATCATCTTCATTGGATCGGGGATGCATGAACAACGACCAACAGGACCTTCTCATCTGCGTAAATATTCTGCGAGTTCTGGCGGTTCTCTCACATCAATATATCAAACAAGTTAAATCATTGGCTAGACATGCACCAAGATCGTGGAAGTTAGTTAAAACATTCAACAAGAGTTCATTAATCTACTTCCAAAACCCTAAATCACAAGGCAAAAACCCCTCCCCGTTGGATCAAGATGAATACGGACGTCGACAATCGCTTATTCGTTCTTCAAGCGCGCAACCAATCTCACAAACTTCCGGGTTTTCCTAAAATTGTAGAGGTTTTTTTTCCCCAGGGTGTTTCGTGAATCGTTGTGGTTCGAGCTATGCATTTGAAGTGAATTGGTCGCAAAATGTGGGCGATTCAAGATGCTTTTGTCGAGGATGGACACACTTTGGGCCGAGCCGGATTCGATGTATGTGGTGAACTTGCTTTGGAGAAGAGATCTGCTACCCGTGCGAGTTCCCATGGCGCCACCTTGGCACTTGGCGATACACCTTGCATCTTCTCGCTCATATGGATTTTGTGGTCTCACATATATTTCGGGAAGGCAATCGGGTGGCAGACATGTTGAGCAAGAAAACGGAGTACGGTACTTGGTGGGGCGTCCCGCCTCCTGAGCTTGTACATTATCTCGCTGATGACTATGTTGGCCAATCCAATTATAGGTTTGTTACCTAGTGCGTCCTGGCTTCAAGTTTCTTTTCCCATTTTTGGACGCTTTCACTCATGGGAGTACTCTTTTTCCTGCCAAGGGTTTTCCCCACAAGGGTGAGTTTTACCTTGGGAGGTTTTAACGAGGCCCCAACCATTCAGTCATTTGGTCGGCTTGTGACCATTTAGTTTTCTATTATGACATTGTTTCCAGACTTATTTTTGGTTATCTGATCAGTCTGTGATCAGGAATACTCTCTTTTCATTTTTTATATATATTTCGAATTCATTTAAAAAGTTTGACAAATGTAGGTAAAGAGGAATATTATTCATTAAGAAGTGACCACAAGTCCAATTTTCTATTCTCTTTCTGTTTTTCGATCCTTTGAACTAATCAATGTTTTATAACCGATGATGAAATTCAAATTTGGCAACATTAATGAGTTCTTAATATACATAGGAACCACAACGTCAGGGGCCGCCTGCCGTTGTATTTTCTAGATAAAAGCAGGAAAATAAAGACAAATTAGAAGAATTAACAAGTGGTCTTGCGAAATGACTAGCCTTTTTGGAAAGTTATATACAAATTCTCTTGATTAGATACTTTGATTTTTGATCTGGAAAATACTTGAGTTGTAATTTTGTCCACTTATCAGTTATCACAAATTGATGGAAACTGCTATTCTTTCATCGTTTTGTCATTTGGGGTGAAAATATTCATGTCTGCCAGGACCATATTTTGATTGCATTCCCCCAATTAATTAAAAACATGTAACCTCGGCTTAAGACGAGCTACATATGGTTATCTGATTTAAAAACATAATAAGAAAATTGAAACGATTGGATCCATTTTTCCAAATTATCACGTATCGTACACGTTCCGATCAATTTGCAGTCGCAATCCTGCGTGCATCTAGACTTTTCCCAACTCTCAAGTCAACACTGATGCCTTACCCCTCTTTGCGTCATGACTCATGTGTGCTCCTTTTTTTTCTTTTTCTTTTTCTTTTTTATTTTTTTTTATTTTTATTTTTTGTGTAGTGAGAGGGATGGGGGAGATGTTAGCATCCATTGCACGAAAACTATCTTGATTCGCATTTTGTTATCTTTTTTATTTTTCTTATACTGGAATCTTATGATCATGGTAATGTAATTTACTTTCTCTGCCAAGTGGCCATGATTTCTACTGGTTTTAAAAGACTAATTTATAAATTTATATTAATCAATACATATGCCATGTCAAGCTGAGGATGCTAAGTGTATGTAATTTAATTTGTTCGGGAGAAGAGAAGGCGGAAAACCAGTTTTCTTGATAGTTTTGTCACAAGAAGTAAAAAAAAAAAAATGAAAATAAAAAGTATATCAATGACAATGATTCTTTTTGCTGGCCCTCCAAGCAATGAATGAAATGAAGGCAAATATCCTGCTTTACAGAGATATAAAAAAACATGACTTATCTTTAAAATTGTAGGATCGAGGCTCTGGCTTTTCTATATTTGCCAGGATGAAAAAGAAATCCAAAATTCAGGAGGAAAATCTTGAGACCTAAGAGATATAAAGTACTCCACAATTTTTCATATTATTGCTCCGTAACATCTTGATGCCTTAAAGATTTCCCCGATTGCTCAATTGTATAACAAAACCAAAAGGTTTTGCTACGTACAATTAAAGATCATCATATAAATAACTAGATGTAAACTTTAACAACTGAATACACTTTATGAAATCACAGAATTTGATAAAATGGAAACAAAATGTGCCTTGAACTTCCAGGCAATAAATATAATATGACGATTATCCTTGTATGTACACGCAGGATGCATTGATCCTTTTTTCCCAGAACAATCTCTTTATTCACCTCCCCAATCAGTAACAATACTAAGTGCTTCAACAAGCGTCTCCCTAAACCTAACCAAATTAATCCTCACATTCTGCTGATCAAGAAACACAGTTCTAGCCGCCCTGTATCCGCCATTTCTGTACACAGATCCAGGATCAGTGACCACCGAACTATTACGTCCATACAATTTCGAAAGCGAACTCTCCTCCGCATCAATCTTGTACCGCAAGTAGCGCACGCCCATCGCACGAGCAGTATCGCCATAATACGTATTAGACGCCCACTCCGTGCCCAGTAATTCGACTTGCACCATAACAGCACCAGAAGGCAAGAAAATCTCGTTCGTCAGGCCGGCCCCATGAGCTCCAACCAACACGCTACAAGAATTAATCAGCTGCGAAAACTTGTTCAGATTCGATATCACTTTCGATCTTCTAACTACCATCACTTGGAACCCTATCGTCTCCATCAGCGTAATAATTTGTTCTTCATTCAGAAACCTCCTGGTATTCGTACGAGACAAAAGCATTAGCCTCGGCCTAGTTATCTGGGACACGTGCGCGAATTTCAGGCTGTAAGCCTGTCGGAGAAAATGCCTGAAATCGGGCATCGCGTACCCTCCTGGAATATCGCTCGAATTTAGAGCCAAATTGTCATGGTATTTGAGACCGATTACTGAACCTGGGAAACAGTGAACACTTCGATTCGCGGATGGGTTGATGACGTCATAAGTCGACAAGCGAGACAAAACATTTCCGTATTTGGTCATGAATGATGGCTTGTAATCCTCGAGTATGAAAATTACCCGGGATTGGAACTGTTTGGTAGTTATAAAGAGAGGGATTATAATTTCATTCATTTCGTGAAATACGTTTCCCGTGCTGCCGGAGGAGAAAATCACGGAGGGGATATGGTGGTTGTATTGGCAAGACGGGGGAGATGTGGTGTTTGTGTATTGAAGCATGTGGACGGGTGAGATTTGTTTGAGTTCATCTTCTTGTCGCGCGTAAGGCCGAATTACTGTTTCTTTCGGCAAATTTTGATCGGAGGGTATGTAAACTGTCATGTTGCTCGTGTCGATTTTTACAGGTTTGTTCGACACACAAACGATAGAGTGAACAGCTTTATCGCACGCGAAACTTGTTGAATCAAGTTTTCGTCGATCCTCCCCTGTTTTTACAGCATATATAATAGCAGCTTAAAAATGCATGTTTTAATTTAAATTGTAAGAAACCAGAAATGAATTACACACACCTCTTACTAGTCTTGCTAAATGAAATTTCATGAATTCCTTGTCCTCAAATGTTTTGTTGATGGCTTTTCCGCCACTGAAGCTAGTTTCGGAGCTAGAAAAGTACTGGATCCCTGCCAGTTCCAAAAGAATTTATATATCAAGTTAGTCATAATTCGAGCTAAGGAAACATGTAAATTAATAAAAATAAAAACAGGTAGAATTACATCGATCAAATGGGATTTTGTTCCCCCAGAAGAAATCAACACCAACACAAAGGAAAGGCAGGGCAAGTAGGAGAATAATTGGAGTGGCACCAAAAATTAGTCTCTTGGGCTCCTTCTCCATCTTCCACTAGTTTACAAAGTCAGCTTACAACAAGTCTTTTTATTTTTTGCATGTTAAGAAAGACAGGAATAAGTATGATCGATGAATTAGTTGGTTATTCTTGAAGACTATAAAACTATTCTCAGCTGATGATCTGTCAATCATGAACTTCTATCTTTCTTAAATCTGTCATTCTTTGCACATTTTTTATTTCTCTAATCGCCAATCATTCTAACTATTTTATTTTAGGGATATTTACAAAAACTACGATGAGGCTTAGCATAATTACAATAAACTCTAGTTATCTTTCAAAATCACAAATACCCCCGAGGGTGCAATTTGTAAAATAGAAACAAATACCAATAGTACCTATATTTGTGATTTTGAAAGATAACTGAGTTTGTTTTTGTAAGTAGGTTAAACCTCGGAGTTAGTCTTTGTAATTATCTCGTTATTTTATTTCCTACGACCAGCAAGTCTTTGAACCGCGGCAAGGCATTTCTTCAGTAGCTAACACTTGGAATATTATTCGTGAATGGCTAGCTAGTGTGTGGACTTGTATTTTAAGATCCAAATTGTTAAATAAATTAATATTATTTTAGGCCAAGCTTGTTCAGGCACAAATATAAACATAATTAAGGGATTCAAAAGTCAAAATCGTAATGCAGAGATCGCGTGTATTAGCACATGGTCGTTTAAGAGGGACTTTGATGGAGTCATTAGTTGAAGGCCGGTGATAAATTGTGCTCTGAAAATCAGAAAATAATTGCCAAGATTAGACTTTATTTGTGTGTTTGTTTTTCATTATAATTAACATAAAAGTTCATTTCTTATTTTCTTTTTGTAGTTTGGATGTTTACTGATTACAAGAAATGACTAAGTGTTTGGATAATCAGGCTAAGCCGGTATTTAATACAGTCTCCGCAATACGAAATCGCGCAGTATATATACAAAGTGCTCATGGTTCTGACGATCGTCCCTAAGATACAACGACTTTACTGTTTCGACTTAGCAGCACTTGCAAAAGTCGAAACTACAACGAACTAAAGTGTAAGGCTTTAAAACTTTGAAGGAAATGATATCAATATGATGTAATGCAATGACTCGATTTTAGGCTGATTATTTCGTGTCCGATTTCATCTGCATGGGCCTTGTATTTATAGGCATTAAGGTGCCCGATGAAAGGATATGTCTTTTGGATCGAAAAAACATATCTATGGCAAAAAAATGCACCTGGTTGCTCAAATAGGTGCATCGGTTGAACGTCTTGGCGTCTGCGCACACTGTCGTGTCGCCTAATTATGCTCGTTGTTGTCCGCGGTCGCGCGCGCCGAAGACGCTGGCGTTGTTAAGCCGCGCCTGACTCAGGCCCACGCACACCCGTGACGCCGCTTATAATCTGGCGTCAGTCTGCACCACCCATTTGTTGGAAATAATTATTTAATTAATAAAAAAATAATTAATTAATTTTAAAGGGTTTTAAATAAATTTGGTCCAAAAAATATAAAGGCCTTGAAGCCCAGGTCCACAACCCACGACCCGGACCGGGCCGGGCTGGCGGCGGCGCGCGTGTGTTTTTAATCAAACCCACAAGCATGTAGGTCATCATCCCTTTAAAAATTTTGGTGCCTCAAGGGCCCAAACCCAATTGTCCAAATGTGGGATAGAGCTTTTCTCCTTCCCCATATGTTTCATTTTTCATACCATTTTTTAGTTTTAAGTGGCTAACTTTTAGCATTAATTTCTCATTCACCCGGAATTGGTTTGGAGAAATTCCAAATGTCAATCTTATCTACTCACTTAATAGAATTTTAACATATAATTTAGTTCTATTTTTCACTAATGACACCACTTAAATATTTGGTCAAATTCGGGTCAACACCCAATTAACAAACCAGATTCCAATAATCCCCTACATGAATGAAATTAATCCATGCGTGTATGCAGATTCGCTTGAAAGTCTCGGCGAATTATTATTGTATCTGGATAGGTAGCTTGTGACTTTGAACCTTCTGTAGTAAAATACTATCGAATTTACTAGCTGCTTAGTGACACGATGTCTTGAACTACTCAGTCGTTTGTGTAAACCAAGACAACAGTACTTACATAATAACAATTCTAACACTTTTTGTTCTCACGTTGTGTCCATTTTGGCCCTGGACCATATCTTAGATTCATAAGTGTTTCTTTGAAGCAGCTATTACTTCTCACTTATATAGGTGATCTCCTATTGAAGAGTATCCTGCCATACTCCACCTTTCGGTATAGGAATTATTAAAAGCCTTAAATATAACCTCACCACATTCAACATGTTTCTATTTCACTTGGAAGTTCCGGGAATAAGCTAACACATTTTCCAACTGTTCAGCTGAACATTCATAACTTAGTTGTCCCATTGAACCAAGGACTTGGGATCTCCAATTCACAAGGTTGGGTTACCGCTATGAACATTTTTTATTTTGTGGATTTTAAACTCATTCCCCTTAACAATTTATAAAATTGATCTCGATTTATTCCTTTCGTGAGCGGATTCGCTAGGTTTTCCTTTGACTTCACGTAGTCAACTGAAATAACCCAATTCAAAATCAACTGTCTAATGGTATTGTGTCTTCGACGAATATGTCTAGACTTACCATTATACATACTACTTTGTGCCCTTCCAATTGCTGATTGACTATCACAATGTATCAAAATAGCAGGCACCGGCTTATTCCAACAAGGAATATCTTCTAAGAAGTTTCTAAGCCATTTTACTTCTTCTCCAGCTTTATCTAAAGCTATGAACTCGGATTCAATAGTGGATTGACCTATGCACGTCTACTTAGAAGACTTCCACAACACCGTTCCTCCACCTATTGTGAAAATATATCCACTTGTGGACTTGGAGTCTTTTGTGTCTGATGTCCAATTGGCATCACAATATCCTTCTAATACTACTGGATATCTCGTATAAACTATTTCATAGTTCATGGTATACTTTAAGTATCCATGTACCCTTGTCACAGCTTTCCACTGATCCTTACTTTGGTTACTTGTGAACCTACTTAGCTTACTCATTGAATATGCAATGTCTGGACGTGTACAATTCGTTAAGTACATAAGACTGCCAATTACTGTTCGCCAAAAATATTTGGATATTACAACTGCAAGTGTACAGTGTAGTTTATAGGATAATGGAAAGCAAGATCGTATTCCTCAGGGATTGACTACGAAACACTTAGGCTATAATAACATCGATTCCAATTTTACTGAAGCGACTGAATATCAAGTTTTAGTAAAAATTGAAAATAAAAAGAAAAATAAATAAATTTGCAAACCCCACAAGTATTTTCAACAACAACGGAAGCAACCTTAGACACATAATCTCAACATGTTTCATCAATATTAAATCCAATTAAAGTTTTAAAAACCAAGTCATGCAATTCTATGTGTTCAATTCCTAAGTTAGTCTATTCCCCCTCCCAGGCGGTGCATAAATATTATATTAATAACATTGTAGGTCTCCCGACTCGATACAACTATTATTAACTCCCAAAAGATCTATGAATTGAATGACTCCCCACAAACAGTTGTAGGTCTCGCAACTTGATACACCCGTTTATGTCTGAATTTGATTTCCGTCTTTGTTAGAACTCCTCTTCCAAATTTTGCACTAACAAATATAACATGCTAATTATTGATCAGATAAAAATCAATTAAGAATAAGCACTCGAATTCATAAAATAGAACACATGAATTAATTAAGAAAATAATTAATAAAGATTTAACAAGAATCCACAGTTTTGATTATGCCCTAAGATATGAAAGATTAGCCAAACATTGATAACTAATTCATAGACAAACTTGGAATCAACATTGTGACATAGTTTAAGCACAGACAAGAGATCTAAACTAAGAAAGAAAATCCCTTCTTGTCAGGATGGATCTTCCTTCCAAGCCTTCGAAGCTCTTGTGCTTCCGTAGATGCGAAAAGCCTTGTGGTCTTCTTCGTAACCTAGCCCTACTCTCTTAGAAGACCTTTGATCTTGTGTTCCTGTGTAATTTGGTGAGTTGTATGGTGTATGAATGTTGTTATTTTCGTGCAGCCCTTGGGTTCCTTATACAGGTGCTTGGACAGATCACTTGTAGAGTTTGAGTGGAAAAAGGACACAAAAATCTGAAACAGCTCGTCACACGGTCCGACCGTGTAGCTTCACACGGCCACTCCACACGGCCGTGCGACTTATTTTCGTCCCCTGTTTCGTTCCAACTTCACACGGACATGTCTTCATCGCACGAAAAGGTCACATGGCCGTGTGGTCCCACGCGGTCCGGCAGTATGACATGTGTTTGTCCAGTTTCTTTGTCTTTTCAATCTTCTCTTTGCACTTGTCAATCCTATTCGAGCCTTCCAACTGATATTTCTTCAATTAAGCTCCATTTCCTGTAAAAAGTTACAAGAATACACAGTATCATGCCCTTCTAAGGAAACCAAGTAAAAACACACTAAATATACATGCGAATGTATCAGTTATATACCATTTTCAGCCCCTAAATGCACGTATATTTTACAAGTGACTTGACTTGAGCAAATAGAATTTAAGTACACAGACTTGCAATTCACCAACCCAATTTTTTTTTTTATCTAAGAATCATTCTTTCAAGGTATTTTCTTTTTCAACTCAACTCCACCCTTTTTCTCCTTTTTTTTTTTTTTTTTCATTCTTAGGCCTTTTTGCCTATGTTTTTCTTTAGCCTCAAGCCCTCAATTTTTCACAATTTTTAGAATTTTTCTTTTCTTTCTTCTCCTTGTGCTCAATTTTTTCTCTCTTTTTTTTAAGAGATTTTTTCTTTCTTTTTCGAGCCCATTCTCCTTTCATTCACCTAGATACTGCTCATCCCTCTTTCTTTTGCCAACTTTCTCTCTTTTTTTTCATAAATTTTCACCACATCTCCCCCAAACTTGTTCATTTTCTATAAGCTCAAGAAATTTCAGGGATAAAATCATTTTCTCATTTTAAAGATCAATGTGGCTAACAATAAAGAGTTTTGGCTCAAAATTGGCTAACTAGGGAATCATGAGTTCATAGGTAGGATTTTTAGACTAAGTAGGCTAAACAAAGATGACCTTAAATCATTTTCAAAAATTGCACACACACGAAGTTCTAGAGTTCTAGCAATCATGAATGACACACTTAAGAAAAAAAATAAGTTGCATAAGATAAAGCAGTTTAAGGCACAAAAGCTCACAGGCTTATTTTTCGCAATATGCTCAAATACCCAATTTTCTTAACTCATGCCAAACAAATAAAAGACATCTCTTCAACCATTCATCGCATTATTCACAAAAATATGTCATCTCACAAAATGAAATGCTCATAGTAAAAATCATACGAAAGTGATGCTCTTTAGAAAATCTTGATTAAAAACACACACAAAAGTAATTAAACATGCTAAAGCGATAAATGTGCTAAAAAAAAATCAAATAAAAATCGATAATAAAAAAAATTCGAAAAATTTTATGCAATTTTTTTATGCGCTACATGAAATCCTATATGCAATGCAAAAATGCAACAGTACTAAATTACACAATCTTGATAATCCCCCTAAACTTAAAATATTATTCGTCCCGAACATATGAGGAAATTATCAAAAGTAAAGAAGAATGCATAATAAGTACTTACATGGATCACTGTGGTGGTGGAGGTGGAGGGTAGTGGCCTTGTGAAATATGCCACTGATCCCTACGAGACATCATCTCGTACATGTACTGCTGCTGGGTGATAGCATCGAATCTATGTAAATATTTAGCGTGATACTCATCAACATTTGCTGTCAACTGATAAGTATCATCTATCAACTTGCCCACATCGGCTTCCACCCTTTGTAGCCTATCACTCATGCTAAATGGTTGGTTACCCCTTGTCTAGAGGATTCCGACGCATCCCTCATAGGCTCATCGCGCCCTTCTTGAGCAGCAGCCCCCGTTCACCTCTCATTAACCAATTACCCCTATTTGTTATAGATGTAGCTTCTGGGTTAGGGAACCTAACTTTTGTTCTATTTGCCTGATTTAGCCTGTAATTACGCCCATCGAATTGAATTATTTCCATAGCAGATAAAATAACCAATCAATCAGTTTTGGCCCTGCGGCCTCCGCATACCCTTCAAAGCTAACATTAAAATATTCAGCAATAGGAGTAATCATCCCCCCAAATACAAATTCCTCCCCTATCATATTTTCTCACTCTATCAAATTGTCGGGCTATCATAGCCCTGGCATTTGGCACAACCTCCATCCCCGACGCCGTACACCAAATAATAAATAACTCATCTACTCGGAAGGCCCCTTTATTTTCCTTCCTTGCAAAAATCATTTCCGCTAATGCTCTTTGTACATAGCAGAATAAGGGGTTTCGAATGCTAGATGCCTTCAAAGTACCCAGCGTGTAGATTCGTTTACCAATTATATCCCTCCAAAATCGATCCTTATCAAAATCCTCATGCTCGGCAACCCCATAAGCCTGAGTTCTATATATTTTATTTAAATCATCAATTGACAACTCCCTCGGCTCATTCGCTAACCGGAACCGAATCCCCATCAAATTCTATTTTCGAACTACTAATTCGAAACTACTCAAGAACTCAAGCGTATAAATCGAATAAGTAGCCCAATGCCCACTTAATAATTCATGTCAATCCACCCGACCACACATAGCCCAAAAATCTTCCAATAAACCCAAAAACAAGAGTAGGTTCATTGAGATACCTTGTATTTATCCATAGTCGATAATAGAGTATCACCCATCTAGCCGGTGTGTTTCATTAGGCAAGATGACATTCGACGCTTCCGGTTCGTCGGCCGCGTATTTCAATTGTGGCTCGTGTTTGGGCTCCAGAGTTGGTTCCCTTCTTCTTCTCGTGTTCCTTCTTGTTTCTCTTTCACCCCTAGAAGCCATGAAAACTAAATTTATGAGGTGTAAAAATATGAAATTTGAAACTTTGAAAATCCCCAAACTTGGTGTAGAAATTGAAAAAATTGAAAATTTGACGGCTTAAGAGGATGGGTTTCTTGAGAAGTTGAAGAAATTGTATTTTTGGGGTGAGATTTATAGTGAATTTGGAAGAGATTTGGAGAAGAGTTTGAGAATTCTGGGAGAGAATTTTCGAGTTGTAGGGTTTGAATAGGAGAAAGTGAGAGAAAAATTGAGTTTAGGGGGTGAAATAAGGGAATCTTTCGCGAATGACGGGCCACATGGCCCGTGCGGGCCAGGTCGTGCGGCCCTGGGCGCCCAGCCCTTGTGCCTGCCGCATCCCACACGCCCGTGTGATGCTGGTTCACTCGCTACGTCACACGGCATGGTCGTGTGATGTAATTTTCCTTTTTTTTACACGGGAATTTGCCGTGACGCCTCCTACACAACAACTCACAAAACCAAACACAACTAAAAATTAAGTTAATACAAAAAAAAATTGAAAGTAAAATTTAAATAAATTGAAGGTGATCAAAAATTAAAAAAAAGGAAATAAGTTGGGTTACCTCCCATAAAGCGCTAAGTTTTACGTCTTCAGCCAGACTTGATTTCTACAATCACTGTCGTTGAACTGTGTCGGTTAAAATATGTGAGCCCCGAAAATCAGTACCACCCATCAGACGAATGACATTGCATTGTTCTCTCGGATTTTGTTCTGTGTCGCTTGGGAATTTGCCCTTTTGATGTTAGCCTCCCACTATAGTTGCAATCTGGGCTACTTGTGTTTCTAGAAATTTCAATCTTGCATTTACGTTCGTGGTCAACTGAGTGACCTATTACTCGATTCTATCTATCTTTGCTTCATCCTTGTTCAGTCTTGCCCTAGTTTTTCCAATAAACGAGGATATAATCTCCTCTACGGATGATTTCTTTTCATTTGACTCCGCTCTGCCTTGATTACCCACATTAAATCCCGGAGGTGGCTGCAAAACTTTTTTATTATTAGCATAAGAAACATTTTCATGGTTTCGCACCCCCTAATGATAATAATTGGGTGTCTGATTATTTCTATAATTGTTGTTGAAGTTTCTTTGTTGTCCCACAAAGTTTGCTTCTTCTTCAACAACAACAGGATCTCTTGGAGTCACTTGCTGCATCGCATCCAGTTTCGTATTTAGCAAGGATACCTATTCTGTGAGCATGGCGACTTTCTCAGTCTGAACCTTTGCCACACGTTGGAGATTAGATCTCTCGGATGGCCATTGGTAACTATTATTTTTCATCTCCTTTAACAGTTCTAGTGCCTCATTTGGATATTTTCCTAGCAGTGCACCCCAGATGGAGCATCTATAATCGTTCTCTTGTTGCCACTCAAACCATTATAGAAATACTAAACCTGTTGGTAGCCGGGATATCGATGTTGAGGGCACTTCCTTAGCAATTCTCAGAATCTAATTGCCTAAACTGGGCGATTTCAGATTTTAATTACATCGTTTTACTAGGGGGAAAGTATTTGGCTAAAAACCGCTGACTTAGTTCAGCCCAATCTGCTTCTGGTGGTGTTAGAGAGTATAACCATCCCTTAGCTTTATTGCGCAGAGAGAATGCAAAAAAGCAACATCGAATGATATCATCAGAAACACCATTCATCTTAACAGTGTCGCATATTTATAAGAATTGCACCAGATGCGCGTTTGGATCCTCAATGGCTCTGCCCCCAAACTGATTTTGTGACACCATCTGGATCAATGCAGGCTAGGTTTAAAAGTTATTTGTATTGATCATCAGACGGGTCACACCCCCATAAGTTCGACTAACCTGCGGCTAGAAGTAGTCTCTAATCGCCTTGTCGCGGGCCTTTCCACTATTCGGTCCTGTGCGTTTGACCCAGGTGGGTGCTCCTCATTGATTCTGTTGTTCACGGCATTCTGATTAGTCCCCTCCGCCATTGCTTTAGATCTTTTCCTTAGGTTTTTCTATTTTTTCGATTTCTAAATCAATGGGTATTGGCCGGGTAGATCTAGAACGCGTGATCATGCACTATCTGCACTCAACAAAAACAATGTTAGAACCGAAGAAGAGAAAAGTAAGAAAGAATAAAATAAAAAATCGAAAAGAAAAAAAATAAAAAATATTTACAAAATGCTTTAATTAAGATTGAACTACTTATTACTATATTTAAGTAGAATCTTTTAATCCCCATCAATGGCGCCAAAAGCTTGTCCGACAAAAATATTTGGATCTTACAACTGCAAGTGTTGAGTGTAGTTTATAGGATAATGACTAGCAAGTTCGTATTCCTCAGGATTGACTATGAAATACTTAGGCTATAATAACATTGCATTTCAATTTTATTGAATCGACCGAATATCAAGTTTTAGTAAAAATCGAAAATAAAAAGAAAAATAAATAAATTTGCGAACCCCACAAGTATTTTCAACAACCATGGAAGCAACCTTATGTACATAATCTCAACATGTTTCTTCAATATTAAATCCAATTAAAGTTTTAAAAACCAACTCATGCAATTATATGGGTTCAATTCCTAAGTTAGTTAGTTCCCTCTCCCGGGCAGCGCATAAACAGTAGATTAATAACAATTATAGGTGGCTCGACTCGATACAATTATTATTAACTCCCAAAAGATCTATGAATTGAACGACTCCCCACAAACAGTTGTAGGTCCTCCCGACTCGATACACCCATTTATGTCTGAATTCAATTTCCGTCTTTGTTAGAACTCCTCTTCCGAATTTCGCACTAACAAATATGACATGCTAATTATTGATGAGATAAAAAGAAATTATGAATAAGCACTCCGACTCATAAAATAGAACACATGAATTATTTAAGAAATAATTAATCAAGATTTAACAAGAATCCATAGTTTTGATTATGCCCTAAGATCTGAAATATTAGCCAAACATTGATAACAAATTCTTAGAAAAACTTGGAATCAACATTGTGATATAGTTTAAGCACAAACAAGAGATCTAAACTAAGAAAGAAAACCCCTTCTTGTCAGGATAGATCTTTCTTCCAAGCCTTCGAAGCTCTTGTGCTTCCGTAGATGCGAAAGGCCTTGTGGTGTTCTTCGTAACCTAGCCCTCCTCTCTTAGAAGACCTTTGATCTTGTGTTCCTGTGTAATTTGGTGTGTTGTATGGTGTATGAATGTTGTTATTTTCGTGCAGCCCTTGGCCTCCTTATATAGGTGCTTAAGACCACTTGTAGAGTTTGAGTGGGAAAAGGACACAAAAATCCGAAACAACTTGTCTCACGGTCCGGCCGTGTAGCTTCACACGGCCACTCCACACAACTATGTGGCCTTCACATGGTCCAGCCGTGCAGCTTTTTCATCCCCTATTTCTTCCCAACTTCACACGGACATGTCTTCATCGCACGGGCAGGTCACATGGCCATTTGGTCTCACATGGTCTGGCCATGTGACATGTTTTTGTTTGGTTTCTTTGTCTTTTCGGTCTTCTCTTTGCACTCGTCAATCCTATCCAGGTCTTCCAACTGATATTTCTTCAATTAAGCTCCGTTTCCTGTAAAAAGTTATAAGAATATCCAGTATCATGCCCTCCTAAGGAAACCAAGTAAAAACACACTAAATATACATGCAAATGTATCAATTATATACCATTTTTAAGCCCCTAAATGCACGTATATTTTACAAGTATCAATTACCCTTGCATATTCCAGCTGAGAAACTGGTTCTTCTATATTCTTGGCCAAGTGTAGACTTAGATCTACAAGTGTCTTAGCCGGAGGACTATCAAAAGCATTAAACTTTCTAGGTATACTTTTCGACATATGGGATTGTGAAAAGACAATTCCTTCTGAAGTTCTAGAGATTTTAATCCCTAATATAACATCAGATAATCCCATATCTTTCATGTCAAAGTTCTTCTTTAACATGTTCTTAGTATTCATGATTAAATCTTGACTACTACCTATAATCAAGATATCATCCACATAAAGGCATACTATGAAATAATCATTTGTAGTACCTTTAATGTAGACGCACTTATCACATACATTGATCTTGAAACCATTTGACTTCATAGTCGAGTCAAACTTTTCATGCCATTGCTTAGGTGTTGTTTTAGTCCATAAAGTGACTTAACAAGTTTACACACATTTCGCTCTTGACCGGGTGCAACGAAACCCTCGGGTTTTTCCATATAAATCTCCTCTTCAAGCTCACTATTCAAGAAGACAGTCTTCAAGTTCATTTGATGTATCTCAAGGTTATGCAAAGCTACAATAGCAATGAGAACACGAATGGACGTGATCCTCGAAACAGGAGAATATGTATCGAAAAAGTCATATCCCTCCTTTTGTTTAAACAACTTAGCTACCTTTGTACTTATCTATAGATCCATCTGCTTTATACTTCCTTTTAAGGATCCACTTGCATCCCAAAGGTTTGCAACCCGGTGGGAGATCAACCAACTCTCAAGTGTTATTTTGCATGATGGAATCTATTTCATTATTGATAGCTTCTTTTCAGAGAGGAACTTCTGGACTAGATAAAGCTTCTTGAATAGTTTTAGGTTCATTTTCTAACATATAAGTTAGAAAATCAGGACCAAAAGACTTAACTACTTTTGTCCTTTCACTGCGTCTTGGTTCCTCTTCATCATCACTTTGAGGTAACCTTGCAGTTTCATAAGTTCGTTTATTCGAACTTCTTTCTTTCCTTTCTTTATTTGGAAAGATATTCTCGAAGAATACATCATTCCTCGATTCAATGATCATACCTTCATTTATATCAGGAATAGTTGACTTGTGTATTAAAAAGCAATATGCACTACTATTGTTAGCATATCCAATGAAAACGCAATCGATCGTCTTCGGACCGATTCTAAATTGTTCCGTCTTAGGTACTTCAACTTTAGCCAAACACCCCCATACTATGAGGTGGTTTACATCCTTTCCATAACTCATTAAGTTTCATTTTTACCTTTGTGTGGGATTTTATTAAGAATGTAATTTGCAGAAAGTATAGCTTCCCCCCACAAGTTTTAGGGTAAGCCAGAACTTATCAACATCGCATTCATCATCTCCTTAAGAGTACAATTTTTACGTTCTGCTACACCATTTGATTGAGGTGAGTAGGAAGGTGTCACTTGATGAATTATACCTGCTTCCGAGCAGAATTCTTCAAATGGAGCAACGTACTCTTTGCCTCTATCACTTCGAATCATCTTAATTTGCAAATTAAGCTGATTTTCAACTTCATTCTTATAAGTTTTAAAAGCTACTAAAGCTTCATCTTTGCTTTTCAAAAGATATACATAGCAATATCTTGTGCAATCGTTAATAAACATTATAAAGTATTTTTTGCCACCTCGAGTTTGCACAAGTTTTAAATCACACACATCTGTATGAATTAACTCAAATGGTTTGGTACTTCTCGTTACCGAATGAAATGATGCTTTAGCCAATTTTGCTTCAACCCAAATTTCACATTTGTCTTGTGAACCAGTTTTAAACCTAGGTATTAATTCCAGATTCACTAACCTTTTAATTGTGTTGAAATTTACGTGTCCTAATCTATCATGCCATAAATTAGAACAATCCAACAAGTAAACAAAAGTAACATTTTTATCTTCGCCTCTTGGTGGAAAACAGACATTACAGACATTTTAAAGAACCCTTTATCAAGGTAGCCCTTACAAAGAAACTGACCATTCTTGGTCATTACAAACTTGTCGGACTCACACACTAGTCTAAACCCGACCTTACTAAGCAAAGGTCTGGAAACTAAATTTTTGTGGATGTCCGGGACATGCAACACATCCACAAGTGTAAGCTCCTTTCCGGAAGTAATCTTGAGCACAACCTTCCCAAGCCCCATGATGTTGGAAGTCGAAGAGTTTCCCATGAAAAGTTTTCTTCCATTTATCGGAGTATAGGAGGAGAACATCTTCTTGTCGGCACAAATGTGACGAGTAGCCCCAGAATCTATCAACCACTCTCTTGGGTTATCCACAATATTGGCTTCAAACACAATGGCAGTGAGATCGAGCTCCGACATGTCTATTAGAATAGACTTGTCCTCCGTCACATTGGCTTGTTGGTTGCCATTCTGATTGCCCTTTTTTGGGTGTCGGCCATCCTTGGCTATGTGGCTCAATTTGCCACAGTTGTAGCAATTCCCTTAGAATTTCTTGTCCTTTCTATTGTCTTTTCCAAATGCTTTTATTTCTTGCTAGTGCTCGATTCAGCAAGATTGGCCTTGGCCTCCATTCCTGACTTACTAGACTTCACTTCCGGTTTTCGGTTGTCTTCCTCAATCTGAAGTTGAACAATCAGATCCTCAAACCTTATTTCTTTGCACTTGTGCTTGAGGTAGTTATTAAAATCCTTCCACAATGGCGGCAACTTCTCGATTATCGCAACCACTTGGCAAGACTCATTCAAAATCATCCATTCAGACACTAAGTCCTGAAGTATGATTTGAATCTCTTGCACTTGGCTGATCACCATTTTGGTGTCAACCATCTTGTAATCTAAAAATTTGCCGACAATAAATTTCTTTATGCCGTCTGTTTTGTACTTTTTCTCCAAAGAGTCCCACAAGTCTTTGGACATTTCGAATGAACTATAGACATTATAGAGGGTATCTTCCAGCCCGTTCAAAATATAGTTTCGACATAGAAAATCATTGTTATGCCAAGCATCCACATTGATTCTCCGTTGGTTGTCGGTTTCTTCATCGCTAACGGTAGGGGGTCCTCCTTTAGAAAATGGGACAAACCCAGCGTAGTGAGGTAAAAGAGCATCTTCTGTTGCCAGCGTTTAAAGTCAACACTGGAGAACTTGCTCTGAAGATTTGGTAGGGTTTTTGAGAGAAAAAAAATGCTTTGTTTGCTTTTGGAGAGATGAACAATTTTGAGTAATGTGAGAGAGAAACTGAACACAATGGTATATATGGGTTATGAAAGGACGTGTCGGTTTTTGAAATTTGATCAAGATCGACGGCTCAGATTTAGCACGCCGATTAGCATTTAATTGCCTGCATTTAATGCGGTAGCATTTATATCCAATCATATGCTTTGTCGTGCGTTTTTGTCACTTAGCTCATAAATGACTCAGCTTACTCCTTAGCTGACTAAACTCTTCTTCTCTCTATTCACATAGTGACTCAGCTGTCAGCTAACTCGATACAGCTGACTTTCTGATATGGCTGATTCACTTAGCTGATTCACATGCTCTACTCTATTTCCATCTTTTCACGTTCCATCTCTTCTCCTTGAGTTTTCTGAGTGTCAACTCAGCTCAATTAACCCTAGCTCATGCTTAAGCTCTTCAACTCTTGATTCACATAATGGCTTTGTGAATATGTCGCCAATCTTGTTTATCGGTTGAGATGTATTCCAAGGTGATGTCTTTCTTTTCAACATGATCTCTTATGAAATGATATCTGACATCAATGTGCTTTGTTCTTGAATGCAACACAGGATTCTGAGTGATTGCAATAGCGTTTGTGTTATCACACATAATTGGAATCTCTTTTTCTTCAACATCATAATCTCTCAGCTGTTGTCTCATCCATAAGACTTGGGCACAACAGCTGCCCGCAGCTATGTACTTTGCTTCAGCGGTGGGTGTGGCTATTGAGTTTTGCTTCTTGCTAAACCAGGAAACCAATCTGTTTCCAAGCATTTGACATGTACCTGAAGTACTCTTCCTGTCAACTCTACATCCTGCATAGTCAGAGTCTGAGTAACCAATAAGTTTGAATCCACCTTCCTTTGGATACCATAAGCCGACTTCCTGGCATCCCTTCAAGTATCTTAGGATTCTCTTAGCTGCAGTCATATGGCTTTCCTTTGGAGCAGATTGGAATCTTTCACATACACCTACTGCAAAGGTGATGTCTAGCCTGCTTGCTGTTAAATAGAGCAGTGACCTAATAAGTGCTCTGTATCTTGTTTGATCCACAGGCTTGCCATCTCGATCCATATCCATCTTGACTGATGTATTCATTGGTATTTTCACGGAAGACTTCTCTTCCATACCAAATTTCTTCATTAAATCTCTGGTATACTTTGTTTGACTTATAAAGGTTCCATCCTTCAGCTGTTTAACTTGAAGTCCTAAAAAGAATGTCAGCTCTCCCATCATGCTCATTTCAAATTTGCCTTGCATGAGGTTTGAGAACTTATCACACAGCTCTTTGTTTGTGGATCCAAAAATAATGTCATCCACATATATTTGGACAAGTAGTATACTCTCTCCATCTTGAATTCTGAAGAGTGTCCTGTCCACTTTGCCTTTGGTGAATCCATTATCTGTCAGAAATTGAGATAATGTATCATACAATGCTTTTGGTGCTTGTTTCAATCCATATAAGGCTTTCTTGAGCTTGTACACCTTGTCTCCAAGAGTCTTCTGCTCAAAACCTGGAGGTTGCTCAACATAGACTTCTTCTTCTAACAGTCCATTTAAGAATGCACTTTTCACATCCATTTGATATACAATAAAGTTCTTGTGTGCAGCATAGGCAAGAAACATCCTTATTGCTTCTAATCTTACAACAGGAGCAAATGTTTCATCAAAATCTATTCTTTCTTCTTAGTAATACCCTTTGGCTACCAATCTTGCTTTGTTCCTTACCACAGAACCTTCCTCATTCATCTTGTTTCTGAAAACCCATTTTGTGCCAATAACATTTTGATGGGTTGGTCTTTGGCCCAATTCCCATACTTTGTTCCTTTCAAACTGATTCAGCTCTTCTTGCATGGCTTGAATCCAATGTGTGTCATCCAATGCTTGGGACACATCTTTTGGTTCTATTTGGGAAATAAAACAAGTGAACATAGGTTCTTGTTGAGCTCTGGCTCTGGTTCTTACACCATCTCTTACATCTCCAATGACTAGCTCGGTGGATGGTCTCTCACCATCTCACATCGGGTTGAGTAAATCACCTGGTTCGATCGTCTTGCAAAGTGTTATCTTGAGCACTCTCTCATCATCATTTAGTCAGCAGATTCTCCAATCTTTGAGATTCAACTATCTCATATTCATCTTGATTAATTGCTCCAGCTTCAGCTTCAACATAGGGACTCTTCTGCATAGTTAGCTGATTCAGCTTATCAGCTAACTCTTCAATGTCTTCTCCATTTACATTTGGTTCATCAAAAACCACATGGATAGACTCTTCTGTGACCATAGTTCTCTTGTTCAACACTCTATAGGCTTTGCTTTCAGCTGAGTATCCCAAAAAGATACCTTCATCAGGTTTAGCATCAAAGGCCTTTAGATTATCTTTGCCATTGTTGTGGATGAAGCATTTACATCCAAATATTCAAAAATACCCAACATTTGGCTTTCTCCCTATCCATATTTCATAGGGAGTCTTTGTCAGCTGTCTGTTTATCATGCATCTGTTTTGAGTATAGCATGCAGTATTGATGGCTTCAGCCCAAAATCTTTTTGGCAATCCAGCTTCAGCTAACATGGTTCTTGCAGCTTCCTTGAGAGTTCTATTCCTTCTTTCTCGCTTACTCCATTCTCACGTGGAGTCTTTATCATGAGATAATTCATGAGCAATACCATTTTCAACACAATACTGAGTTATTATTCCATTGACAAACTCAGTTCCTCTATCAGATCTTATCTTTATAATGGTTTGACTCTTCTCATTTTGAACTCTTTTCATCAGTTGAGGTAACTTCTGCAAAGTTTCCTTCTTTTTACACATGAAGATTGTCCATGTATATCTTGAATAATCATCCACCACTACTATAGTGTATTTCTTTCCACTTATGCTAGCTGGCTCAACTGGACCAAATAGATCCATATGCAACAGATGCAATATCCTTGTTGAAGATGGACTTGACTTCTCTTTGAATGATGATTTGATCTGTTTTCCCATCTGGCATGCATCACAAACACTTTCCTTCTTGTACATTGAGTCTGGCAATCCTTCTACAAGATTACTCCTTGCAAGCTTGTTAATTGTCTTGAAATTCAGGTGACTCATCTTCTTGTGCCACATCCAACTTGATTCGGCTGTACTCTTTGCTAGCAGACAAGTGCTTGGTGTGGTAGTCGACCAATCTACCACATACATGTTCTTTTGTCTGGATCCTTGCAACACTACTTCATTTGATTTAGTGTCTTTGATTTGGCACACTCCCATATTGAATCCAACATTATAGCCCTTGTCACAGAGTTGGCTGATGCTTAATAGGTTGAAATTGAGGCCTTCAACATATGCAACATCTGTGATTTCTAATCCATTTATCTTTATGGATCCAGTGCCTCTAATTTCCCCTGGAGCTTTATTTCCACCAAATATGACTTTTGCACCTCTAATCTCCTTGAATTTTGACAGATTTTTCTTGTTCCCTGTCATGTGTCTGGAACAACCACTATCCATGTACCAGGTTCCTTGGCACTCAACTGTTCCTTGAACCTGCAATCAAGGAAATTAGTTTTTAGGTACCCATACTTGTGCAGGTCCCGAGGGGTTAGTCTTTGCAAGATGATCCAACCAACCTATAGCCAAATGATCGACTCTAAGAGGTTGCCATCTATCTGTGCCATAATCATAATTCACTTTGGCAAATTCCTTGGGGGCTTTAGGTTCATACAACTGTCTCTTTTGTCTGTATGCCTGTGTGTGTGTTTTAGCAATTGCCTTCTTGGGTAGTTGTGATATTTCTGAGTGTAGTGCTTGGGTGCATATGTGTGATGATGATAGCTCTTTTGCCTTTGGAATGACCTTTGCTGAGTTCTAGGCATTTGCCATTTTGGCATGTATTCCATAGGTCTTTGCTGATATTTCACATTATTCCAATAAGCTTGACTTGGGTAGTTTCTACCGTTCCCATCATTTGTGTTCCTTTGATAGAACTTCTGGGGATTCTGGTAGCTCTGTTTCTTCTTCACAGAGTACTTCATGTTTGGAGTTTGCTGAGGAACTCTGCTGGATTTCTTCTCAGCTGTCCTCTCAGCATACTCAGCTGACTGTTTTTCTTTTCCTTTATATCCAAGGCCAATTTGTTTATGATTGTGCTTTGGAATGAATGTGTGTGCAACATTTGGTGTCTTGGATTTTTGAGATGCTTCATTACTTGAAGATCCTTTTTCTAAGATCACTCTGGGAGTTTGACTATGCACAAAAGAGTTGAATCATATGCCTGTCTTGTCTCCACACTCTTTTTGGCTCATAATAAGGTCATCCAATGATTTAGATGCCTTTGTGAATGAAGCAATCACATTTTTGAGATCATTTTCCCTCTTTTCTATAGCAACTATCTCTGCTATTAGTTTAACATTCTCAGCCTTCAGCTCTTTGTTCTCATCAGTTATGTGACTTAGAGTACTCATCTCCTTAGTCAGCTGTGAGTTTTGGCTTTTGAACTGACTGTTTTCCTCATTTAATAGTGTATGTGAGGACTTAATGTGCTCAAAGTCTTTCATCATTTTGCCTAATGAATCATAAAGATCAGTGGGCGATGAAGTGTGTGTGTCACAATCATTATCACTAGAATCTGAGTGAGATGAGTTAGAGTGTACCTCATCTTCTTGGTCAGGTTGATCTTGTTCTTTAGCCATTAGACAGATCATAGTTTCTTCTTCAGAATCACTTGAGTAGTCAGCTTCACTACTTTCTGAGTCTGTTGTATCTTTTGACTTAGCTGTTTCAACAGTCTCAACAACCAACATTGCCCTTTTCTTTTCTTGTCTTCTTTCTCTGAAGACTCTTCTTTCTTCTTCATTCCTGTATTTATTGACTACAGGATATGGACAGTCAATAGCAAAGTGTCCTGGTTGTCTGCAATTCCAACACAGGTTTTCAACTTTTTGATCAGCTCTCTCATTTCTTGGGTTGTCAGGTCTTTGATATTCGACCTTTTGATACTCAGCTCTCTTTGGTGGCCTATCTTCCCTTGACTTGGAGGGAGCTGAATATCTTCTGCAGGATTCACCTTTATTTCTTTTGTAGTTCTGGTTGAAGAACTTGTTGAATCTTTTAACCATCAGCGCAATCTCCTCCTGGTCAATGATTTCTCTGGTCTCAACTCTCTTCCCATCCTTGGCTATAAGTGCAGCTGTTTTGGGTACAACTGTCTCCTCTTGATCTTTTTTTTCTCAGCTCAAATTCATAAGCTTTGAGGTCTGAGAAAAGTTCATGATTGGATGTTTTTGATAGGTCCATCGAGTGCATTAGAGCCATGGTCTTCATTTCCCACTCAGCTGGGAGGCTCCTTAGTATCTTCATGCACATTTCCTTTTGTGTGTATTCCTTTCCAAGTGCTGAGAGTTCATTTGTAATTTCAGTGAATCTAGCATCAAGCTGATCCATTGTCTCACCTGCAAGCATTTTAAAGTTTTCAAATTTTTGAACAACAACAGATAATTTGTTTTCCTTAATTTATTCAGATACTTCACAAATTAAAGTTAGTTTATCCCAGATTTCTTTGGCTGTTTTGCAAGATTTGACTTTGTTGAACATGGCTTTGTCCAAAGTCTTGTTAAGTATATCCTTGGCCACATTGTCTAGGTTGTATCTTTTTCTATCATCATTTGTCCATTCAGCTCTTGGTTTTTCTACCATAGCTGGTCTAGGAGGAGCAGCCTCTTCTCTTTCAGCTGCAGCAGCTCTCCTTGCAGCTGTGTTCACCTTCATTATTTGCAGTGGCCCATCCTCTATCACTAGCCACATCTCATCATGTAAAGCTGATAGATGGGCCTGCATACGTATTTTCCAGTCATCAAATTCCTCAATGGTGAACATAGGGATGCGTGTCAAATTTGCTTCCATGATAATAACTTTGCTGTTTTAAAAATGTCTTTTTAAAGAACAAGTGTTAAAAACTTCTTTGAAAGATTGAAGATCTAGTTCATTAACCAGTGCGGAAGGCTCAATGAACCAACCGCTCAGATACCACTTGTAGGTCCCAAGGGGTGTGAGTAAGGTTTAGAAGGGGGGGTTGAATAAACCTTACCAACATTTCGATTTTAGTCCTTTTTAAATATTATAGAGTTAAATACACAACTAAGTCCTAGAGGGACAACTAAGTTAGTTAACCAGCAGAGTTAGCCACTCAACAGACTTGATTGAGCTGTTGATAGAATAACTCATCTATTTAATCTAAACCTTAACTTGTGTGTGATGAAATTTTCAGCGGAAGACTTAACACCCTTGAATTTGGTTTAAGTCTGTTTTAACACTTGGTTTTAGCACTTTGTTAATTATCAGTTGGATAGCAGATTATCAGCAGATATAAAATGATATGCAGAAAGTAAATGCTGAAATGTAAATGACACAATAATTTTTATAGAGGTTCGAAGATGGGGTAATTCTTCTACTCCTCTCTTCTCCAACTCCTGGAGGAATCCACTAAGTATTCATCGAGTACAAAGTGGTTATCACCCGTATACAAGTCTTGATCACACAAATGACTTGATCCTTTGGGACTCGATCGAGATGCCTTGGTCACACAAATGCTTCTCGTCCGACTCGGCTTCTTCTTCACATGCATCGCTTTGCTACTTGCTCAGACTCACTTGCTTAAGCTTCTTGGATTTGATCACGAAGCCCTCCAATAACTTGAGACTGGTTCGACGTTGAACCTTTCTACAATCCTCCTTGGAATGTAGACCCCTTTTGATTCTTCAAAAGTTTCCTCTTCAACAGTTTGAAGTTGTCTTTCCTTCACAGCTTGGTGTTGGATCGATTTCCTTCGAAATTTAGGCTTGAGGATTTGCTTGAATAACTTGAGAATATTTTGCAGGTTACAGTTCGAATAATAGCGTGAATGTTCGTGGTTCAGGTAACCTTCTCTCAATGAGATTCCTCAGCCTTTTATAGTGAACTTTCAAAAATCTGCCCGTTGAAGAGATAGGTTGATTTTCAAAAGTCACTTGTGTTCGTTGGCTTGTCTTGTTGCAGTCCTTGATGTTGACATTTCCTCATATTAAATGTCTTGCAGCTTTCCTGGTTCTGACACAAGGTGCAGTGCTTCCCATTGGTTTATTCCTTTTGCACGCTTCTGGGACTGAGCACTTTAAGACATGGCAGCATGGAAGTATTACTTGATTAAGTAATATTCTTGACTTTTGTGCATCGAATTCTTTTCAGTTAACTTCTCTTTGCAACTGCCTTTTCCCCAGGTGACTTGAGTCTGCTCCAATGATTGAAAGACTCATTTGTCACTTCAACTTGACTTGGCTTGGCTTTTTTGGTTGACTTGACTGACTCTTCTTACAGTTGTATCACATCTGATACTCCTTCAGTCGAGTTCTTGATATCTTTTCCTTGTCACACTCAGCTGCTTCACAGCGGAGTCTTCATCCCAGTCTTCAGTTGACTTCTTGTATGTCCAGGCATAGCTGACTTGACTCAGCTCGTACAACCCTATCTATTACAATACAAATTACAAGGAAAATGGGGTGCCAACTGTTAGATAAATGTTTTTATCATGATTTTGATGATTTTGTTCGATTTTGTTCAAATAAGTTTTTAAACCAAAACAATGTCCCTAAATGTTGTCTAAATACTTCCGATCGTCTTAAAATATTTTTACTATTTTTCGGAGTATTTTTTAGAGTTTATTTTCGATAAAAAATTGGACAACACATTTGTTTCAGGCTCGACCGGTCGCCTTATAGGGCAACCCGTACCTGAGTTGAGTTTTGAAACAGAAAATGGGGCGTAAAAAAAAAAAAAAAAAAGGAGGCGACCGGTCGACCGGGTGGGAGACCGTGAGAGGCGGCCGGTCGACCACAGGCGACCGGTTCTGGGAGCACCCTCTTGGTTCGAGACTTCTCTGTTTCGTAATTTCTTCAACTCCAACCGGTCCACGACTAAGGCGGCCGTCGCACCCTCCGACCGGTACCCGTGTAAAAATTTCCAGAATTCAATTTCAATCTTATCTCTGTTGCGACCGGTCGAACCCCCTGTTTATCAAAGAAACTATCCGTTGCATTTTCGAATGACTTTTTCCTATTTTGTGGGATTGATTTCTAACAGCTATATTGATCATTTTAAATGGTTTCTTTTGCAGAAATCACTCCCCAGGAGGAGCCAATGTCTGGAAATGAAAGCCAAGCCCTCTCCTATAAATAGAGGCTTCATTCAAGCAACAAGATACAACACTCTATACAAGCAAAGAGCAATCAAGCATACAATTTCATATATCTTGTTGTATTAGCCTAAGCACTTTCACTTGCACAAATTTGAGGTCTAGGCTTTCAATTCTTGATTACACTTGTACTCATATTGTTTCAATCATTATTGAGTTGTAATCTTGATTTTGGTCATCATTCAACACAAGACATCCTTGTGAGTATTCTTGTGGTAAGAATACACTTGGGTGATCTAGGTGATAGGTGTTTGAGGGTTGTGGTGATCCTCAAGGTGTTGTAAGAGGGTTGTGGTAATCCTCAAGGTGGTGAAAGAGGGTTGTGGTAATACTCAAGGTGTTGTATTAATTTTTGGTAAACTAATAAAATCTTTTTTTTCTTTTTGAAATCCATCCCGGATATACTAGGGTGGTAGAGGATTAGGCCCTAGGTGGGTTGAACCTCTTTAAATCAACGTGTGCTATTTACTTTCCGCACTTTACATATCATCTTTGCTTGAGTCTTTCGAAAAAGATGGCAAAATCTAAAAAACCGGGATAATCTATTCACCCCCCTCTAGATTATTGTAGCCGCTTGGACTTACAAGTGGTATCAGAGCCAAACTCTTTGGCTAGCTCGTTCCGAGTAAAGAGGAAAGATCCATGGCTACACATGATGCTCATCTCACCACCGGCGCCTCCACCAACAAACCACCACTATTCGACGCCAACAACTACGCATTTTGGAAAGACCGTATGGAGTGCTTTCTACAAGGGTGCGGGTTCGACATTTGGAATGTGGTCATTGAAGGAGTTGATCAACCAACCAAGAAATCGGAGGATGGCACCTCGACTCCTAAACCTTTCAAGGAGTTCGACGAAAACGACAAAAATGCTTTCTCTCTAAATGGTAAGGCCTTAAATATTTTGCATTGTTCTCTTACGGCTACCGAGTATAATCGCATAAGAGGCATAAGGTCGGCACATGAGGTTTGGGAAAAATTGGAGACAATCTATGAAGGGACTAAGAAATTCAAGCAAGCAAGCAAGACCATGCTTGTTAAAGACTTTGAAAACTTTAACATGTATGATGGAGAAAGCATCTCCAAGATGGTGGAAAGGCTTAACAATATTGTCAATCTTCTTGTGGCCCTCGGTAAAGTCATTTCCGAAGAAGACAAGGTGACCAAGGTATTGAATGCTCTTCCCGGCTCATGGTCCGAAAAAGTAACGGCAATCACGGAGGCACAAAATCTTGAGACACTCAAGTTTGACGAGCGTATTGGAAATCTACTCATCTATGAAGTCTATCTCAAGGAGAGGAAAAATTCCAAACCATCCATAAATCAATCGGGTATGCAAATTATTCCTAAAGGTCTTGCTTCTTCTTCTAATAATGCATACTATGATAATGATGATGATGATGAGGAGACAGCCGCACTTGTTCGAAAGTTTGCAAAATTTGTGAACAAAAATAAAGCAAGAAAACCAAGAGATAATGCTTGCTTCAAATGCGGAAAACCCGGGCACTTCATTGCCGATTGCCCAAAGCTCGATGAAGAGGAGCAAAAGAAAAGGAAGCCTTTCACGAAAAAGAAGGCTCTAAATGCGGAGGTCAAAACGTGGGATGAACTACTCGAAACAACCGATGATGAAAGAGAAACCGAACATGGTCTCATGGCCATAGACGATGAAAATAATGAGGTACGCTCTAATTCTTCTATTTCCTCCATAGTTGATGACTTGCAATGTGATTTTGACGAATTGCAAATTGAGTTTCAAAATTTAATTGTTAAATATAAGAATTTGAAAAAGGAGCATAAAGAGCTTAAGGTTGAAAAAGAAAAATTATTTACATCTTATGAATCTTTAGACAAAGCTCATATTCTTACTCTTACTAGAGTTCACTCTCTTGAAACCGAAAAGGAATTGCTCACAAAAGATATTGAATGTTTGAAAAATGATATGCATCGTTTCAACATAAGCACGGATAAAGTCACTAAAATTTTAGATGCACAAAGAGGTGAGCATTCCAAATTGGGACTTGGTTATAAGCCATTTCAAAGTGGTTTTAAGAAAAACAACCAAGGTCCAACTTTTGTACGTGCTAGTAATTCTAATACTCCTACATGTTTTTATTGTGGCAAAGTTGGACATTATGCTAATAATTGCAAATTGAGAAATAGCTCTAGACATGTTTGGAGACCCAAAAGTCTCAAGACTAACCCCCATGGACCCCAAAATTATAGGGTACCTAAAAGAAATTCTTTTGTAGGTAATAGGGCCTATAACAACAATGGAAGATTCAAAATGGATCGTGGACAGGGGATGTTCACGCCCAATGACCGGGAGGAGAGAACTTTTTACCAACATCAAGCTCCAAGAAGAGGGTATGGTCATGTTCGGCAATGGCAAAGGAAAAATTCTTGGAAATGGAGAAATTGGTAACTCTTCTTTCTCTCTTAGTAATGTTCTTTTAGTTGAAGGGCTTAAGTTTAATTTGATAAGTGTTAGCCAACTTTGTGATTCAAACTATGATGTTTCCTTTAATAAAGAAAAATGTCTTATACTTAAAAATGGTGAAATTATTTGTGAAGCAAATAGAAAAGGCAATCTTTACAAAATTTGTACAAGTGATTTGGTTAGTCAAAATGTTTCTTATTTAGTCGCCAATAATGATTTAACTAGTTTATGGCATAGGCGACTTGAACATGTTGGATACAAAAATTTGAAAAATATTTACAAAAATCAACATGTAAAAGGACTACCCAAATTAGTTAAAAGTAGTTTTAAGCCCAAAAATGAAATTTCCACAACGAAACCCCTACAATTGCTTCACCTTGATTTGTATGGGGATATTGGTACGGCTAGTCTAAGTGGAAAACATTACACTTTCGTTATTGTCGATGATTTTTCTAGATATACTTGGGCTCTTTTTCTTACCAATAAAAACGATGCCGTTAATGAGTTTGTTAAGTTGTGTAGACTTATTGAGAATGAAAAGGAAGACACTATCAAGTCTATTCGAAGCGATCGAGGTGGAGAATTTGATGGTGAATTTAGAGTATTTTGTGAAACCAAAGGATATGCTCATAATTTTTCGGCTCCAAGGACACCTCAACAAAATGGAGTAGCCGAAAGGAAAAATCGGACATTGCAAGAGATGAGTCGGTCCATGCTCAATGAATTTTCACTTCCAAAATACTTTTGGGCCGAAGCCGTAAGTACCGCTTGCTATGTCATTAATCGAGTTTATATTCGTCCTAAAATGAATAAAACTCCATATGAACTTTGGAAAGGTAGAACTCCAAATATTAGTTATTTCAAGATATTTGGGTGTAAATGCTTTATTTTGAATACCAAGGACCAATTGGACAAACTTGATCCTAAGGCCGATGAAGGGATATTTATGGGATATTCAACAAAAAGCAAAGCATATCGGGTCTACAATAAGACTAGTGGAGTTGTCGAAGAATCCATTCATGTCAAATTCAATGAAGCTTCGGGTGTTGAAAGAATACCCAATGATGAAAGTGATGAAGAGGATATTATTGAACCAATTGTTCAAGTTGATGTTCAACCGCCTACATAAAATGATCAACCGTCCACTTCAAATGGCTCTCAAGAAGATAGAGGTGATATCTCAGATCTTCCCGTTGCATTGAAATTTAAGGGAGATCACCCAAAAGATCTTATTATTGGTGATCCCCTTGACAAAGTGATGACCCGGAGAAAATTTGCCGAGAAAGCTCTTATTTCTCAAAAGGAGCCTAAAAATGCTAAGGAGGCTATTGAGGATGAGGATTGGTTCCTAGAGATGCAAGGGGAGTTGAATCAATTTGAAAGAAATGATGTATGGGAATTGGTACCTTGTCCTCCTTCTCAAACCATAATTGGTACAAAATGGGTATTCCGGAACAAACTTGATGATCAAGGCAACATTGTTCGAAATAAGGCAAGGTTAGTAGCTCAAGGGTATTGTCAAGAAGAAGGTATTGACTATGATGAAACTTTTGCACCTGTAGCACGTTTAGAAGCTATTCGTATTTTACTTGCCTATTCTTGTTTTAAAAATTTCAAACTTTACCAAATGGATGTAAAATCCGCTTTCTTAAATGGTATTATTCAAGAAGAAGTCTATGTAAAACCAACCTCCGGGGTTTGAAAATTTTTCTAGGCCTAATGATGTTTATAAACTTAAAAAGGCCTTGTATGGTTTAAAACAAGCACCCCGTGCATGGTATGATAGACTTAGCTCTTTTCTTTTGCAAAATGGTTTTATAAGAGGTAAAGTTGATACAACTCTCTTTGTTTTTGAAAAAGGGCAAGATTGTTTACTTGTGCAAATTTATGTTGATGATATTATCTTTGGTGCTACTAATGATTCTTTGTGCAAGAAATTTTCTAAGTTAATGCAAGGTGAATTTGAGATGAGTATGATGGGGGAGCTCAATTTCTTTCTTGGACTCCATTAAGCAATGTCAAGAAGGCATATACATCTCACAATCAAAATATACAAAAGAACTTTTGAAAAAGTTCGGTATTGAAGAGTGAAAAACCATTTCCACCCCCATGGCAACAAATATCAAAATTGACAAAGATGAAAAAGGAAAGTCCGTGGATGAATCAAAGTATCGAGGTATGATTGGTAGTTTACTTTATTTAACCGCTAGTAGACCGGACATTCTTCATGCCGTATGCCTATGTGCTCGTTTTCAAAGCAATCCCAAAGAATCTCATATGAGTGCCGTTAAAAGGATTTTTTGATATTTAAAAGGCACTATTCAATATGGTTTATTCTATCCAAAGAATGAAAATTTTTCTCTTAAAGGTTATAGTGATTCGGATTATGCGGGAAATATTGATGATCGGAAAAGTACTTCCGGATCATGTCAATTTTTAGGCGATTGCCTAGTTTCTTGGTTTTCAAAGAAACAAAATTGTGTTTCTCTTTCAACGGCCGAAGCCGAATATATTTCCGCCGCTTTTTGTTGTACTCAACTTCTTTGGATGAAACAAACCTTAGCGGATTACAAATGCTCTTTTGAAAATGTACCTATCTTTTGTGATAATATATCCGCTATCAATATTGCTCAAAACCCGGTTCATCATAACCGTACTAAACACATTGAGATTCGACATCATTTTCTAAGGGATTGTGTTTCAAAATGAAAAATTGAGATATCTTTTGTACCATCTCAAGATCAATTAGCGGACATTTTTACTAAACCGCTATCTTTCGAGACTTTTGCATCGATACGAGCTCGGTTAGGCATAATGCATATTGAATGAGGCTTACGTTTGCCTTTTGCATATTTTTGAAACTTATGGGCGAAAAATCGGATTTTTGGTTGAAAATTCGGATTTCTTCAAAAATGTCAACACAGTGGGCTAAACAGGTTGAGGGCAACCGGTCGCCCTCAACGTCGACCGGTCACCCTAAGCCAATTTTTGGATTAAAACGGTTTTGTCTTCAGCATTCGCCATTTTACCTTATTTTTGACATTTTTCGTCCCCTTTGCCAAATTCACACAAATTTCACTCAAAATTTGTTTTCATGCATTCAATTCACAACTTGGCAATTATATAGCATGTTTATCATCATCATAGCTCATCTTTTCCGATCAAATGGTAAGAATTTTCCTTACTTTGCTCAATTGGGTTGAACCCTTGAGTTTATGGCTTTCTTGTATATTTCTTGATATATTTTGCATATGATCTTGTTGAGCTTTGCTAGTATGTTGTTTTGTATGATATTTGATGTAATTTGGTGATGAAAATTTTTGGCTTGAATCATTTACAAGGGCTATATACAACCTCTTTTAATTTTCACGCCCACAAAGTGTTCGATAAAATGTCGCAATGAAACTTTCAACTTCTACATGATTCTCTTGCTTTCAAAAGTCTTCTATACTTATTGAGATCATGTTTTGGCAAACAAAACGAGCGTATGAACTCTTCATGATACATTTCTCCCATTTTCTTTGTTTTTTTTAAGCTTAAATGGCTCAACGGTTGATAAACCGGCTCTTTTGCGCACTTCGATATACATATATGATGTTTTTATCATTCTAACATTCTTTATGATGATTCCAAAGGGGGAGAAACAGGAAATTGGCTCGTTAGCCAAAAAGAAGCTATTAAAAGCTTATAAGCTATGGCTTCCTAAAGGCCAAGTATACCTAGTCCATGGCTTGTATTATGGACTCAAGTGCAAATGATTATAAGTATTGTGACAGGGGGAGCTTCTTAGCCTATGTGGTTTATAGGCATCTTATATAAGCTTATTATAGCTTGTGCTTCTAACTTATAGTAATCTTTTGTTGATATGCTCATAGATAGGGGGAGCTTTGTATGGAATGTCTTTAACGGATAGTTTACTTGTAAAACCGGAAAATTTATTTGTTTTTCAAATCGTCCTCGAGAAAATTGTTTTGGTTTGTAATCATCAAAAAGGGGGAGTTTGTTAGATAAATGTTTTTATCATGATTTTGATGATTTTGTTCAAATAAGTTTTTAAACCAAAACAATGTCGCTAAATGTTGTCTAAATACTTCCGATCGTCTTAAAATATTTTTACTATTTTTCGGAGTATTTTTTGGAGTTTATTTTCGATAAAAAATTGGACAACACATTTGTTTCAGGCTCGACCGGTCGCCTTATAGGGCAACCCGTACCTGAGTTAAGTTTTGAAACAGAAAATGGGACGTAAAAAAAAAAGAGGAGGGCGACCGGTCGACCAGGTGGGCGACCGGTGAGGGCGACCGGTCGACCCCTGGGCGACCGGTTCCTGGGAGCAGCCCTCTTGGTTCAGACTTCTCTTTTCGTAATTTCTTCAACTCCAACCGGTCATACGACTAAGGCGTCGTGGCCGCATCCTCCGACCGTACCCCTGTGTAAAAATTTCCAGAATTCAATTTCAATCTTATCTCTGCGCGACCGGTTGAACCCCCTGTTTATCAGCAAACTATCCGTTGCATTTTCAGACATCTTTTTCCTATTTTGTGGGATTGATTTCTAACAGCTATATTGATCATTTTAAATGGTTTCTTTTGCAGCAAATCACTCCCCATGGAGGAGCCAATGTCTGGAAATGAAAGCCAAGTCCTCTCCTATAAATAGAGGCTTCATTCAAGCAACAAGATACAACACTCTATACAAGCAAAGAGCAATCAAGCATACAATTTCATATATCTTGTTGTATTAGCCTAAGCACTTTCACTTGCACAAATTTGAGGTCTAGGCTTTCAATTCTTGATTACACTTGTACTCATATTGTTTCAATCATTATTGAGTTGTAATCTTGATTTTGGTCATCATTCAACACAAGACATCCTTGTGAGTATTCTTGTGGTAAGAATACACTTGGGTGATCTAGGTGATAAGTGTTTGAGGGTTGTGGTGATCCTCAAGGTGTTGTAAGAGGGTTGTGGTAATCCTCAAGGTGGTGAAAGAGGGTTGTGGTAATCCTCAAGGTGTTGTATTAATTTTTGGTAAATTAATAAAATCTTTTTTTTTTCTTTTTGAAATCCATCCCGGATATACTGGGGTGGTAGAGGATTAGGCCCTAGGTGGGTTGAACCTCTTTAAATCAACGTGTGCTATTTACTTTGCGCACTTTACATTTCATCTTTGCTTGAGTCTTTCGAAAAAGAGGGCAAAATCTGAAAAACCGGGATAATCTATTCACCCCCCCTCTAGATTATTGTAGCCACTTGGACTTACACCAACTTTCTAGTCTAAGTTTTACATGGCATTCATAAAAATCTAGTAAATAAATTTCCCAACAAAATTAATTTTAAGGGTTTTAAATAAATTTGGTCCAAAAAATATAAGAGCCTTGAAGCCCAATCCAGGCCGGGCCGGCGGGCGGTGCGCGTGTTTTGAACCAAACTCACAAGCATGTAGGTCCTCACCCCTTTAAAAACTTTGGTGCCCCAAGGCCCCCAACCCAATTGTCCAACTTGAGATTTATAAATTGAGCAAACTTTGGCTTTCTACTCTATGTGGGATGTATCTTTTCTTCTTCCTCACATTTTTCATTTTCCATACCATTTTCTAGTTTTAAGTGGATAACTTCTAGCATTAATTTTTCATTCACCCGGAATTGGTTTTAAGAAATTCCAAAATCCCAATCTCATCTATTCACTTAGTAGAATTTTAACATATAATTTAATTTTATTTTTCATTAATGGAAACCACTTAAATATTTGGTCAAAATCGGGTCAACACCCAATTTAACAAACCAAATTCCAACACTTTTATGTTTTCTTTCATTTTTCTAAAAGCCAGTCGCTTCCAGACTCTAGAGGAGTAGAGTACTGGTTTGAAATATCTATGGGCTTTATACTTAAAAGCAACAAAAATAGGAATATAGGATCAGCTAAAATTCATTTAACTAGTTATTGCTTATTGGGTAATTGATATTGATTTAGGAAAGTAAATCAGATGTACCTAACCTAAGGACCCACAAAGCGAGGTGACGTGTATTCCACGAGGTGACCTGGCCCAGGATCCCCAAATAGCGAGGTGAGGTACTTTGTTCGAGAGTACCTGAAATAGAACGCACGTTAGGCTAGCCGGGATGGCTCCCAGCTAAGGCCCTCCGATGCCTAAGTCATAATCAGGTAGTTGAGGTACTTAGAAAGCTAAAGAGCGAGGTAATTTAGAATAATGACAAGTTACCTTTTACCTTGATTTTTGTGCCGTATTTATAGTACTGTTCACCGTGCAATGCGGATCACCGTACACGTGGCACCCGATCGACGGTTTCGAGCTCGCAGGCGACCTGACCCGGACTTTCGGGTCGGGTCGGGACCCATATAAAAAAGCCGCGGATCCTAGGGGCATCTTGGTAATTTCCAGCGAGGCGAGGTCAACATGGTAATTTCGACCTAGGTGAGGCTAATATGGTATTTTCCATATCATTTACTCCCCCAGTTACTTTAGTAATTTATTGCTAAAGTGACTCGATTCAGGTCCTCGAATCTGAAGCGACGCGAACCTTAAGCCCTTGAATTCAAAAAGACCCTTCCATCCCAGCCGTTGAATTTGAATAGTCTTTCGATCAGGACCGTTACTTTTCCCGCCCTTCTCTATATATATAAGATGGCCTTTTCAAAACCCTCACTTTTCACACTTTTTACCCTGGATTGCCTCGCTGCTCAAGCTTGTCCACGACCTAAGATCTTGACTTCTTGCTCCTCCACTTCACTTGACTTAGAGGTAAGTTCTCTTTCTCTCTCTACTTTAAATTTTTTAATCTTTTATGGCAACACCTCCTCCTTCTACACGACCTTCCAGTTCACGGTCGAACTCTGGTTTGTCTTTGAAATTGGGGTCCTCCGATTCTAGCTCGTCCTCGAGCTCTTCTACTTCTACTACCGGGGCGACCCATATTCCCCCCTCTCAAGATAGGGTATCCCGCGAGGCCACCCCTTCGGACGACCTGGAACACGTCGCCCCCTGGGCTCTACTTAGCTCTCGAGTCTCGTTCATGATTTAGACACCATTAGGAAAAACTTCTTCATTCCCGCTTCATACCGGATCATAATTCCTACTACTAGTGATAGGATAGATAAACCACCACCTCGTTGCTTAGCATTTCACCTCGCTAGCCTCGAGGCAGGTCTTAGATTTCCCTTGGCTCGCCCCGTCGTTGATATTCTAAGAGGGCTCGATGTTTGCCCCGCTCAACTTGTCCGAAATTCCTACCATCACATTGTAGGTTTTATCATCTTGATGAATCACTTCGGCGAGGCCGCCTCGCTTTCTCACTTTTTCGAACTATATGCCATCAATTCTTCTACCACCACTACTAACTCCGGTTTCTTTTACATCTCACCTTGAACTAACCAAAAGTTTTTGCATCGGGTTCCTTCCTCGGTGTGGCCTTGGAAAGATAGGTTCATATTCATTCGGGCCCCTATTGAAAATCCCTGGGACCTTCCTTCGGATTGGAAATTGAGCCGGCCTCGCCTTCGAGGCTTGCCTCCTGTTTCTTGGGGAGCCAACTTCATTTCTAGGTTGACCCAAAATTGGTATGAGGCGTGCGACCTCATTACCGAAGACGTTCTATCCCTCGTCGGCCTTAGCCCTGCTCCTCGCCACGAAACTCTAACACTTGGTAATTTATTTCTCTCTATTTTCTTGGCTCACTTATCATTCTCGTACTGATGCTATTGCTTATTTATGTAGATATGGCGATCCAAGCTGTTGTACTCGACAAAGCCCTTGCCAAGAATAAAGAGACGCTGCTGGCTCGCAAGCGAGCTCGCCAAGATGCTGCTGCCTCCGAGGTGCCATTGGGCGTAGTCGTGGCTTCGGCCCCCACCGTCACGGCAGCCGTCGACCCCGCTCCCAAGGTGCCCTCAAAGAAAACCAGCAAGGCTTCAGGTAGCAAGTCGAAGGAAGATAAATGGAAGGTTGTGGCCGAAGGCTCTGCCCAGAAAAAGACTAAAACTCGCAAGGCTAAGAGTTCGCCTGACTCAATGGATGCCTCCCCCGGGATGCGGGCTCACGACACAAGCGAGCCCACTGATACGAACCTTCCGACAGTGGATCGGATGATGATGTGGTTGAATCGTAGCGAGTCTCATCTTCAAGCCCAGCGACTTGCGGCTCGCGAGAAGGCTCATGTACTTATGCCTCGAGCTCGCGAGTTCTCCATGCCTCGCACTGTTCCCAACTGGAATATTAGCTCGCGAAGCTCGATCCTCAAAACGAACCCTAGAGAAGAATCCTTTGAATTGTACAACTACGCTACCATTCCTGCCGATCAGTTCACCTTGATGACCACTGAATTTACTCACATCGAAGAGCTCGCGGCCCATGGTATCATGTCGGTATGTGGCTTCTTTTAAATTGTGCAACTCTATTGCTTCGTTTCTTTTACTTTGCTTCAATGTCCTTTATTTCGCTTTTTCCTTTTGCAGCTTTCTGCCTTGCTGCATCAAATGGCTCTTCGAGGTGCCGACTCGGAGCACCAAAACAAAGTGTACGTCAATCAGCTAAGCGAGGTCCATGCGAAGCTCCGAACTGCCGAGGCGAATAAGGCAAAAGGTATCGAGGAGGCCCGAGCCAAGCTTCTCAAGGAGGTGAACAATCTAAAGACCCAGCTCGCCTCGTCCCAAAACGAGCTCACTACTCGTGAGAAGCTTCATGCCAAGGAGGTGGCAGAGTCTTTTGAGAGGGGTCATAAGCGAGGTCTCGAAGAATATCCCACCTCTGAAGAGTAAAAGGCTTCACTAGCTTTGTCTCGCCTCGCTAGAGTTCAGTCATTCCTTCAGTCCTCCTCGTGCGAGAAACTCATAGCCGAGCGAGCCGTGGTATATCTTTTTGACAGTTTTGAGCGATGTCGTGAGCAGGGGATTAAAAAGGGCGCCTTCAAGGCCAATTTCGACCCCGAGAAGCTGGACCCCTTCGAGAAGGATGACCCAAAGGTAGATGTCGTCGAAGGTGAAGGAGAGGTTGGCACTTCAAATGACGTAGAGATCATTGACGAAGTTGAGGAGGTCGATGAGTTCACCGAGGTCGTTAAGCCTCTTCTAGCATCTTAGGGACGTAAATTTGCTACGTATGAGTGATGTATTCTTATTCTTGTAACAACTTCATCACCTCGCAATGTAGTCTAACTTTCACTTTGCTTTTGTTTATTGCTTCGCTTGTTATTACATGTTACTTCAGTGTATTGCCCCTCGCTTCTTTGTGCTGCATGTATTTTGCTTCGTTTTGGTTTTTGTTTTTTTATTTTTATTTTTATTTTTTTGGCGAACCTAAGTCCATTGAGCGAGCCTAGGTTCATATGCGAACCTGGGTCTCTGAGCGAGCCTAGGTCCCTTGCTTGGAACCCTTGTGGGCTTTGCCAGCCTAGGCAACTTCTTAGCCTAGGTTCATTTGCGAGCCTAGGTCTCTGAGCGAGCCTATGTAGCTTCTTAGCCTAGGTTCATTTGCGACGATTGCGGGCTTTGCCAGCCTAAAAGGGTGCTTATGGCCTAGATCCCTCGTGGGATCGTCTTGGGCCTGCTAACCTTTTAGGGGGCTAAATTTGCGAGCCTAGGTCCCTTGGTTGGGACCATTGTGGGCTTTGCCAGCCTAAAAGGGTGCTTAATTTGCGAGCCTAGGTCCCTTGGTTGGGACCATTGTGGGCTTTGCCAGCCTAAAAGGGTGCTTATGGCCTAGATCCCTCTTGGGATCGTCTTGGGCCTGCTAGCCTTTTAGGGGGCTTATCTTGGCAGCCTACGAATCTTCAATGGTTCGCTTTCGACCCTGAAATATTAAGCAAATGTGTTCGAAGAAGTAAACATTGCAAGTGATATCTCATGTTCTTTCATTAAAGAGAGTTTTTAACATAAGACTCCATTGCTTCCCGAATTAAGCTAAGTACATGAAATAAACTAAGTATGCAACATCAAGCATAGAACCTCCTTAAGTTGTGAATGTTCCAGGGCCTTGGGAGCTCCTTTCCTTGCATATTTTCGAGCTTATATGTTCCCCTCTTCAGCACCTCAGTCACTTTAAAAGGTTCTTCCCAATTTGCCTCCAGTTTCCCAACATGCTTGGAAACTTCCACTTTTTTGAGTACTAGATCCCCTACCTGAAAGCTTCGCTCTTGAATCCTTTTGTTGTACGCATTTTTCATCCTTCCCTTAGCAGCTGGAATCTGAATGTACGCTTTATCTCACTTTTCTTCAATGAGCTCGAGCTCGAGTTATGTAGCTTCGCTATTGTTCTCAGGATCGTAGTGAGTGACCCTAAGTGAAGTTTCTCCAATTTCCACCGGTACAATCGCTTCCGACCTATACACTAAGCTAAAAGGCGTCTCCCCCGTCGAAGTCCGCGGGGTCATTCGATATGCCCAAAGAACTCCAGGTAGCTCGTCCACCCAATATGACTTCGCTTCCTCTAGCCTCGTTTTTAAGTGTTGTAGTATAATTCTATTTGCAACCTCGGTCTGCCCATTTTCTTGAGGGTTCCCAACAGCTGTGAAATTTTGATTGACTTTATATTCTTCACACCATTCTCTGACCTTCTTTCCTTGGAATTGAGTACCATTATCTGAAATTAAAATTCTAGGTGCCCCGTATCTACATGCGATATTTTTCCACAAAAATTCATGACCTCAGTTTCTGTTATCCTAGCCACTGCCTCGGCCTCAATCCACTTAGAGAAATATTCTACTGCCACAATAATGAACTTCTTTTGAGCCTTAGCCATTGGAAATGGTCCCAAGATATCGATTCCCCATTGATCAAAAGGGCAAGCAATGGGGATCGTTTCCAACTGGGTCGCCGGCTGATGAGTTAGGTTCGCATGAAACTGACACTTCGCACATTTTTTGACAAACTCCATTGCATCATTTGCTAAAGTCGGCCAAAAGTAACCTTGCCGTATCACCTTCTGGGCGAGCGCCTTACCTCCTGAATGGTTACCACAGTTGCCCTCATGAATTTCGCTCATCACATACATCGCCCTTTCCGGTCCGAGGCACTTTAGCAACGGTCCTCCAATTGATCTTTTATACATCTCATTGTCTATCATTTGGAACCGAGATGCTCTAACTTGAATCCTTCTAGCTTTTATCGGATCCAACGGTAAGGTTCTCTTTTCTAGGAAATTTTTCAATTCTTCCATCCAATCTATCGGGGTGTCGATTGGACAAACTAACTCCTCGCTTGGGTAATGCTCGACGGGACCTTCCTCCGCTAGCGAGTCCGGTTGCGTCGCCACTAACACGATCACTTTCCTCGAGCTATTCCCACTTACTGCACTCGCGAAGCGAGCTAAAGCATCAGCTCGCTCATTTTCATTTCTTAGGACCTGATGCAGTTGAAAAAATTCGAACTTTTCTATCAACCGTTTCGCTTTCTCCAAATAGTTAGCTATGGATCAATCCTTGGCTTCAAATGACCCTTCAACCTGCATTGACACCAACTGAGAGTCGGTGTAGGCTATCACCCTCTTCACATTTCACTTTTGCGCCATTTTTAAACCTGCCAACAGAGCTTCATATTCAGCCTCGTTATTTGTCACCTCGAATTCGAGGTGAAGTGCCACTTTGACCTCGAAAGAATTGGGTTTCTGCAACAAGATACCGGCTACGCCTCCCGTAGCCACCGCCGACCCATCCACATGTAGCAGCCACGTCACTTCCTCATTTTGAACCTCCATCTCCGACCCACTTGCTTCGTTAACGAAGTCGGCCAGAACTTGAGCCTTTACTGCCGTTTTGCTTTGGTACTTAATGTCAAATTCCCCTAACTCCATGGACCATTTCACTAAGTGACCTGATAGCTCCGGTTTTTCTAGCACTTGTCTCAGCGGTTGATTTGTGAGGACAATAATTTGATGGGATTGGAAGTAAGGTTGCAACTTCCTGGCTGATACTACCAAGGCTAGAGCTAGCTTTTCAGTCTCTAGATACATCTCTTCGGCTCCCTGTAACAACTTGCTCACGTAGTAAATTGGGCGATGAACTCCTTCTTCATCCCTTGCCAACACCGAGCTCACGGCTCGCTTCGAGATGGCTAGGTATAAAAATAGAGGTTCTCCTCTTTTGGGTTTGGACAGAAAAGGTGGGGACATAAGGTATCTTTTCAAATCTTCGAACGCCTTCTCACATTCCTCCGTCTATTGAAAAATTTTCATGTTTCGCAAAGTGTTGAAAAAAGGGAGGTTGCGATCAGCTGACCTCGAAATGAACCTGTTCAACGAGGCAATCTTTCCCGTAAGTTGTTGCACTTCATTGACAGTTCTAGGTGAACTCATTTCCATTATAGCTTTTATCTTTTCTGGATTCGCTTCGATCCCCCTCTCATGCACCATGAAGCCCAAAAATTTTCCACCTCGCACACCGAAGGTGCACTTCGCTGGATTCAATTTCATAGCATAGGCTCGCATTATTTTGAAAGCCTCCCTCAAATGCTCAAGGTGCTCCTCTTTCTTCACACTCTTTACCAACATGTCATCAACATACACCTCCATTGATTTGCCAATTTTCTCTCTAAACATGAGGTTGACTAACCTCTGATAAGTAGCTCCCGCATTCTTTAGACCAAAAGCCATTACCATGTAACAATAAACTCTGTTTTCCGTCACAAACGAGGTCTTATCTCTGTCTTCCTCCGCCATAAAAATTTGGTGATATCCTTGGTAAGCATCCATCATGCTAAGCAAGGCACATCCTGCCGTGGAGTCCACCAAGAGGTCGATGCGAGGCAGGGGGTAAGGATCCTTGGGACATGCCTTATTCAGATCTGTAAAGTCTATGCACATTCTCCATTTGTTGTTAGCTTTGGGTACTACCACTACATTTGACAACCATTCCGTGAACTGAATCTCCACAACAAATCCCGCTTCCAAAAGTTTGTTCACCTCGTTTTCTATAATTTTGTTTCTTTCGCATTGATTGGATTTATATGCCAAACATGGGTGTGGATTTAGCTAAGGATTTCAAATCCCTCCTCCCAAATTCCCTCCCAAATCCCCCCATCCAAATGCACCCTGATAGTTAGAATATCATCACGATCAATATGGCAAACAATTATGGCAAGGATGCCGTTGGTGATGTTAACTCGCATGCTCTTTCTTATTTTAATATGGTTTTGGTGAATTGAAGAATATAATTTTCTAATTGGCCTGACAGCTATGATCATATGCTTCACTCCAAGACAGAGCTCCCCGAATTTTATACGATATAAACTATATGACATATTTTGAACAAGCAATATATGTTCATATAATATATATAAAATATAGCATGGAAGATGCCAAATTTCGTTGATTCTGTTGACGTGCGTTTTGGTCAACAAGCAAAAATATATAAAGATGTGCTACGTGGAAATGGAAATGAGCCTTAGTTCGGGGCTAATTCTGCCTTTTAATATATAATTCCGAGCCGAAAGTTCTTGTCGGTTTTTCTTACAGCGTTGTGTTTACAAGTGTTTTCTCCCTTATATTTTTCTTGTCCTTTTCCTAATAAATGAGACACTATTTATACCCATCTCATTAGTGGGCTTTTAATATCCACTTTTACACTTAATACTTAAATAATTAAAAAGGGACACTTGTCCTTCGCTGAGTACGCATGTAGGCCAAGTGTTTGCCACTTGTCGACTCATCTGGCTGGTGTGTTGACAAGTGTCAGCTTATTCATGTTAATGATATACTTAGCCTTCCTTAACTGGATGGTTATCCTTTGAAATTTCCCACCAAGACTGGGCTCAAGCAACCGAGCCCAATTCATGACGTCATCAGGTCGGTCGGCACTGGTCTGTGGGTACCATACCTCCATGTGCTGAATGGCCACGTGGATCAATTTGGTGCCAGCTCGGCTTGGGTGTCATCAATGGCCCTCAAGTTTAATTCCGAGAGAAGAATTTCTGAAGCCGGATTTGAATTTTAATGCTAATCAATAGCTTTTAATGGGGAAGAGGAAACCTCAAAAGTCATCTTTCCCTGACATCTGTCGTGTAGCAGTTAATGGCTGAAACGGAGCATTAATTATCGTATCATGATGACGGACACGTTGCAGTTCTTGGTTGGACCAACTTCGTGCGGGAATCAAAGAGGTGGGACAATGGTGTCAGCAAAATGTGGGGATGTGACGTTTCTGATATTTCTGACGGCTTTTGAGACTGAAAGGACACGTTTTTTGAGTAGGTGTCTTAGTTTTCGAGAGAACTTAACCTATAAATACCCCTTTCATCCTTCATTCTATACTTTTACATCCTTTATCTTCCGAGCAAAATCTCTTGAGAGCGAGCAGAATTTCTGGGTTGATCTTTTAGAGTTCAGAGTCTCCAGGGTTAGGTATTTTTCTGAAAAACCTTCTTTCTTTTTATTTCAAATAAATGTCTTCCTTTGAAGATAGCCGGAGCCGTAGTTATAGTGTGGAGGTAGAAATCGAAGACCCCCCTTCTGAACCTTTTGTTTCCTTTTCTCCAGTTCAAAAAACTGCATCTTCCAGTCCAAGTGTTGTCCACATTTCAAGTTCGAGTCATTCACCTCCAGCAGAGACTCCATTGGAGCAGACACATTATATTTTTAATCCCGTGCCCTTTACCATCTATCGAGAGGGCGTTGTCTATAGACCTGGGCTAGTCCAAGAAGAGTCCAGTGAAGAAGCTTTGAGAGCATGAACACGAGGAGCAGGTAGATGAGCCTTCTGAGGGCTCGAGAGCTGCGAGGCCCCTAGGGCCTGTAGGTCACCGCCACGGAGATGGCAGGCAAGGAGGGGGGCCCCGGCTACACGTAGAGGCCGGGTGGAGGCCCCGTGACCTAAATGAATATCCCAGCATGCTGATGGTCCCAGAAATGGGGGCCCTTCGTCAGAGGTACAGAATTTCGGTCGGTGTAGTTTCTGGATGGTGTGGAGTGCCCCCAGCATCCGCCGGAGGGATGCGTGGCTATACACACTCCCAGCCTCCTGTACAGGCTATGTTTCCCATTGCCGCTAGTGCTTACGTGGTGGTTTTGCAAGTGGGGCCTTCCCCTGACTCAGGTGCACCCCCTGTCTTGGGCCCGAATCATTGGGCTGTTGGTGCTGTTTCACCTGGAAGGGTATCCGCGCCCGAAATTCGCGGAGATAAATGAACTGTTCGTCTGGAAGGCGACCCCCGCAACGCCAGGCCGGGGGCAACCATCTAGATGGTAATATGTGCACACCAGACCCGGGTATCCAGACGGGCTGGTTGAAGGCCTTCCACAGTCCTTAAAAGAGTGGAAGGATAAATGGCTTTGGGTAAGTGGCGAGTGGCAAACTCGCATTGGGACCGGGGCGGAAGAAATGGTCATGTATCCTCCTTTGAATGTTTCTTTTAATTTCAGTAAGTGCACTTCCTTTGTCCTCCTTTTTATTTTTGGGCTAATTTGACCTTTATCTCTTGTTTTATCCAGAGAATCGACCTTCTGTTGGCCCCCTATCGGCCGCCTTTGTCTGCCATCTGGACAACATCCAGGCAATGGGTAAGAGAGATAGGCGGATTGAAAGATTGGCCACCGAGGCTCGTCTGGCCGCGGCTGGCTTGCGAGCCGCTTTGCCCGCCGATCTTGAGGCCGGAGAGTCGGCCGGGGGAGAGGCAGTGGCGGTGGAAGAGGAGGTCGGAGAGGTGGCCGAGACGAGCCCTCCAATGGTTGAAAGGTAGCATACCCCAGAGAAGGTGGAACAGCCTGTGCCGACGGAGCAGGCGAGGCCGTCTTCAATAGTGGCTAGTTCTCCAGAGCGAGCGTCCATGCCGACTGGGCAGGTGCGGACTCTTGAGCCGCCTAGACCAACCGGGGCCCAAGGTATGAATTTTCTATTTTTGGCACTCCTTTTTTCTTCAATTTCCCTTTTTGCTTCTTATTCAATTGGCGTCCTTTCAAGGGCGCGGCGTAGATCTCTTCGCACGTCTTAACCGTGTGAGGAATACAACCGCTCGCCGAACTAGGGCGGCCGTGGGCGAGCCTGTTGACATTGAGGCAGCACGGAGGGAGGCGATCAGTGCCGGGAAGCGCCCTGCTGACGGAGTCCCCGAAGCAGTGGAGCCCCCACTCCAAAGGAGAAGAGGGGGGATCGTGATTGAGGAGCCCGGGCAGACAGAAAGGGTCGGGCCCACGCCACTGGTGCCTCTGGTGCAGACTCCCGCAGGCGGGGTCCCGAGGACCTTTTCGGATGACCTCGGCCGGGAGGGTCATTTCATTCCCCCGAGCCAAGTAAGGGATGAGTCCTGCGATGGGATGACTGGGTCACGTCCCCAATGGTTCGTGAAGTTCGTGAGGTGTTCCACGCCCACGAACGAGCTGGTGAAAAATTTGCCTGATGCTGGGCGGGCGGCCAGAAATGTGGCCACAAGGGCGTGGACCACAAGGATCAAACAGTTTTGCTCGGAGATCGGGTGGAAGGAGAAGGCCCAGTACGTCATGGGGCTGTCCGGGCGCAACACCAGGATTTTGTGACACATGATCGGCGGGATGGAGGAGCTAGAAAGGCGCCACCAAGACTTGCAAGAAGCTCATGCTCTCTGCCAGGGGGTGCAGGAGTCTCTAAAAACTCAGGCAGAGGAGGCCACGACCAGGGCCAATACTGAAAGGGAAGTGGTTGTGAAGGCCGAGGCCGAGTGGGATCAGGCCCGTAAGGCTGAGGATGAGCTTCGTGCCAGGGTCGTAGAGTTGGAGCGTGCTGCTGCTGCTCAGGCCGAGGAGGCAGAAAGGCGCGTGGCCAAAGTACGCAGGGAGGTAGAGGAGGCCTCCCATAAGCAGGTTGAGGAAGCACGGGTGGAGGCCGTCCGAGCTTACAAGAACTCAGGGGAGTACGCCCTTATGCTAACTTGCGGGCACGCAACCAACATTGGTGAAATCCTCTAGGAGCTTAAGGCTAGCAGGACCATCACCCAGCTTGAAAAGGACCTTGCCCAATTAGATGCCGACCTTGAGGCCCTTCGTCCCCGTTTTGTCGAGGCCGTTGGTGATCAAAATCCATCTCCTCCCGAGGAAGAAGAAGTGGCCTCCAGTGGTCCTGTTGAAATCCTTCCTCCCACGGGGGCTTGATGTTTTTCTTTCTCTTTTTGAGGTTTTTTGTCTTTGCCTTTTGGATAGGTTAGTTGGCCTCGGGCCTCTGAATGTAATGGGCTCCGGCCCCCCAATGTAAGTATTCCTGTCGGAATGAAATTTCTTTTCAGTCACCTGTGTATGCATTTAAATTTGTGCCAAGTATTGTGCTCGTCTTTCCCTTGTGTTGTATGGCTTTTGTTTTGTCTGCCTCCTTCTTTTTTTATTTTCCCTAGTATGGGGCTCGGTTCCTAGAGCTCCAATAGTGCAAGTAGTGGGCTTCAACTACCTAAATTTATTCATTAAGTTTTGTGCTCGGAGCTTAAACCGAGTCTTAGTTTTTAGGGTAAGTTCGCCTTGTTTGAACATGTAAGGGACGTACCCGAGATGAGCAGTCGGCGCTCGGCACTTGGCCGAGGCAGTTGAAACGGCGCTCGAGTCTTGGCCGAGGCGAATAAAAATTGTTCCCCCCTTTGGGAGAGCTCACAGAATATCGGATGAAAGGATAAATCTCCAGAGTCGTATCTGAATCATAAACTGAGTTTTTTATTGATAGTACCTCTTAAGGTATATTACATTCCATGGGTGTTCGAAATTTTTCCCACTCAGGTATTCCAGCTCGTATGCCCCATTTGACAAGACCTTACTAACCCAAAATGGGCCCTCCCAGGTCGGCTTTAGCGGGCTGGGCTCGATCCCCATTATTCTTTTTAGGACGAGGTCACCGATCTGAAACTTCCTTTCCTTTACTTTTGAGTTGTAGTACCTCTCACTCCTTTGCTTATATATGGCGTTTCTCATTTCGACACTACATCTCTTCTCCTCCAACAAGTCCAGCTCGGCTCGGAGCGCGGCATCATTATTTTCCTCAGAAAAATTTGCAACTCTAAAGGTAGGGGCTCCGATTTCAACAGGAATGACAACCTTGGTTCCGTAGGCCAAAGAGAAAGGTGTCTCTCCCGTGGCTGCTCGGTGTGTTGTTCTATACGACCATAGTACGCTGGGCAGCTCCTCAGGCCAGTTGCCTTTAGATTCCTCCAATCTTGCCTTCAACGTATATTTAACTATCTTGTTAACTGCTTTAACCTTCCCATTAGACTGGGGGTGGTATGGAGTCGAAAAATGGTTTTTAATGTGAAATCCTTCGCAAAAATTTCGAAACCTACGGTTATCGAATTGTTTCCCATTATTCGTGACGATTGAGTGCGGTATCCCGAATCTACAGATAATGGACTTCCATACAAAATTTACGACCTTTTCCTCGTCTATTTTTGCCAAAGGTTCCGCCTCGGCCAATTTTGTGAAATAATCCACTGCCACAATGGCATACTTCACGCCCCCTTTGCCAGTGGGGAGTGGCCCAATTAGGTCCATTCCCCATTTGGCAAATGGCCACAGACTAAATATGGAGGTAAGTTGCTCAGGGTGATACCTGACCTGGGGTGCAAATCTTTGACACCTTTCACATTTTTTGACGAGGTTGATTGCATCCTTTTTCAGGGATGGCCAATAGTATCCTTGTTGTATCAACTTGTAAGCCAATGTTTGACCCCTGGCGTGATTTCCGCATATACCCTCGTGTACTTCCCGGAGTGCGTAATATGCATCTGTCTCCGACAGGCATCGAAGAAGTGGGACGGAGTATCCACGTTTGTACAAGACGCCATCAACCAGCGTAAACCGGGAAACCTGAGTTCACAAGGTTCTAGCTTCGGTCTTGTCCTCCGGCTGAACCCCCTTTTCTAAATACTGGATGATAGGAGTCATCCAGGTCAGCTCGACTGCTTCAGTAGCATGTATCTTTTGCGTATAAAGTGATGGGGCAGCCATCTGGGTGATGGTGACATCCGCAATCGTCTCAGTCCCTGGACTGGAGGCCAACCGAGCCAAAGCATCCGCCTACATGTTCTCTGTTCGGGGAATATGCAGAACTTCTGTTTTAAAACGCGATAATTTTTTCTTGACCGAGTACATATATCGAGCAATTTTTTGTTCTTTCGCCTCGTACTCTCCATTGATCTGATGGACGACCAACTGTGAATCGCTGTGCACCAACAGTCGTTTTAGTCCCATTGACGCTACCATTTCTAGTCCTGCCAAGAGCGCTTCATACTTGGCTTCGTTGTTAGTTGCTGGGAACTGGAACCGCACGACCGAGCAGTAGCACTTGTGTTTTGGATCAATTATCACGATCCCGCCCCCTGCTCTGCCTGCGATGGAGGAACCATCGACAAACAACTTCCATTCCTGATCTTCAATCACTTCTAACTGGATGGAAGGTGTGAATCCGGCCATGAAGTTAGCCAACGCTTGTCCTTTAATCGTTGTTCGTGGCCCGTACAGGATGTCGAACTGAAGTGTCTGGTCGGTGCAATACTTGCTTTAATGGATAATTGGTCAGAACCACGATCTTGTGCTCCAAGAAGTACGGACGAAGTTTCCGAGCTGAAATGATCAACGAGTAGGCCAGTTTCTCTATAGGTGGGTATCGGAGCTCGGCATCATGCAATGCTTGACTTGTATAATTAATGGGATGTTGGATAGAGTTATCGAATCTGATCAGTACCGAGCTAACGACATACTTGGAGACCGCAGGATACAAATATAAGTCTTCCCCCCGGGTAGGTTTTTGCAGTAAAGGTATGGAGGCCAAATGCTGTTTGAGTGATTCGAAGGCAAATTGTGCTTGCTCGGTCCACTCAAAGTTCTTATTTTTCTTTATGATTTCAAAAAAGGGTTTGCACTTGTCCGTGGACCGTGAAATAAACCGGTTAAGGGCGGCTAATCGGCCTGTTAAACTTTGTACTCTCTTAACTGAGTTAGGGGGTTCAAGATCGATAATGGCTTTTATTTTATCCGGGTTAGCTTCGATCCCCCTTTGGCTAACCATATGTCCCAAGAATTTACCCGAGCTGACCCCAAAAGTGCATTTTTTTGGGTTTAACATCATCTTATACTCTCTCAAAACAGCAAACATTTTATTAAGATCATTAAGATGGTTAGATATATACAAGGATTTCACCAACATATCGTCCACATATACCTCCATGGTACGACTTATCATCTCTTCAAACATTTTATTAACTAACCTCTGGTAGGTCGCGCCGGCATTCTTAAACCCGATGGGCATCATCCTATAGCAGTAGACACCACGAGCGGAGAAGAATGACGTATTTTCCTCGTCGTCTGGATGCATTCGTATTTGATTTTAGCCCGAGTATGCATCCATAAAACTCATCAGCTCGTGTCCGGCCGTGGAATCTACCATGTAGTCTATATTTGGCAGTGGATAACTGTCTTTGGGGCATACCTTATTGAGGTCGGTCAAATCCACACAAAGGCGCCATTGGCCTTTGCTTTTCTTTACTAACACAGGGTTAGCCACCCATCGGGGGTATAAGGCTTCCTTGATAAACTTGTTATCAAGCAATTTATTGACCTCGGCCACTAGGGCGACCTGCCTGTCGGGGCCGAGCTTGCGCCTTTTCTGAATAACCGGGCGGAACATCAGGTCAATATTAAGTCGATGACATACATGTTTAGGATCAATTCCTGGCATGTCGGAGTGTGTCCATGCAAAGACATCGAGATTATTTCCCAAAAATTCGATCAGCTCCGTCCGAAATGGCTCTTGGAGGTCGTGGCCAATACGTAATTGGCGTCCCCCATTCCTTCCACCAACGTCGACCGTGTCGACCTGCTCCACCGGTTCCGCATGTTTTCTCTTTTTACTCTGCCCCTTTTTTTCTGTAGGGGCAACTCGTCCTCAGTCGCCGGCTCCTTCCCTAGTGCCATCTCTTCGTTTCTGTCTTCCACTATCGATTCTTTTCCAGGTCGCCTGCCTGGATCATTCTCCAAAGCAACCAACTCGTTCTGCACTGTCCCGCTGGTTTCACCTCGTTCTATCACATTAATCTCCACTGGTCGGAGCTTGAGAGAGCACTCCTGCGACTCCCTCTGGTTCCCCTTGTGGATGGCTTCTCCATCCGGGGTCGGAAACTTCACACAAAAGTGATATATTGAAACGGCCGCTTTCAAATGAAAAAGCATCGGCCTTCTAATAATTGCATTATACTCCGAGTCAGCATTAATGATTTTGAATGTGGTGATGACGGTTCGTTTATGCAGCCCCTGTCCCATTTGGATGGGCAGGTCAACCTCCCCGAGCGGGATTATTCTTCCTCCACCAAAGCCCAGAATACTGTCATTGCATGGACGAATATAACTATTTTCCACGTTTAACCTCCTGAAAGCTCGAACATAGATGACCGACGAATAGCTCCCCGAGTCGATCAAAATCCTGTGGACTGGGATGCCCAAGATCGGTGCGGTATGACCAGGGGGTCAGAGTGTGGGTGGACCACCTAGTCAGCATCAACGTCCGAGAAGATGAAACGGCCTGTGGGTTGGCCTTCTCTGATTTCGGCCACCCGGACCTGCCTTTCCGCATGGGTGGCCTGCCTAATATCTGCTTTCCTTTTTTGATTTGAGCCGCTATCCTCAGCCGCATCAGTATTGATTCTACCGGACATCATTAGGATCTCCCTACCTTGATTTTCATTCAGCGGCAGTGTTAGGGGAGCTGGATTTGTTAATCGCTCCGGGTTCACACCTGGAGTGATCGTTGGTGGGGGCGGTAATTCGTGGACGTATCTTCTCAAACTGCCCTTCTAAATGATGCGCATGATTTCCCTAATGAGATCCCGACATTCATCAGTATCATGGCCTATCGATTTATGATAGGCACAATATCGGTGTGCATCCAATTTGGCCAGCTCGAGCCTTAAAGGCCGAGCCGGTGGCAACAAATTCAGACCCTGTATCTCGTTCCAAATTGCTGAAGGAGTGTGGGTCAAGGTACTCTTCAGCGCATCAACTTTGGCTCGCACTTCCTGGCGAGCCTTATATCCAGTGGTTGGGTTCTCCAAAAATGGCCTGAATCCCGACCCCGACCCCGAAGCGGGTTCTTTCTTCCCATTATTCTTTACGCCCCCTGTCTTCTGTTTGGGCGTTGACTTGCCATAGCCTCCTCCACGCAGATGTGGCGTTCCGCGCGGATCAAAAATTCCTGATACGAGGTCGCCCCCGATTCATGGATAGAGTAATTAAACCATGTCTCGGGGGCGAGACCAGCCATGGCAGCGATCAGAATGGCATCGTCTGATACTGGTTCCATTTCTCAAACTTGTTTGTTGAACCGAGCGATATAACTTTTTAAGGACTCATTATTTCCCTATTTGATATTTATAAGGGAATCCTTTGGTGCAGCTCGGACTTTATAGGTGAGAAAATGTGATGTGAATGTGGGGGCCAGGTCACCCCAAGATCGAATGGACCTTTGCGGCAGGGTCATGAACCAACAATGGGCTCGGTCGCCCAACGTTGACGGGAACGCCCTACAGAGAATGGCATCACTGGGGTTGTAAAGTTCCATCCATGCTAAGTACTTGTGGATGTGCGTTGTGGGGTCGGTCTCACCGTTATATAGACCGACCTGTGGAATTTTAAGCTTCGGTAGCAGCAGAGTGGATAAAATGCTCGTAGCAAAAGGCGACACAATAGAAGGCCGATTTGTTACCTGATACGGCCTTTGATGCCGGGCCTCTTCCAGACCCTCCTCCAACTCATTCAATCGGCGGCGCAGACGCAAAATTTCTGCTTCTCTTTCCTCCAGCGGGGTAGGCCCCTGAGTTTGATTAGCCCTCCCCGGTTCTCTTTCATCTGGAAACTAGAGCCTAGAGCTTACTGATTGGGTGGGGTGGAGTGGATTGACCCCTAGTCGTCCTGCGAACACGGAGCGGGTGCGACGATGGCGTGTGGGCTCCAGTTGCGACTCCGCCACACGACTCTGTTCCTCGTTGTCTTCACGTGGTCATCTTCTGTCACGACGACCGTGTTGTTCGTGGCTAGATCTGGCCTCCTGGCCTTCATTATGGGGAGGCGCAGGGGCTTGAGGATTTATATTAATATTTAGTGGGGGGTTGAGTGGGTGAGTATTTACATGGGGTGAAGGAGGTGCTTGTGAATTGGTGGTGACAAACGTTTGAGAAATAAGTTGGTTCATTTGCTGTACAAAAGTAGGATTGGCAATCAATTGGGCCAAAGGGAATAAAATTGTGCTCCCCGCTTCAGTCGGGGGCACATTTTGGCCATTGGTAGTTTGGCCAGTTTGATTATTTAGATGTTGTTCCTCGGTTAAACGGGCATTTCGTGATTGTTGACTCATCTTGTATATTATGAAAAGGTCAGCGTTTAACTTTACCTGGTTTTACTTGATTCGACGTAGCCTGGAATTCGGACTGGACCTATACGGGCCCTCCTTCTAGCGCCAATTTGTTGACGTGCGTTTTGGCCAACAAGCAAAAATATATAAAGATGTGCTACGTGGAAATGGAAATGAGCCTTAGTTCGGGGCTAATTTTGTCTTTTAATATATAATTCCGAGCCGAAAGTTCTGGCCGGTTTTTCTTACAGCGTTGTATTTACAAGTGTTTTCTCCCTTATATTTTTCTTGTCCTTTTCCTAATAAATGAGACACAATTTATACCCATCTCATTAGTGGGCTTTTAATATCCACTATTACACTTAATACTTAAATAATTAAAAAGGGACACTTGTCTTTCGCTGAGTACGCATGCAGGCCAAGTGTTTGCCACTTGTCGACTCATCTGGCTAGTGTGTTGACAAGTGTCAGCTTATTCATGTTAATGATATACTTAGCCTTCCTTAACTAGATGGTTATCCTTTGAAATTTCCCGCCGAGACTGGGCTCAAGCAACCGAGCCCAATTCATGACGTCATCAGGTCGGTCGGCACTGGTCTGTGGGTCCCATACCTCCATGTGCTGAATGGCCACGTGGATCAATTTGGTGCCAGCTCGGCTCGGGTGTCATCAGATCCCTCTTTCTCTTGATACTTAATAATTAATAGTATTTGGTTTGGTGGCGTCCTACCTTCTTAGTTTGCTGTATGTTCTTAGAAATAAAGGTTATTGGATCTTTGAATAATTTATTTTAATTAATTGTTGAATTTTTAGATAATATAGTTTATATTAAATATATATTTAAAAAGAATATTTATACATTTAGGATATATATATATATATAAAATGCAAGACAAGATATAATCTCAATTAAAACAGTGAACTCGAATTAGGGCACAGGTTCCCCCTCACATTTGTGCACATGCATTACTTTTTGCGTATTCAAAAGATGAACGGAATTACTCATAGTATAATACTAAATAAAGTATTAAAAGTAAAGAAACGTAAAGATTGCTTCATACAAAAGCGTTACAACAAATTGAAATAGGATACTGACGTTTTTGTTTGGGTATGCGAAATGGCCGTTCACATTCTTCCAATTACAATTGTGGGGGGCTTTGTTTTTCTCAAAACTACATATGGCAATAAATATTACCTATATATTTGATTATGAAAAAGCCGGCAGGCAAGTGGCATGGGACATAATAAAAGGGTTATTGCTATTAAACACCACAATTATTTTCCTTTTTCAACCATATTAAGAATAATTTAATAATTTTCCTATCCGATCAGCCGTTGGTTACTTTCTTCTTAAAATATGATGATGTTGAAATCTGAAACAACTTGCTCTTATTTTTACTTTTGTGCAAAATATATTTTTCTTTTTTTCTATGCTTAATAGTTTGTTGTCTCTGAAATATGAAGTCAAATGCTCCTTCCAGAACTCTAACACCACCCCCATCCCAAAAAAAAACATAGAAAATTAATTATACATATATATATGTATGTGTGCGCTCGCTTGTAAATGTGAAGAGGGAAAAGGAGTTTATTTTATCGAATTGTTATCTTAACTTTAAGTTTCCATTTTCTGAAGAGCTAGTCTCCTGTCAGACCGTCTAACGGATCTAGATTGTTAGACGAGTCTAAATATCCTACCCATCTCGCAGATTTTATCCGGGTCCGCGAAAAAAAAAAATCTACTTTAGGGAAGCAAATCGTGCAACTCCATATCGGAGCTCTATCAAGATATTAACAGAGATTTATTGGGCTTGGGTTGTTCTCAACTCTATATCTACTTTAGTTGCAGAAGATGTAAACACTCTCACTTCTTACTAATATATTGCTTGTGTTGCCTTTTAGACAAAAAATAAAAAATAGAGAGAGGATTAAACTAACAAAAAGGAATAAATAAACCACCATCTGTTGATATTGCTCAAACACCAACATGGATATCAGATATTGATGCTTTGTGGCCTTGATGAGATGTCGGTAATAGGGTCGAGAGGGTGATTTGGAGGCGGAGATGAGGAAATTTGGGGATGAGATGGACATCGTACTGCTTCTCTCACAGTGGATAAAGAGAGGATAAAGAGTAGAAGGCAAAAAGAATGAATATTGCAGTAGCAGAATATTTGAAGAGAAGCACTATGATACAAGTATTAGTATCAACTAATACTTTTATGGAGAAATACTAATATATTTTATACGAAAAACTAATACTTTGCAGGAGCAATACTAAAATATTCTTTAGGAAATTACTAATACTTTTTCGAGAAACTACTAATACTTTTCTGAGGGACAACTAATAAATTTCGGGAGTATATTCATGAGAAATACTAAAAAACTCTCAGGGAATTGAACTACTAATACACTTCAGAAGAACTGCTAATACTTTTTAGAAGGATGGCTAATACTATTCAGAAGGACTGTTAATACATTACGGGAGAAACATTTAATTATATTCAGGGAAACTATTAATACATTTGAGAAGAACTGCTAATACTTGTTAGAAGGACGACTTATAATTACATCTTAATATTCAAAAATAAATAACAAAATACAATTACATTAATATATCATAACATATGTTCCATTCTTCATATTTTGAAATAGTTGCATAATAACTTTATTGTTAATATTTCGAAAAGTGTATTTCAGTATGTGTTACGAAACGATCATTCAATTACTCATCTCCAATATTGAATTCTTTAATGAGAATTTGATAATGAACCATAAATCATCCCAAAAGAGAGAAACAGAGAGACACAAGAGAATAAGTCAAAAATTCGAGTTCAAGTTTATGGAGTGAAAGAAAATGTTCAAAATTTTGAGAAAGAAAAAATTGACCAAGATTCAATTTTTCAAGATTAACAAATGGGAAGGGAAAAGAAGAATGAAGAATTGAAGATTTTTTTTTCTATTTTTCCTATTTTTTTGTATTTATTTTAACGTTAAAAATTGAAAATACCAAAATACCCCTATTTGTTTTCAAAATTTCAGGGGGCCCAATGCCCCTGGCCCCTACGTGGCCACGTCTCTAGGAGGGACTTATATGTGAATCAAACCAATCACATACTCGAGTTTTACAAATATCTTACCACTAGGTTGTCAATCGAATTCCTTTTTCTAATGCAAAATAATTGAAGAAATAAACAAATTGGAACTGTACAAACTTTAAATTGAACCATATCTATTGTCCAAAGAGTGAGTTCATTGCCACAACCCCACCAAAACATCACAAAGTCCTTCATGATGGCAACAATGATTCAACATTAGCAATGACGTAGCCAACATGGAAAGTGTAGTGAGGCAGACGAAAACTAAAAATAAATAAATATATAAACTGTAACTTATATTTTTACTTTTTTACTCCTTAATGAAATTAGGTAAAAAAAAAAAAAAAAGGTGGGGCCAGAGCCCATGATCCCCCATCTCTGCCAAGTCTGGATCCTCTATTTCTAATTGTGTTTCATCTCGTATTCCAAATACCTCAACTAGATGCCAAGTGTAAATTAGTGAGTCATTAATACACTTGGCGTGTAGGGATGATGTTTGGAACATGAGATGATACATAGTTCGGAATAAAAATCATGTCCCATCTCAGCCATTGAACATTGGTATACTAAGCACCAAATTGTAAAGAGTTGGTTTCCTTTCAGATGGTCTCTAATGGACCTAATCCATCAAATGGAGCCCCAACAACCATCAAATCATATAAGAGACCGACCTGACCCCAAAAACAATACTTCATTATATCCAAAACCTAATTTCCCGTTTCTTCTACCTTTCTCTTTTTCTCTGAAGCTCATCAAAACCCAAGATTCATTTACCATCCTTCATCTGCAACTCACCCCGCTCCCTTCCAACTACTATATATTTATTTTTCAGTAGATTAAAAAATAAAAAAATCGTGGCCAATAAAAAGTCTAAATCAGTTCCAAGAAAAACGAAAGAAATTATCCTATGCGTTTTTCACTTCTGTTCGTGATTGGAAATTTTCATGTCATAGCTTCATGGTATAAATATTAATTGCATTTGGGTAATTAGTATTATAACATACCCTCTGTGTGTAAATTGAATTTTCACAGATGTAATGTCATTTTCATGTTAGCCAAGCATAGCTACAGGAATTACTATAACATTATAAGAAAAATTAATACTTTTTAGAAGAACTATTAATATTTTTCAGTAGGATTACTAATACTTTTGAGGGGGAAAACTAACATTTCTCAGATGAATTACTAAATAACTTTCAGGAAAAAACTAATATTTTTATGGGAACTACTAATACATTTTAGAGAAATTACTAATACTTTTGATGGGAAAAACTAATACTTTTAAGGAGGATTATTAAATGTTTTTAAGTGTACTACGTACTAATACTTTTCAGACAGACTACTAATACTTCTCAGATGAAAACATAATACTCTTCAGCACTCTCATGATACTATATCATTGTCCAATATTACAAAACCGATATTTTTCAAATGAACTGCGTATTAATACTTTTTAGTAGGGGTGTCAATTTTGGACCCGACAAGCAAACCCGACACGAACCTAACATAAAATTAAAGGGTATGGGTCCAGGCTTCATGGGTCCGGGTCGAAATTGGGTCGAACCCGAGTAACCTGCCAATTAAATAGGTGGGATTTGGGTCAACCTACTATGACCCATTTGACCCGTCTAACCTGTTTGTGAATTTAAAAGAAAACTAAGTAAATAATTAATTATAAGAAAAAACAACAAACAAGACATATCCTTAAAACTTAAATGATAAAACCTCCTTAATTATGTATGTTGTTTTTTTTGAATAAATGCGAATATATATAAAAAAATGAAAAAGAGTACTCCTGATCACAGGCTGATCAGGTAACTAAAGAAGTAAAAATGGGAACAAAGTCATAGAAACTAAGACATGGTCACAAGCCGACCAGATGGCTGAATGGTTGGGGCCTCGTTAAAACCTTCCAAGGTAAAATCCACCCTTGTGGGAAAAACCCTTGGAAGGAAAATGAGTACCCCCCATGAGAAAAAGGTAGAAAACTAGAAGACCAATCGCACTAGCTAACAAACCTATAATTGGCTTGGCCAACATAATCCTGTGTGAGGAACGAGATTATGACCGCTGGGGGCGCCTCCCACCATGTGTCTTAGTGCGAAGTCTTGCTAAGAATATCCGCTGTCCGGTTGCCTTCCCTGAAGAAGTGCGAAACCACCAAGTTCATCTGAGAGAGGAGGTGCATAGTGTATCGCCACATGCTCAAATGTCTCCAAGGAACCTCTATGGATCTCTTCCGCAGCAATTCCACCACATAAACCGAGTCCGACTCCAGCCATAGATGATTCCAGCCCCTTTCAGAAGCGTAATGGATGGCCCGCATAGCTGCCATCAAGTGCGCCTCAAAAGCAAAACCCGAACCACACCTTTCCACAAAACATCCACGAAAGAACACCCTGCAATTGCAAAAAACTCCGGAAGCAGTGAGACGCCTGGGCGATCCAGAATTACTGCCGTCGCTGTTCACTTTAATCCATCCCGGCAAGGGTTTCTGCCAATTAACCTGAACGATCTTTGGGGCCTGTCTTGGGCGCCCAGGGACCCGTAACCGACGGAGAATGAGAAGGTCCCTTTGGTCATTATGCATGTAACCTCTGTCTAAGGAAGATGACTCAAGAATAAGAACACGAAGGCGTAGGATGGCCGCCTCTAGTGTCCAGATTTTGTCATGGAAGGTCAAGTCATTTCGATTTGCGGATGAGCCAAATACAGGATAACACCGCAACCCGCCAAAGAAAGAAACCTGCTCACTGAAATGAAAACTCATTAAATGCACCAGGAATTCATTGAAACTGTAAGCCCTAAATTAATGGATATCGAAAGAGTCGAAAATCCATTTCCATAGGGCCCCTGCAAAAGCACATGAGACAAATAAATGATCAACAGATTCCGCGTCAGAACAACAAAGAATACAAACCGAGGGGTTTGTAAAGGAACCCTGTGGTCGTAGAACATCCAAAACCGCCAGTCGATTATGAATGGCGCGCCAAGTCACAATCGAACGTCTTTCCGGAATGTGAGGGGACCAAATCCAGGAACCCCATTGAACCACCGGGGAGTGAAGGCGCAGATATGCGTAAGCCGCCTTCGAGGAGACGGTCCCATCATCAGAGTGTATCCATGCCCGCGCATCCGACGAATCCGGGGCAATGGGGATTCTAATAATATCTCGAACCATATCCAAGTATGCCTCTATAAACGATAGAGTGAAGTGCCAAGTCCCATTGTAAAAGTAATCCGAGATGCGTTGCCGAAATAAATATATGTACTCCTGCGGGATACCAATCCTATCTGCAATGGTGTAACCCAACCAATTATCCAGCCAGAATAAAATGTCGGAGTTGCATCCCTAAGAATGCTAACCCAACCAATGCGTCTAATGAATTTTGACTCGTTAGACCATCTAAGTCAATTATAAATATTGGTCTCAACTAACCCTAAGAATGCTTAATAATTGAACTAAAATGGAATTTCACATTCCAAGATAGTGAAATCATATTGGCTAAATCTCAAGGCTAATAATTAACAGTAGGAATTAATTAAAATATGGACTAAAATTGAACGCAATATTTGTGCATGGAACGTGCACAATATTTTTGACATGTTTGCTGGATCCGCAACTGAAGGACGATCACATCCGTACAAATCATGCATAAATAGTATAAACACAAAACTAGTTAAATTCATATGCCCAACCTCAACTATGCATCAATTGCATTATTTATTAACATTCATTTCCATTTCCATCTCAATTTAGTCAACTCAGCTCCTTTTTAAACCCACCAGCTTTATAATGGATTGACGAACTATATAATTTATACCCAAAAAAACTAATTTTACACGGTGCGATAATTAAAGTTCTTGTTAATTAATTTAAGTGGAAATATGTCAGCACATTCACACAGCCACACTGGAGTCACTTGTACGTTTGCCGAAACTCTAGTGGGATTTCTCGATCTCAAATGGAGAAAATTGACAAAAACTTTTCATGAGTTCAATTATATACGGGATAATTACAAAAACCTCTCGAAGTTTGGGTTGATTACAAAAAAACCCAGAGATACTTCAAAATTACTAAAAGCCCCTTAAGATTTGATTATGTGTTAAATTTAAGGGTGACTGTAATATTCTATAAATATTAGGGGCATTTGAAATACTTTTTGTTTATGAAGGACAAACTTGTAAGACATAATCAAATTTCAAGAACCTTTTCTTAATTTTCAAAAATTTCTAGGTTTTTCGGTAATTAGCCGAACCTTAGGTTTTTTTTTTTGTAATTATCCCAGTATATAAGTGATTATGTATTGTTGGGGGCAAAAACAACTTTTATTTAATTAATATATAATTCTGTTTATATAGTTATTTAATAATAATTGCCCAATGAGCTCTTAATAAAACAACCCGGCCTATAGGCCGATTTCTCCTATGCGGACTAGCCCATAGTCCAAATTCTCCTACACGGCCACGGGGCCCATCTATTCATTTGTAAGTTAATTAACTCATAATTCTCCTACGCATTTTAATTAAGTATTCGTTTACTGTTTTATTCTCTTGTACACCGTGCTGACTTGAGCGTCAGAGGGGCCTCCCTGGGAAAACCCCTGGGGTCTCTAACGTTGCGCGTGTATACAAGCAAGTTCCCAGTCAAAGGATTTACCAACTCTCGGAGAATAATACTTGAAGACTTCCCCCACGGGGAAAAGATTTTGTCAACCCCGTTAAAATGCGTATTCGAGTGGAGGATTCCACCAAGTCTGAACCTAGTACCAAGGGCAAGTCCAGGGATGATGACAAGAATCAATCTCGGAAGGGTCCAAGGAAGGAGCACGGTGACCGGCCAGAAAGAAGTAATATAAGAGGAGGTGGGAGAAGAAATCGCGAGTCACAACTCACACCCTTAAACACTCCCTTAATCAAAATAATGACCGCCACACGGAAGGAGGGGATCATAGAGCCTCCCCCTCCAATGACAGACAACCCGAACAAAGCAGATTCTGATAAATATTGTCGCTACTGTTAGATCAATGTTTTTATTTTGATTTTGACGATTTCATATAAATGAGGTTTATACCAAAACAATGTCCCCAAATATTGTGCAAATACTTCAAAATATTTCCAAATAATTTTACTAAGTTTTTGAAGTACTTATTGAACTTTATTGTTAACAAAAATCGGACAACTTCTCTATGAAGAGGTCGACCGGTCGTCCTATAGGGAGACCCATACCTAAAAGTTTACCAAAATAGAGAACAGACTGAATCCTGAATTTGAGGAGGGCGATCGATCGCCCTCTACAACATCCTGTGTCAAAAACACTTTTCAACGGCTTTATAATTCGAAGTTAAGGGGATTGCACTGCCCCATGGAAAGCCTTTCCATGCAAATAAGAGGATGTTCAAGGAGAACCTCTCTGGAGAGCAGAAGAAAGCCTATGCAAGGAAGGAGGATACAAGTGAGGGGGAATCAGCTGACCTAGCATAATACACAACTGAGACCTCCCCAACTCTCTTCCCGAAGCCGATTTCTAAGAAGAGAGCTGCGATAGCCAAGCCTGCCCCTGCTCCAGCAGCAAAGACAAAGAAAGCACCTGCCCGAGCAACCGATGCCCCTGCCCCAGCAGCCGAGACTGAGGAGGAACATCTACCTTTCTCATCAGTCGTGAAGAAGAAGCGCACTGCCAAATCTCGGAAGGCAGTTGCATCAATGAAAGATTCTATTGAAACACAAGCCTTCACCCTTGAAGAGCCTGAAGAAGTGGAACCAGAGATTCCACTGGTTCCCACAAAGAGAAGATGGCTGTTCAAGAAGTCCGAACTAGAGAAGACAGTCGAGTCCAGTACTCAGCCGGAGGAGATTGTTGAGGCTATTGATGCTGAAGAGGAACAGTCTCAGGAGAAAGTGAATGAGCCCGAGAAGACTGTTGATGCTGATCAGTAGGGTATTGACGACCAATCTGTGCGGGACACAGCTGCGGAGACAGAAGGAGCTTAGACGACCAAGACCATTGAAGAAAAGGTTGTTTCACCTCCTCAGACTGATGCAGCTGAATCTGAGGAGGTGCAAGTTCCATTAACCACTATTCCAGAGGCCGGAGAAGAGGATGATGATGACCTTATTATGTACTCTCCAGTCTATCCAGACATCCGGATGAGGTTAAGGAACTGGAGGAATTAGAAGTTGGATTACTCCAGGCAGCAGTTGACTCTCCCGGAGTTTATTGATGTTGAAGAAGACTGCTGATGCTTAAGCAGCCGAGTTATACTATCAACAGCTCTATCGAGTCTGTTGAGTGGGTAACTTAGTTGAATATAGCCAACTTAGCTGTCCCTCAAGGACACAACTGATTTGAGTTAACTCTGTTAAAAAATCTTAAAAAGACTAAAAATTGAAAATTCGGTAAGGTTTATTCAACCCCCCTTCTAAACCTTACACCACACCCCTTGGGACCTACAAGTTCCCATCTCTTGAGGTTGTGTTTTGAAGCTTTTGATTTTTAGTTAGTAGCCAGTTTTATAGGGTTTATGAAGGTTCACAGTTCGTGTCTTTTTGTTCGATTTTTGCAACTTCAATCTAATTTTTTATTGTTCTAGGCTGGCTTTTTGGTTCTTGTTGTCTGATTTTCAGTTCGGTTTGCACATTTGGTTTTTTTTGTTCAGAATGATGATTGTGGTAATTTTGTTCATGTGTTCCTCTTTTTTTTTTTTTTTTTTTTTGACTTGCTTATATCAGTTGTTAATGTTGCTTGTTTAGTTTGTTCATGGTGCTTGTGGAATGTTTAATACTTTGACTTCACATCAATTTTTCTTTTTTATATCTATTTTTTTTGCACGCTTGTGTAATTATGTAATTCTACTTGTGAAGGTATTACTATTTTGTAGGTCCCAATGGATGGTAAATTAAAGTCTAGAAGGAGGGGGGTTGAATAGACTTTACCAACTTTTTTCTATTTAGTCATTTTAGAGTCAGAGTTTTTACCATAAGTCAGTTGGGGCCTTTGGTGGACAGCTTAGTTTACTTACATAACAGAGTTAGCCGCTCAGCAAACTCGACTGAGTTGTTGATAAGATAACTCAGCTGATTCAATTAACTCTTTAAATTATTCAAGAGACTTGGTTTTTACAGCGGAAGCCATTAGCCCTTGTTTGAAATACGTTTTTCAACACTTGTTTTAAGCTTGGTTATGATAAGTTGACTTAGCAAATTAAACAAACAACAATATAGATATGCAAGAATAAGAGTGGTGAATGTAAATGACATAAAGCAATTTTTATAGTGGTTGGAGGATGGGGTAATTCCTCTAATCCACTATTTTCCAACCCCTGGAGGAATCCACTAACATAACAGTGACTTTGTTTCAAAATGGTGACAATTGAAGCTAGGCCTTGATCACACAACTGGCTTTGCTTCAAGGACTCAACTTCTTCACAAAACAGTTGTCTTACTACTTCAGCTCCTTCAAACTCTTGGATTTGTTCACACAGCCCTCCAACGAGTCCAAAGCTTTTGGTTCGAACTGGAACCTCACTACACCTCCTTGAACCTTGGAGTGTAGACCCATTGTTCTTTAAAACAAGTTTTTTCTCTTCAACAGTTTGAAGTTTTCTTTCCTTCACTGAGTGTGTTGGATTGATTTTCTTCGAGTTTAGGCTTGAGGATTTGAATAGTATGCTTGGGAGACTTTTGCTTTTGCTTGCTCAGATAACTTGTTTCTGCGTTATTGCTCGTAAACTTCTCTGAAAGTATTCCTCAGCCTTTTATATTGATTGTTTCAAAAATATATCCGTTAAAACAAATGTATTTTTCAAACTATACTTTGAGGTTGTTGGCTTTTCTTGTCTTGTAGCTTTGATGTAGACTGATCCTTAAATTTAATGCTCTGCAGCATTTCCTTAAACTCTGCAGGTTTTCAGGGACATCCTATTGGTTCCTTGCCTTTGACAATTTTTTAGCAAAATAACTTTAAGGATGGCAGTCTGACACATGCTAATTTCAGCAATCATTTGACTTTGCTTGACAATGGATCTCTTCAGCTTTCTTTGATCCTTTCTACTGCATAAACCCTTTGATAGTCAACTCTACTTATCTGGAGTGACTCAGCTGTCAGTCTGCTGACTGAGACAGCTTTTCTGTCACTTGACTGAGATTTATCTTGACTTCACTCAGCTGCCACACAACTGATACTTCATCATGGTCTTCAGTCGACTCCTACATTCTTCAACTTGGCTGCTTCTACTCATCTTATAGAACCTTATCTATTACAAGTTGATTTACAGTAGAATTAGGGTGCCAACTTCCTAATCTATATTTTACATGATATCATCAAAATCTATTAGATAAATTTCCAAACAATTTTCCCCTTTTTGATGATGCCAAAACTTAAATAAAAAATACCAAAGTAAACAGTGCATAAACAAAGAGTGATTGTATGAATATGTCATTTTATTGAACATATTATTCTTGCACTTTACAAAGCTTTACAAAGTACAATGAAAAAGTATACAAAGTATTACAAGTTTCTATGTATTTGCATTGAAGTAAAAATACAACATGAAGGTGTGTTTAGCAGTCTTCAATGCCTCTGATGTTTCCTTCTTCTCTCGTCTTCTTCTGCACTTCTTCTATCTTTATCTCTCTTCTTATTTTCATAGGCTCTATTGGCAGCTGGGTCTTCTCTCCTCTGTCTCTCTTCTCATTCTTGTCGTTGCCTTATGTTTTCACGTTCTTGGCGCTCAACCGCTTGATGTTTTTTCCGACAACTTCTTCATTATGCATCCTCTTAAGTCCGGCCCAGTAAAGAACATCCTTCTTCAGAGGATTAATATATTGAAAATCTCTTCTTGGTGGAGTACCTTTGTCTCTTCCACCCCTTCTTCCTCTTCCTCTTCCTCTTCCAGAGTCTGCTGCTCCTCCATTAGGTGTATACTGAACGGGCTGTGCTCTTGAAGTTTGCTGACTGCTTCCTCCAGTCAGCTGCTTCTCAGCTATTTGACATATTTCCAAGCCCTTTTCCCAATACAAATCCCATGCCTGCTTGAGAGTCATCACTCTGAAAAATCCTTTTGACTTGAGTGTCTGGAATTTCTCAAGTGATCTTGGCTTAGATCCAGCATCAGGAGCTGGTTCTTGTGGGAGCTTAAAAGCTAGAGAGTCAGGTAACAATCCTACTGGAAGACCTTCGAATCTAGTTTTTTAATTTTAAATTCGTCCATGCTGCCTTTCATCAACTTTTGAAAATTCTGCTTCGATAGCAGTTCTTGTTTTTTTAGCAGCTAATTTAGCTGTCTCTTCAGCTGACAGCTCTTTTGGCAGCTGGGATAGGAGAGAGCTGGTGGATGAGCCATGTTGAGGTTTTTCAAGAACAATCTTCAAAGGGGCATTCTTCATTTCACTTTCTTCCCCCTTTTTGGCATCATCACCAATGAGAGATTTCTGAGGAGATTTAGACAAAATAAGATCCAGTTTCTGGTGTATTGCTGAGTGAGATGCTCTGTGTTCTGATCGCAGAGCCTTCATTTCTGCACTCATGATCTTCATCTCATCATTCATAACCATCATCTCTTAACGTAGATTGCTTTCAGTCCGCTGAAGGTCTTGCTTGTGTTGAGCCCTCAAAAACTCCATACCCGTCTTGTATGCCTGGTCTATTATGAAAATATAATCCATTTGCCTCTGCTGAAATTTCGCATTTTCAGCACTCCAAATCACCAGCTTTGCGAATAGGTATTTCAAGTAGCTGACTTATTCCGTTCTCAGTGCCTTTGTCTGAGCTGTCCATTCCATGATTCATAAATTTGTTCCTCTAATATCTCCAGATATCATGGAGTCGTGATTGTCCAGCCATTGGTTTAGTGCAACAAAACCTCTTTCCATATTTTCAATTTCTGAACATATAGCCTTGAAGGCTTTTCGGAAGTCTGCTGCTTTAGGTTATTTCTCTTCTGGCCACACTGCATCAAAATCAAATCCAAACGACACTACTCTCAAGTCATCTGGAGCCTCGTATTCTTAAGGGTGGATCTCTATGGTGTACTTTACACTTTCTTCACCAAATTCAGTTTCGAGGGGTACATCAGCTACGAATGGAAACTAGTCTGAGAATAAGTCATCTGGAACAATATGAACTTCTACTACTTCTCCTTGGGGAGCATTTCCTTTGTTCTTAAGACTGGCTTCAGCTCTATGTGCCTCAGCAGTTTCACCGTCATCGGCAGTTGCAGCTGGGTTATCCTGCAAAGGTGACTGATCCTCAGCAGTCTTAACAATTTCATTGGTCTCAGTGGGTGATTCCTTTGGAGTTTTCATTGCCTCAGCTGGCTTAGCAACATCATGGGCTGGTGATGGCACCATTGTGGGTGGGCCATCAACCAAAACAAATTTCGCTAAGGCAGCTTCCTCGCGTGCCTTTTTCAACTTAGTTGCAGCTTCCTCAATTTCTGGGTCCTCGACTGGTTTTTCTTTAAGAGCGGACTCAGCTTTGTTGTCGGAGTCCAAAAACTCTATTGACACGATTTTTTCAGAGTCGTCTAAAGCACTAATCTCTTCCATTTCAAGTGACCCTCTGGTTGAGGAGCTGGCATTTTTCCTGTTTCTTCAGCAGCTTTACCCAAGGAAGTCTCAACCTCCTTTGGGCCTTCATTACCCTTAACATCAATCTCAACCACTGTAGGGCCTTCTACATTCCATTTTGCTGTTTCATTTGTATTTGGGTTTGGGACATTCCCTTCTATAGATGAAGCTGCATTGGGGTCTTCAGCAGTGGCATCCTTCGAGGTCTCAACCTCTTGGATTGCGCTTTTAGGACTAACAGTCTTAACTTCCATGGTCTCCTGTCCATCCTTTGCCTCAGCTGCAGAAGCAGTGTCCTTGGCCTGCAGCACAGTTGGAATTTCAGCTGAGACAATCTTAACCGTCTGAGCCTCATCAATCCCACTTTGTTGTACGGTTTTTGTCTTCCCATCACCTCCAAACTTCAATTTTGTAAGGTCTCCCACAACCTCTTCCGACTTGACTGTGGTGTGTGTAGTTTCCCCTCAGCTGGCGTACCAGCTGATTCACGATCAATGGGGTCACTGGACACGAGAGACTCAGTTGTAGTTCCTTTTGAGTATTCAGCCCAATGGGTAGTTGTCTCACAACTATCTCAGGGGTTGGCTCAGTTATGTTGCCCTCTACTCTCTCATGTCTTACCTTCATCGTCAATGTCCCTAGGCTGTCCATTTGAGTGAGCTGGTAAGGTAGAGGCTTCAATGGTCCTCACCATCTCAAGAATGTCAGGGGTAGGAGAGATGTGCATGGATGATGACTCTCCAGGCCCTTTCGCGCAGATTGCTCATGCAACTCCTTAGACTCTTTCAAGGCTTGCTTCAGCTCAACCTTCTCAACTTGTCAGCAGTCTCCAGTTTTTCTACATCACTGTCACTACTGGTGGCTGGCTGTAATGCACTTTCAGGAATATTAGTGAAGGTACAAGACTGAGGTTTCTTGGAATCCTCAATCGTTTTGGCCTTCTAGATCGTCTTTATCTTCTCCTCATCCTTCTTCTGATAAAGGATGGTAGTGCAGAAATGTGGATCCAAAGCAGACCTGATAGCAATGTTTCCCAAAAAGCTTAGGAATTCTTCCTCTTCCTCAATAAACTCCGGCTTTGGAATTAAGACCTGGTTGTGCTCAACTTCCAGGCTCCCCAGATTTGTAGCCTTTCCTGAATGTCGGGGTAAGCAGGAGATATTACTTGAAGATCATGCTACAACCTTAAGGTTCAAAACCCAAGTGCAGGTTGTCTCGAGTAATAAATATCTCGTGAGTCCGAGGTCGATCCACAGGGAAGACTATGTAAGTTTACAGAGAATATTTATCTTTGAGAGATAAATAGATGTATTTAAACTAGTAAGAAATATTATTTTTTTTAACAATAAATTTGAATAAGAAAATTGTTGAGGATAAAGATTCACTCTTCATTTTGGATAAAGGAATTATTACATTTTCTTACCTCTTGAATTATTGCTATTGGAATCCATACCAACGAAGGTTCCAATAGGAAGATATTATAAATATAAATCATGCAATAAGGTGAACATGTTTTATTACCAATTATAATTTATTTTTTAACGCCAATACTTGCTTATGGACTCAAGTATTCATGACATCTCTTGTCAACAACAAATCAAGGTATCCATATTAGTAGCCGATTGAAGTAAAACTAGACATTTAACTAAATGGAACCAAGTATTTATTGTGCCAATAAAATGCATAAATCAAGAACACCACTAAACAAGAAGAGTATAATCTAAAAAATAAATTGATTATCAAAACAATAAAATTTAGTGTAAAGCTACAATAATTCCTTTTCCTGCATCAAGAGTTTCACCCTACATCCTCAACAAAATTAACTTATAAAGACATAAATAAAGTAGAGAAAACAAGAGATTATATGAAAACTAAAGAAAACATTTTATGAAATACTATAAAATTTACTATAATATAGGAAAAACAACAATGAAACTTTCTTTTGAAACTCTAAATTTCTATACAAACTTGTGTTTTTGACAAACTATTTATTGTGCAAAACAATAATTCCTTTTGCAATTATTTTATTCTTTATTTTCAAAACAATTGAGAAAATGCTGAAAATTTGAAACCAACTCCAACACCTTATTTGGCTGGTCTTTTTGGCAAGAATTGTTGTTGAATCATCATAATTTGCTTTAACAAATCCATTATTACATGACTTGGCTGCATTCTCCCACTGATTTGAATGAAGTACAAGCACTATAGGCCAAGTTATGGTGTAATAAATGAGGAGTGGTTGGCCTGCGGAACTATGATATATCAGTTTGTTGTATATTTTAAAAAAACATGCCGACCGAATTTAACTTTGTAGTTTCATGAATGTTGTAGACAAAGTTTTGGGGATACTCAGTAAAACTTTTAGATCCAATGCACTTGTGGTCTTCGAGTTATGTCCAAAATACGAAACTTCGTCAAGTCTTGACAGTAAACGAGTCTCGTCAAACTTCAAATTGTGAAAAACTTTTGTTCCAAGAAAATATCATCCTAAACTTTAATTTAGGCTTTAATATCTCTGAATATTTGTAGAAGAATGGATTGTAAATCCATATCTTCAAGAATCATCCCTAAATCATGCCGGAATTGAAAGTTATGCTCGTTGATCCGAACCTGCATTAAAAATGCATCTTACTACAATTTTGTGTTGATTTCCTATTTTATTTATAACATATAATAATACTAAAAATTTATATTATTAATAAAATTAATAAAGTAAAATACTATAATAAACCGAAAGTAATTGTATATTTTTTTACGTTAATCAGATCATCATCATCTTCATCATTCTGCTGCAGAGGCTTTTCAGCAACCTTGCCTTCCTCCGCAATAATGGCATCGGTCTGAGGGGATTGTACAACTAACTCTTCATTGCTTTTGTCAGATGTGTTTGGTTCAGATTCCTCAGTCGTTTTCCTAACAGTTATTTCTTTATGAGACTGAGCATCAACAGTTGATTCCTGCTCAATGATCATCTCATCACCATTTTTTGGACTTTGTTGTTCACCAACATCACCTTCTTCCTCAACTTGTGCAGCTGTGCCGGACTCAGCTGGCTCAACACCTAAGTCGGACTGTTTCACCAGTCTTCTTCTGGTTTTCCTTTTTAATGGAACTTTAACTTCTTCTTCCTCTTCTCCTTCAGCAATGGCAGCAGACTCTGCCAATTTCAACTTCTTTGCTGCAGCTGGCTTCCGGGGAGCAGCTGATTGTTTCTTCCTTATAGCAGATGAGGGAGCAGGGGCCTTCTTGGCTGCGGGGGCTTGTGCAGGCTTCGATGAGGGGGCCTCGGCCAAAGGAGCTATGTCCACGGGGACATTGTCAGTTGATTCCCCCTCGCTTGTTGTAGATATATTCGCGTAAGCATGCTTATGGGCACCTAACAGTTTTGCCCTAAACATCTTTTTGTTTGCATGAAAGGTCTTCCCATTTCGGAGAGGGACACCTTTATTCTCCATCAAGTGGCCTAAGATCATGCCATAACATAGCGAACTTCCAAATCTGCCTTCTTCTCCAATAGACATGTTCAATATATTCTGGCACAGATTGCCAAAAATGAACTCGGCCCAGTTGACTTGTTTCTCTTCTATGATCGCCACCATAACAGTCAGCTTGGTCTAGAATAGCTGATTAAATGATCCAAACTTCATATCGACACACTTCATCACCACATCCATCAATTTTTGTTAGTCCTCCTTAATCAGTTTCTTCAAAGCTGAGAAGTTATGTTTGCAAGTAGCCTCAGGCTTGGTAATCTCCTTCCAAGCCGCAGAGAGGTTGACGTCCTTCGCAGTTATCTCCTTCAGCCCACTGGTTGGGAGATAGCAGTGTTAAGCTAAGTCAGCAACAGTCAGCTTAAAATCTTTGCTGTTGACCGATGAGCGGATCTCATCATCATGAACTTGAGCATTCACGTAGTACATAGCGACCTCCTTGAGGTAAGAGTGAGAGAACTCCATGGATAGAAATCACTTGAGACCAGCTCTCTCAAGTTTTTCAGCGATCTTTTTAGCCAACACCTTGTCTACGCCCTGCTTGACAAGGTCTTCAAATTCCACATTGTGCCGGTGTGGATTTTCTCAGTGAGCTTAACATAATCATATGAAGGTGCCATTTCTGTCTTGAGATTCAGATTTGAACGAAGATAAGAACTAGGGTTTGAACTTTGTTTTGCATAGAGAAAAAGCTTGAGTATTCTTGGAGAGCAAGAGTGTAAGTGAGGAGAGAGAAAATTGAATTTCTCTTTATATGGGACATGAAAGGATGGTTTTTAGAGTTAAAAAAGATAAAAACTAATCAACGGTTGAGATCACGTTTTGAAAACTACATTAATTTCCCCACGTTAAATGCATCAGCATTTATATCCAATCATGGGTAAACCGGCGCTGGCTTTTTACTGACATCATTAATTACCGCTGACGTCAAGGCTAAAAACATTCTCGCTAACAGAAAACGATTGCGTTTTTTTCACTTAGCTCATAAATAACTCAGCTATCTTCATTTATGACTTGACCCTGCTTCAGTCTTGACTAAATAACCACTCGGTTGTGCAGCTAACTCAATACAACTGATTAGCCGTCAAAGTTATCTCACTCGGCTAGTAAGTGAAACTCTACTGAAACACATTTCTCTCTTCTGCAACCCTGCTGAATAAGTCTTCTGAGCTTCCTAACTCAACTCAATTAATCCAATCTCATTCTTAAGTTCTTCAAATCTTTATTCACTTAATGGTTTTGTTAATATATCAACTAACTGCTTATCAATTTATATGTATTCCAATGTGATGTTTTTCTTTTCAACATGATCTCTTATAGTGTGATATCTGACATCAATCTGCTTGGTTCTTGAATGCAATACTGGAGTCTGAGTAATTCCAATGGCACTTGTGTTATCACATATAATTGGAATCTCTCTTTCTTCTATATCATAATCTCTCAATTGTTGCCTCACCTATAAGACCTCGGCACAACAGCCTCCTGCAGCAATGTACTCTGCTTCATACACCTACAACAATGAAATCTAACAATGAAATCTAAACACATACCCCTACAACAAAGGTGATGTCTAGCATACTTGTTGTTAAATAGAGCAAAGATCTAATGAGAGCTCTATACCTTGTTTGATCAATAGATTTGCCTTCTGCATCCGTATCCATCTTGACTGATGCATTCATGGGAATTTTCACATATGACTTCTCTTCCATACCAAATTTCTTCATTAAATCTCTCGTATATTTGCTTTGACTTATGAAGGTTCCATCCTTCATTTACTTGACTTGAAGACCTAGGAAGAAAGTCAGCTCAACCGTCATGCTCATCTCAAATTTCCCTTGCATGAGATTTGAGAATATGTCCCGCAGCTCTTTGTTTGTGGATCCAAAAATGATGTCATCCACATATATTTGATTAAGCAATATACTCACCCCATCTTGAATTCTGAAGACTGTCCTATCAACCTTGCCTTGCTGAAAAATCCAATATATTCTTGAGAATATGTACCAGGCTCTTGGTGCTTGTTTCAAACCATATAATGCATTCTTGAGCTTGTAGACTTTCTATCCAATAGTTTTCTTCTCAAAACCTAGAGGTTGTTCCACATAGACTTCTTCTTCTAAAAGTCCATTCAAAAATGCACTCTTCACATCCATTTGATAAACTCTGGAGTTCGCGTGTGCAGCTTAAGCAAGAAACATCCTAATTGCTTCCAATCTTGCAACAGGTGCAAAGATTTCATCAAAATCTATGCCTTCTTCATGTCAATACCCTTTGGCTACCAATATTGCTTTGTTTCTCACTACAGATCCCTCTTCATTCATCTTGTTTCTAAATACCCACTTAGTACCAATAACATTTTGGTGGGTAGGGCTTTGAACTAATTCCCATACCTTATTTCTCTCAAATTGATTCAACTCCTCTTGCATAGCTAGAATCTGTGTGTCATCCAATGCTTGTGAGATATCTTTAGGCCCAATCTGGGAAATGAAACAAGTGAACATAGCTTCATGTTGAGTTTTGGATTTGGTTCTTAGTCTGTTAAGTTGGTTTTATACTAATGTATTGAGTATTTTAGACTAGGATTTTGCATTGTTTTTGGGTGTTTTAGTGTCGTTTGAGTCCTTTTTATTTCATTAGGTGGCGTTAGAAAGTTGATATAGATTATGGTAGCCGAAGGACAATGAAATATGATGAAAAACGTGTTTAGGAGAAAGTAGTCGCACTTGAGGAGGAGAAAATGCAATAAAACGCTGAAAATGCAGGAGCGACGCAACGCTCCCCCTGAAAAATGTACAAAAACTGTGATCTTCAGTGAGCGATGCAGCGCTCAAAGCGAACGCCGCAGCGCGCGTCCAGGCGGCAGTCATCTATTTTATATTTTTTCGAGTTTTTGAGGGTTTTTGTCCTATAAATACAAGAAATCACGCACGTAACAAGGGTCGGACATTATTTTGAGCACAACACAAGGAAAGAAACACGGAGCCAGGGTTCGGGACGACAATTGGAGGCACTTCTCATCTGGACACATAAAGGATTCCTTCTCTTCTCTTTTCAATTCCTTCTTTATTTTTCTTTTTCGATTCTTGAGATGTATAATTACTTTTGCATGACTTTTTGTACATCCAACATGAGCTAAACCCATCTTTCTAGGGAATTGATGTAACTTATGTTTGAAACTATGTTTTGATTTCCAGTTTATGAGATTCGCATGTTATTTAATCTATTTGTGCTATTTGAATTGATTGCATCTGAATTATCTGATCAATAATTTAGATTGTTTGGTGTGTTTGATTTGACACTCGCGAGAGGTAATTGAACGCTTGTGTAGGTCCGAAGGGGTGTGATGTAAGGTTTAGAAGGGGGGGTTGAATAAACCTTACCAAATATTCAATTTTAGTCCTTTCAAAATAATTAACAGAGTTAAGTTGATGGCAGCTAAGTTGGCTTTTCAGCTAAGTTACCCACTCAATAGACACGGTAGAGCTGTTGATAGTATAACTCGGCTGCTTAAGCCAAATACTTAACTTGGCTGATTGGTTTTTAACAGCAGAAGACTTAACACCCTTTGATTAGTTTTAAGCTTGTTTTTAACACTTGATTTTTAGCACTTAGTTATTAAACAGTTGGAAAACAAATATAATACTAACAACAGATATAAAACAAATATGCAGGAAAGTAAATTTGCTAAAAGTAAATGACACAAATAATTTATAGAGGTTCGAAGATGGGGTAATTCTTCTAAACCTCTCTTCTCCAACTCCTGGAGGAATCCACTATGTAATAGATCATTTTACAACGCAGTTATTAGTCTGGAGACAGCCTTGATCACACAGTTGGCTTCTCTTGCAACTCAGCTTCTTCACAGGGCAGCTGCCTTGCTACTTCAACTCACTTCTCAAGTTCTTGGATTTGAACACGAAGCTCTCTAACAAACTTGATAATGGTTCGACCTTGAACCTTTCTAAGATCCTAACTTGGAAAGTAGACCTCTTTGCTTCTTCAAAAGTTTCATCTTCAACTGGTTGAAGTTATATCTCCTTCATAGCTTGTGTTGGATCGAGTTTCTTCGAGTTTGAGGCTTGAGGAATTTCTAAAATTGCTATGAGAATATTGCAGGTTAAATGCTTGAATATTGTTTGTTTGTTCGTGGTTCAGGTTTTTCAAGGTCACCTCTTCTCAATAGCTTCCTCAGCCTTTTATAATGCCCATTTGAAATTTTGCCCGTTGAAGAGATAAACTGATTTCAAATGTCACTTTGTGGTGATGTTGACCTTTCCTCGTTTTAATGGCATTCCAGCATTTACAGGTGTCTGACACAAGGTGCAATGTTCCCATTGGCTTATTCCTTTTGCACAATTCAGGGCCAAAACACTTTTAGACCTGGCTGCTTGTCATATTACTAAATGGAGTAATATACTTGACTTTAATCAATGGATCTAAGTCAGTTGTCTTGACTTGACTGTTGCATTTACCCAAGTGACTCGAGTGTGCTCCAATCATTGGATTGACTCAACTGTCACTTCATCTTGTAACTTGGCTTCTTGAGTTGACTTCTCGACACTTCTCACGTTGTTCCCACTGACTCTTCTTCAGTCGAGTCCTTGACTTTCTTCATGGCCTTACTCGCTGACATACAGCAGAGTCTTCACATAGTCCGTAGTTGACTTCTTGTAGTCCTTGACATAGCTGACTTGACTCAGCTTTTTCAGTCCTATCTATTACAATACAAATTACTAGCAAAATGGGGTGCCAACTTCCTAATTTTAGTTTTACATGGTATCATCAAAATTTAACAAATAAATTTCCTAACAATTTCTTCCTTTTTGATGATGCCAAAACTTAAAATAAATAAGTAAACAACAAAAAGATATACAAGCAGTGCAGTAACAAAGAATGTGCTTGAATGAATCATTTTATTGACCATAGCATTCTTGTCCTTTACAAAGCTGTTTACATAAGGTATCAGATATATATTCATATATAAAGCTTCGTACATATACATCAATACATCATGTATCTAAGCTAAGTTACAAGGAAATTTACAGAGCTTATTACAGAAGACTTACATTAATATATTTACAACAAAATACACGAAGGGATTTGCAGCACACTTCAACGCCTTTTGTTGCTTCCTTCTTCTCTCTTCTTCATCAGCTCTCTTGTGATGATCCTATGATCTCCTTCTCTTTCTTTCCTCTTCTTCTTTCTTCTTTTTTTTCATGTGCTCGCATAGCAGCGGGGTCATCCCTCCGCTTTCTTTCTTCCCATTCGCGAGCAGTTCTCTCATTCTCAACTTCTTGCCTTCAGAGAGCTTCAGCGTTCTTTCTGGCAACTTCTATGTTGGCAAGATGATAGTATCCAGCCCAACAGATAATGCCCTTGTTCTCTGGATCTACATATGCTATGTCTTTGGGTTTTGGTCGAGGTTGAGAGCCTCTTCCACCACCACTATGTCTTCCCCTTCCTGACTCAGCTCCCCTTCCTCTGGGAGCGTACTGTATTGGAGTCTTCTGCTTTCCAACTGAGTGACTGTTTTAAGTTTACTGCCTATCAGCTAATATACACAACTCCAGTCCCTTCTCCCAATACAAGTCCCATGCTTGAGGCAGAGTCATTCCTTGAAAGTAGCCTTCTAATTTTAGAGTTTTGAACTCCTCCATAGATCTTAGCTCAGATCCATTATCTGGCATAGTTATGTCCTTTAGGGGCTTGATCGCATCGTAGTCCTTTCCGGCTGGAGGACCACCATATTGCTTCATTATTTCTTGAACGCGGACATCTTGTTTTTCATCTACCTCCTCAAATGCAGCTTCAATAGCCTTTCTTTTATCTGTCATGGCCACTGCAGCTTTCTTGATAGGGAGGGTCACATGTAGCTTGCTGAGAATGGAGGCAGTGACTTCACCCAACTGTGGGGTTTTAGCAAACATCATTTTCAACGGAAGATTTTTGGAACTTCCTTTCCCCTCAGCTTTGTCACCTTCGACTTTCATTTCTCCCTTTAATCCATTCAGGGTCCCCTTTTCCTCCTTTTTGGCATCATCACCAAAAGAGAGAGGTATCCCAGGGAACAATCCCCTAAGGAAAAAGTCCAGACGGCTGTTCGTCGAGTTTTGCTTAGAGTCTGCTACATCGTATGCCTTACGAAATTCTGAGCGTGTAGCCTTCGACTCGACTGTCACAATCTTCATTTCAACCATGAGAAAGCTGAAACTTTCATTCATATTATTCTCGAGTCGTACAATCTCATTCTTGTGAAAGTGCTGTAGCAACTCCATATCTGACTTGTGGGACGTTTCAATTCTCGCTATATACTACTTCATTCTCTGCTGATACATAGAATTATCCGCACTCCATACGAGCATCTTTGCAAAAAGTGATTTGAAGTAATGGACCTGCTCTGCTCTCATGGCAGTCTGCTGTTGAGCCCACTCCCTTATTCTCACAACAAATCCTCTCAAATCGGTTGTGAGGGTGGCATCTGGATTGTCTAAATGTAAGTCCAGTGAGGCCTGGTAACGTTCCATCTTCTCAATCTGTTCGCAGATTTTCTTGAAGACTTCATGGAACTCAGCTGTCAAGTTGGATTCAGCTGCCGACCATTCTTAATCAAAGTTAAAGTTTGCTGGCATAATTGTGCCTGTGGGAGTGACTGGATCTTCCTGCACGGTATATTTCCTTAAATCCGCAGTAGATTCTTCTTCCATGTCTGGCAGATTCTTCGAGAATGGGAACATATCTTCAAAAACATCATCGCACATAAATGGTATATCTCGAGTTTAAGGTGCCTGCGATGATTCAGCTCTTTGTGCCTTTCGGCAGCTTCATCGGCAACTGTTGGTGCAACTGTGAGAGCCTGCAGTTGAGTTGTAGTCGACTGTTGTAGCTGTGGGAGCCTGCACAGTTGACTCGATTTCAGCTGGGCCAGTTAAGGTTGTTTGCCCTGCTGACTGAGCCTCAGCTGTCTTAACAGCTTCGTCGGTCTCAGTGTGTTCTTCTAAATGAATAACCTTGTCCTCATCCAGATCATCGTTGTCCTCGAAGATGATGAGACCTGAGGTGTTGGCTCATCATCGAAGTTGAATCTCATGCGAGCCGCCTTGTCACTGACTTGGCTCTGAGATTTCAGAACATCTTCAGATGTGTCCATTATTGGATTTTCATGCTAGGTGGACTCAGCTTCATCCTCTGAACTCAGAAATGATGTGTCAATATTTTCTTGGGAGTCATGAAGGACACCAATCTCCTCTTTTGTGGAAGCACCTTCAATTTGAGGGATGTTCTTACCACCGTCATCTTTACCCAGGGAAGTCTCAACCTCCCTTAGGCCTTTAATACCCCCAACAGTCTCAAATGCTGCAAGGCCTTCTACATTACCTTCGACAGTCTCAACTATCTTAGGGTCTTCTACTATCCCTTCGACAGACACAGCTGTCTTAGGGTCTTGGACTGTGGCATCCATCGTAGTCTCAACTCCTTGGATTGCACTTTCAGAGCCCAAAGTCCTAACTCCCAGGGCTTCACCATCATGTGCCTCAGCTGCGGCAGTAGCGTCGTCGGCCTTCAATGCAGCTGACATCTCAGCTGAGACATACTTAACTGTCTGAGCATCATTAATGTCACTCTACTCTTGTGTGAGTTCATTTCCTTCGCTTCCTAACTGCATTGATTGGTCTCCCACAACAACCTCCAACCATGTTGTGGTGGAGAGAGTTTCCCCCTCAGCTAGTGCACTAGCTGAGTGAATGACAGTGGGGTCACTCTGCTCCTGAGACGTGGCTTATGTTCCCTTTGAGTGTTGATCCACAGGGGCAGGTGTGTTAACACCTTCATCAGGGGTTGGCTTAGTTTGGGTGCCCGAATTCCTAGCTTTACTGCCATCACCCTTGGAGCCATCTGTTGAGTGCACGGGGGATATGGTTGCAGCTATGTCCATCGCAATCAACTGCGCCAATCCTGATGGATCAGTCCTGGGAGAGATTTTTTAGAACTCTCCTGGACCCTCTAGTAGGCTTAGCTCGTGCATGGCTCTGGATTTTTATAGAGCCTGCTGCAGTTCTGACTTCTCCGATGCTGCAGCTGGATCCATATCTTTATAACTTTTAGTGTATTCATGAAGGTGCTCATGTGTATGCTCATGAGTCCCTGTAAATACACACATCTTGGATTTTTCCAAGGCTCGAGCTTGCCCCGCCGCTTTCTCCTTCTCTTCCTCCTTCATAAGCTGGAGGGTTTCCATACAACTCTTTTGATTGAGGGCATCTTGGACAGATGCATGTCCAAGGAACATAAGAAGTTCCTCCTCCTCCTCTATGAATTCTGGGCTGCAAGCTGACGCCTGGAGTAATCCAGCTTCCAAGCCCTCCATTCTCTTAATCTTCTCTGAATGTCAGAGTAGACGGGAGAGTACATGATTAAGTCATCATCATCATTGTTTTCTTCTCCGGTCTTCTAAATTGGGGCTAGTGGGCCTTGATCCTCCTCAATCTCAACTGCTTCTGTTGTCTCATCTTCTTCAACTCCCCCAACTGTCTTCCTTACAGCTGGGTCTTCTTGGATCCTCTACTGATCATCATCAATAGTTTTCTCAGGTACATCAACAACTTCTGGAGACTGCTCCTTCTGAACATCAAATATCTCAATTTATTTCTCCGGCTGGGTGCCGGACTCGGCTGTTTTCTCAAGCTTGGAATGCTTATACAACCCTCTTATTTTGGTGCAAACCAGCTTGATCTTAGGTTCCACCTCCGTAGGCTCTTCAATCGAGAGGGTCTGTGCTATATTCTTAGAGGCAACTGCCTTTCTTGATTTGGCAGTCCTCTTCTTCTTCACAGTAGGGGAGGGAATTTGAGGTTCCTTCTTTATCTTGGCTGTTGGGGCAGGGGTCTCGGCTGCATGGGCAGGTGACTCGGCTGCATGGGCAGGAGCTTTGGACTTGGTTGCGGAGCATGTGCTTTCTTTGATTTAGTCAGGGGGCAACAAAGAGGCTTGGATACACCAAATCCCTTCTTGGATATTGGCTTGGGAGAGAGAGTTGGAGAGGTCTCAGCTGTGTCCTTGGGATCAGCTGATTCCGCCTCACTAGTATCAGCCTTTCTAGCATAAGCCTTCTTCTGGGCTCCGGAGAGGTTCGCCTCGAACATCCGCTTGTTGACATGGAAGGGCTTGCCATGGCGGAGAGCAATGCCCTTCACCTCCATCAGATGGCCAATCACTAGGCCATAACCCAAAGAACAGCCAAAGGTCCCATCCTCCTTGTCGGAACTGTGCAAAACATTTTGGCAGATTCGGCTGAAAACAAACACAACCCAATTGACCTTCTTTTCTTGCATGATCGCAGCCATCACGACCAGCTTAGTCTTGGACAGCTGATTGAAGCTTCCAAACATCATGTCCACGCACTTGGACACAATGTCCATCAGTTTGTGGTAATCATTCTTTAGAGACTCCTTCTTAGCTATATACACAACATTCGTAGCACACTCCGACTTGGCGACTTCTTTCCAAGTAGCTAAGTCAACATCCTTCTCAGCGATGTCCTTCAGTGGGCAGAAAGCAGTGCTCAACAAGGTCTTTTGCAGTGAGTTTGATGACCTTGATGTGGATGGATGACCGGATTTCATCGTCCTACACCTCTGCGTTAACATAAAACATGGAGACCTCCTCCAAATACGTGTGAGTGAAATGCATCTACAAGAAGTCCTTCAGGCCGGTCTTCTCTAATTTTTTAGCAATCTTTTTGACTAGGGCTTCATCGACACCTTGTTTGATCATGCCTTCAAAATCCACGGAAGAACCAGTGTGGATTTGCTTGGAGAGCTTTACGTAATCATGAGTTGGAGCTATTTTCAGAAGTTTTGACCGATTAAAACACGAAAAACAAGCTTTGACAAACTAGGGTTTGCACTTATTTACAGAGAGAATGCTTCTTTCCTTGCTGAAGATGAATGCGTTTAGTGTGAGGAGAGAGAAAGTGAAGTTTCATATATAAGGATCGTGAAAGGACGTCTTTCGGAATTTGAAATTTTTATCGAGATCAACGATTGAGCTTAGAGCTTCAAAACCGAATTAAATTCCCCACATTAAATGCAGTAATATTTATATCCAATCATATGGTTTATTGTGCAGCTTTTACTCTGACAGTCATTATTACGCTGACGTCATTCTTAAAACATTCCTGCTCGAATTAAAATGACTGCATTTTTGTCACTTAGCTCATAAATGATTCAACTTATATCCAAGGTGACTCAACTCTGCTTCTCTCTACTCATGAAGTAACTCAGCTGTCAGCTAACTCGATACAACTGACTTCCCGACTTGGCTGTTTCACTTGGCTGATATATGAAACTTGCTCTTTTTCAATTTTCTCATCTTTTTGCTCTGCTGATTGAGTCTTCTGAGTTTCATAACTCAGCTCAATTAACCTTAACTCATTCTGGAGCTCTTCAAACCTTGATTCACATAATGGCTTTGTAAATATATCAGCTAACTGCTTATCAGTTGAGATGTATCCAAGGTTATGTCTTTCTTTCCAACATGATCTCTTATAAAATGACATATGACATAAATGTGTTTTGTTCTTGAATGCAACATTGGATATCTGACATAAGACTTGGGCACAATAGCTGCCCGCGTCTATGTACTCTTCTTCAGCTATGGATGTAGCTATTGAGTTTTGTTTCTTGATGAACTAAGAAACCAATATATTTCCAAGCATTTGACATGTACCTGAAGTACTCTTCCTGTCAACTCTACATCCAGCATAGTCTGAGTCTGAGTATCCAACCTGAAGTACCCTTCAAATATCTTAGGATTCTCTTAGCTGCAGTCATGTGGCTCTCCTTTGGTGCAGATTGAAATCTAGCACATACACCTACTGCAAAGGTGATGTCTGGCCTGTTTGCTGTTAGATAGAGCAATGATCCAATGAGGCCTCTATATCTAGTTTGATCAACAGCTTTGCCATCTGCATCCATGTCCATCTTGACAGGAGTATTCATTGGAATTTTCACATAAGACTTTTCTTCCATACCAAATTTCTTCATCAAATCTCTGGTATACTTGGTTTGGCTTATGAAGGTTCCATCCTTCAATTGCTTGACTTGAAGGTGGCTTTCCAGCTAAGTTACCCACTCAACAGACTCGATAGAGCTAAGTTGTGTCCTTGAGGGACAATTATGTTGTGTCCTTGAGGGACAGCTAAGTTGGCTTTTCAGCTAAGTTACCCACTCAACAGACTCGATAGAGTTGTTGATAGTATAACTCGGCTGCTTAAGCCAAATACTTAACTTGGATGATTGATTTTTAACAGCGGAAGACTTAACACCCTTTGATTAGTTTTAAGCTTGTTTTTAACACTTGATTTTTAGCACTTAGTTATTAACCAGTTAGATCCGATTTGCCTAGTTTTGTCTTGTCTTTGTTGCACGAATTCGAGGATGTGTTCCTAGACGAGATGCCGGATGGACTACCACCTATTCGAGGGATTGAGAATCAGATTGATTTCATTTCGGGGGCAGCACTGCCTAACCGATCGGCGTATGAACTAATCTAGAGGAAACTAAAGAATTGCAGCGGCAGGTTGATGGGTTGCTAAGTAAGAAACTTATTCGGGAGAGCATGAGTCCATGTGCAGTTCCGGTGTTACTTGTTTCGAAGAAGGATGGGTCTTGGAGGATGTGTGTGGATTGTCGGGCTATTAACAACATCACTATCAAATACCGGCATCCCATACCTCGCTTGGATGATATGTTAGACGAACTCCATGGTTCTAACATCTTTTCCAAGATAGATTTGAGGAGCGGGTACCATCAGATTCGGATGCGAGAAGGGGATGAGTGGAAAGCGGCTTTTAAGGCGAAGCATGGATTATATGAGTGGTTAGTCATGCCTTTTGGGCTAACCAATGCGCCTAGCACATTTATGAGGCTGATGAACCATGTTTTGAGGGCTTTTATTGGTAAGTTTGTCGTGGTTTACTTCGATGATATCCTCATCTATAGTAAATCATTGTACGAACACTTGGATCATTTGAGGGCCGTCATAGAAGTATTAAGAAAAGAGAAGTTATACACAAACATCAAGAAGTGCACATTTTGTTTGGAGCAGTTGATATTCTTGGGGTTTGTGGTTAGCTTAAGGGGAATTACAGTGGACGAGGAGAAGATTAAGGCTATCTAGGATTGGCCTAAACCCACATCGGCCAGTCAAGTGCGTAGCTTTCATGGCCTTGCAAGCTTTTATCGGAGGTTTGTGCGGGATTTCAGCACTATTGTCGCACCTTTGATGAAGACGATTAAAAAGAGTGTGGCATTTCAGTGGGGAGAAGCCCAAGACAAAACATTTGAGTTGCTAAAGGAAAGGCTAACACATGTGTCTTTGCTAGCATTACCGGATTTTACCAATGTCTTTGAGATCGAGTGTGACGCGTCGGGAGTGGGGATTGGAGACGTATTGATGCAAGAGGGGCAGCCGATCGCGTTCTTCAGCAAAAAACTGAGTTGGGCGGCTTTGAACTATCCGACGTACTTGAAAGAGTTGTATGCTTTGGTCCGGGCCTTGAAAATGTGGCAGCACTATTTGTGGCCGAAGGAGTTCATAATCCACACCAATCATGAGTCCCTAAAGTATCTAAAGGGGCAGCAAAAGTTGAACAAGCGACTTGCGCGTTGGCTCAAATTCATCAAGACGTTTCCCTACATCATCCGATACAAGCAAGGTAAGATTAATATTGTAGCAGATGCACTATCTCGGAGGTACACTCTTATCTCTACTTTAGATGCTAAAATCCTTGGGTTTGAACATATTAAAGAGTTGTACTTGCATGATCTTGATTTTTCTGAGTCATTTGTTGCATGCGAAAAGGAGGCAGAGGGTAAATTTTATAAACATGATGGTTTTCTATTTCGGGAGGATAAATTGTGCATTCCTGAAAGTTCTTTAAGAGACTTACTAGTGAGAGAGTCGCATGGTAGGGGTCTTATGGGACATTTTGGGGTAGCCAAAACATTAGCAGTCTTGCAAGAGAATTTCTATTGGCCACATATGAAGCGAGATGTTGAGCGCATTTGTAGTAGATGTGTTACTTGTAGGCAAGCTAAATCCTGAGTTCAAAACCAGGGACTTTACACGCCCCTACCTATTCCAACAACACCTTGGGTTGATATTTCTATGGACTTTGTTTTAGGGCTTCCAAGAACTAAACATGGGTCCGATTCTATAGTTGTTGTCGTCGATCGTTTTTCAAAGATGGCACATTTTATTCCATGTCATAAAACTGATAATGCGTCTTTGATTGATGATTTGTTCTTTAAAGAGGTTGTGAGGTTGCATGGTATGCCTAGAACCATTGTGTCGGATAGGGATTTTAAGTTCTTAAGTTACTTTTGGAAGACATTGTGGGGGAAATTGGGAACTAAGTTGTTATTTTCTACTACATGTCACCCCCAAATAGACGGTCAAATCGATGTAGTCAATCTTTGTCTATGTTGTTATGGGCTATCATCAAAAAGAACATTAACAATTGGGAAGAGTGTTTACCACATGTTGAGTTTGCTTATAATCGTGTTGTGCATTCTGCATCGAAGTTTTCACCATTTGAACTTGTTTATGGTTTTAATCCGTTAACCCAATTAGATTTATCACCTTTACCTGTTTCTGAGCATGTTAACTTAGATGGGCAGAAGAAAGCTGATTTTGTGAAACAGTTACATGAGAAAGCAAGAGTCAACATCGAACGGCATACAGAGCAGTACACGGCACAAGCTAACAAGCATCGCAAGAAGATGGTGTTCGAACCGGGTGATTGGGTTTGGGTACATATGCGGCTCGAACGATTTTCGACACATCGAAAGTCCAAGCTACAACCGCGGGGAGATAGTCCATTCCAAGTGCTCGAGCGAATCAATGACAATGCTTACAAAATTGACTTACCGGGCGACTATGGGATTAGTGCTTCTTTCAATGTTGTGGATCTTAGTCAATTTGATGTCAATTCGGATTTGAGGACAAATCCTTCTCAAGAGGAGGGGAATGATGAGAATCCCAGGACGAAAGACCCGATAACAGTACCAGTTGGTCTGGTGACGAGGGCTCGGGAAAGGAAGTTTAAGGATGCGCTCAATGGGCTGATTCAAGTCATTCAGAACGGGACCGAGAGTGCGTTTCCAAAAGAGGAAGATGATCGGGTGGTCCAGTTGATTAGCGTCATCAACAGCCCAGAGTCCACCTTTGACTGAGCAAGTGAAGAATGCCAAGAATACAAGCCACTAAGCGTCTTGAAGACTTTGTAATTAAGTGCTCAATGGTGTTGTATTCATTTATCGTAGTAAGTCATCGTTTGATTTTTATTTAGAGTCATGTTAATGTTTTGGAGGCCAAATAAACCTTTAAGGCCGCGTCTTGAGTTGTTATTTTGAGTTTAGGAGGAGGGGATGAAAATGCTGAAGAAGTCGAAGGGGCGGACGCCGTGGAAAGCACGGTCTGGCCGTGCTTAAATTACATGGCCGTGTTCGGACCCGTCATCGCGAATATGGCTCAGCCGTGCTTCTTGGCACGGCCGTGTGGGCAATTGTGGCGGAGGATTCGTGGGAAACACAGCTTGGCCGTGCTTTGGCACACGACGACTGTTCGAAAATTCTTCGCGAACACGGCCTGGCCGTGCTTCCTGGCATGGTCGTATGGGGGCTGGAATCTGGGTGACGTGCGAAACACGGCCTGGCCGTGTTCTCTGGCACGGCCTTGCTTTTTCTTGGATTTTTGAATTTTTCTATTTTTCCTTTTCAGTTTTAAGTTATCTTCTTGGTAGGTTAGGGTTTGGACCCTTTATAAGGGTGAACACTTATTATTTTCATTCAGTTATCAATACAATTATTCTTTTACTCTCTAAATTGAGTGTTTCTCCAAGTGCTTCAAGATTTACGTTTTTTGTTGCAAATTATCGACTTATCAGACAATAATCCATAATTGCTTGTGGCATTTTCGCATACCGAGGTTCTTGCTTCGCTAAGCAACTGGTCGAGGTTTCCACCAATTTAACCAAACTAGTGAAGATCTTGGGCTAGCAACATATTGGTGTTGGGTCGTATGCACAATTGTTGCTACGGTTCACATCACACTCAAAGCTTTACTCTCAAGAGTATCCCAAAAGATGCCTTCATCGCCTTTAGCATCAAAAGCTTTCAAGTTGTCCTTGCCATTGTTGTGAATGAAGCACTTACACCTAAAACTGGTGGTGATTGGTTTAAGAGACACATTGCTATCTTGGTGGATTGCTTGGTGATTGGGAACAATCCTTCTGGATACGCAAATCAACTTATAATGAAAAGCCTGGAGGATGTCAGTAGCATTCGTAAATTGAATTGGTATGAGTATACACTAAATACTCTAATTGCGAACAAGGATAAATGGGAAACCAACCAGAAAAAACAATTTAAAGGTCAATTGTTTGTAGCTGTAAGTTAAATTTTATTTTAAGTTATCTTTTATAGTCATATGTGTAGTTTTAATTTTTGTTCTCCTTTCATTGCATGTTCTTTATATGGACAGAGTTGTTTTTTACAGTCATGATGTTCCTAGGATATTGCCGAGTCTATGTTTTTGAACCACAGAGATTTAAAGGATAGAAAAATGAGACAGTCAAATGTAGGCGGTTTGGGAAAGGGTTTTGTTGACAATCTACTACCACTAGAAGGTCAGTTTGAGCAATGAGGTAATCGATAACTGCAAATTAAGTTGATATGATGCATATGTAATACTAATGTGATGCTTATGTAATGTGTATATGTTGCTTATGTTATTGTTTCTACACTGTTTATCTTTTTAATCTGTTTTGCTTTTGTAGTTTATATTTGCCGCTTATGTAGTACAAGTTTGATGCATGTTATATTCAATTATTTGTTTTATATAGGGTTATTTCGATGCGTTTATCATGTCAATTATGTTGCTTGTGCCATGCATGTGTAGCTCAGATTTGTTGCTTGTGTAGTACAAGTTTGTTGCCTGTAACCTTTAATGTTTTGCTTATGTAAGATTATTATGTTGCTTATATAATGATAATTTGTTGATTATGTAGTCTAATTTTTAATGGTTTAGAGTATTCATAGTTTTTTATTTATATGATTCAAGAGTACGCTGTGAGGGTTTTGGGAAAGTTATCATGTCTTGCAATAGATGTTAATATAATAACATTGTTGGAGAATGCACTGAAATAATTTTATGGGGTTGCACAGTTTCACAAGGTGCAAGAAGTGGCAAGGAAGATTATTTGTCTCACGAGCAAGCACGGTGGTTTGGAGGGGGTGATCACGTTGAGATGAGTGAACCACAAGAGAATGAAGTTTTCTATAATAACTTTGAGACTTTCAATGGTATAACTCATCAGATTAGCCGTGACGTGCCAAAGAATATTGTTGAACATGACTGAGATTTAGAGACTAACCAGATGACAATTTGTTTTTCTTATATTTTTTGTTTCTTGTGGTGAATGTATGGAATTTTGAATTTGTAACATATTTACCTTCCTTTTTTGCAATGTCTGAGGATGTTGCATGTGGGAGTGGTGGTGTTAGCGGCAATGATAGGGATGAAGAGTTTGAGGAGGTTGTGGATGATAATGCGATAGTTAGTGAGATTGGTTATACAACCAAGAGAATGCCAAAAAATTCTTTTCCACTAATTTCTCCATTTCTGGCAAGGCAGATTGATTTGAAATCAAATTTGAACAAAAATGAATTGTTGGTTTTAAAGTGGCTTTTGTAAAATGAGGCAGCAAACAAGTAAGTGTTTTATATCTGTTACAATGTTTATAAAATTTGAAGCATGTTGTGGATTAGTGCGCCATTCTATTTTATTTTTTTGTTTATTTAACTCACATGTTTGAAGTAATTTTTAAAGACCGGGGATATCATGTTGTTGAAAAAAGATGTCGAATCTCTAAAGGAGGGAGAGTATGTGAGTTCGGATGTTATAGATATATGGTCGAGGATCCTTAACTACAAGAAGGTCCTAAAGAGCAAGAGTTCATCGCGCAAATTTTTTGCAACAACATACTCAATTGTACATTATATTTGGAGTGTAATCGTCTACAAAATATTGCATCAATATACTATTATGTCACCAAAGGGAGAATCGTAAATGAAGGATACGTTGGTGTTATTCACAAATAGTTTTGATGGAGAATTTGGCGACACCAGTGCTAAAAGACTTGAATCATTGGATATGGTATTTAGAGTTTTTCTATATTATTATATTTTGGTGTTTTATATTTTTAATTTATTTTACGTGTCTTGTTTTCAGTTCTTCTTCCCAATTCGCAAAAGAGAGCATTTCTTTATTGTGTGCTTTGATGTCAAGAGTAAGCAATGCCACATTTTAGATAATTCTTCGGTGGAGGGTACAAAAACTCACAAGTATGAATACCTCGCCAAAAATCTTGTATGAGTGCTTTTCTCTTGCCTTTTTGAATCTTTGTTTTGTATACTTGCTTATGCAATATAATTAAGTTGCATACGTAGGATAACCGTACGACATGAGTAGTATATGTTTGATACATGTTTTTATCTTAATTTTGATGATTTTATTTTTACACCAAAACAATGTTTTTAACTGTTGTCCAAATACCCCTAAATGATTTAAAATGGTTTTAATATTTTCCGGAGTATTTCTTCAAGTTTTACTTTAGATAAAATTGGACAACACTTCTAATGATTTTATGTTTATTTGTTTTTACTTCAAAACAAGGTTTCTAAATGTTGTCTAAATACTTCTGATTGGTTTAAAATGTTTTTACTAAATTTTCGGAGTATTTCTTGAGTTTTATTTTTGACAAAAATTGGACAATATTTCTATCTCTTGGTCGACCGGTCGCCCTATAGGGAAACCCGTGACAAGATGATTTTTGAAACAAAAATGAGACGGCGAAAAAATCATGCAAGCAGTCGACCGGCCGCTCAAGGCGTCGACCGGTCGGCCGACCGGCCGCCCAGTGCGACCGTACACTGCAAGTTCTTGGTTGAAACAGAACGATTTTTCTTCTCAAACTTATTGAGGGGGACCGGTTGGAGTCAGGGTCGACCGGTCGAACCCTACGTCGACCGGTCGCCCCCGTGTTAAATATTGATATGTTCTTTCAAACTTCTAATTTTGTGCGACCGGTCGCCCTGTGCTTTGACAGCAAAAATATGACCGTTTGACAGCAGACATATTTCCTTAAAATGTGGGATTGATTTCTAACAGCTATATTCTTGATTTTAATTGTATTTTTCTGTAGATTTTCAATCCCCAAGAGGAGCCTATGCTTGATCAATCATCTCCTATAAATAGAGGAAGTTTTGTAGCAACCAACATAACAATTGAGACACAACACAACAAGATACACTTCAAGCAAATATTTGTTCTTCATTGTTATTATTCTTGTTGTAAATTTGCCTAGCTTATCACTTTCACATCTTTGAGGTCTAGGCTATTCTTGATTATACTTTGCACTCAAATTGTAATATTCCTTATTAAGATGTAATCTTGATTTTTGGTTATCATTCAAACACAAGATATCCTTGTGAGTGTTCTTGTGGTAAGAACACGCTTGCATGATCTAGGTGATAGGTGCAAGAAGATTGTGGTGATCATCTTATTGAGGTGTTGAAGAATTTGGTATTCTTCAAGGTTGAAGATTGTGGTAATCTTCACAAGGTGCCGTTGAAGGAAGATTGTGGTAATCTTCAAAGAAGAGATTGTGGTAATCTCAAAGGTGGCGTTAAAGAAGAGTGTGGTGCTCTTCAAGGTGTTGTTGTAAGTTGGTGTTGTATTAATTTTGGTAATTAATAAAATTCTTTTTCTTTTTGAAATTCATCCCGGATATACTGGGGTGGTAGAGGATTAGGCCCTAGGAGGGTTGAACCTCTTTAAATCGACGTGTGTTGTTTACATTCCGCACCTTTATTATTGTCTTTGAGCATTCGGTTCCAAAAAGAGGGTAAACTCAAAAAGATGGAGATAATCTATTCACCCCCCTCTAGATTATCGTAGCCGCTTGGACTTACAAGTGGTATCAGAGCCAAACTCTTTGGCAGGCTCGTTTCACATCGCAAGTGAAGAGAAACGATCGTCGGCTACGAACGAAGCTCATCCTACCGGCACCTCCACCACCAAACCACCTCTATTTGATTCCAAAAACTATATATTTTGGAAAGAAAGAATGGAGTGTTATTTACAAGGTTGCGGGTTCGATATTTGGAACACCGTCATAAATGGGGAATCTATTCCAATGAAAGACACACCACACACCTCCAAAGGCCTCAAAGAGCTAAATGATGAAGAGAAGAAAATCATCTCCTTAAACGGTAAAGCTCTCAATATTTTGTATTGTTCATTTACTAATTTGGAATATGAACATATTGTAGGAACTCGATCGGCACATGAAGTATGGCAAAAGTTAGAAGCCATCTATGGAGTATTTGCGAATGAAAGGAGTCAAACAAAAGCATCTACTTCTCAAAGGGATACAAGTTCAAATCTAAGGAACAAACCTCCTACAACTTCCAACTATGAAGAAGTTGAATATTATTTTATGGGCATCGAAGAAGAAAACGAGGTATGTCTTAAACCCTCTACTTCCTATGGTATTGTCATACAAAATAATTATAGTGATTTGCAAAATGATTATGATGAACTTCAAAATGAATTCCAAAGCTTACTTGTTAAATACGAAAATTTGAAAAAGGAATTCAATGTTTTGAAAAATGATAAGGATAGTTTATTTACTTCCTATGAATCACTATCATGTGCTCACACCACCACACTTGACAAGGTTAGAAACCTTGAGAAACAAAATAGTACTCTTGTTGAGGATATTAATTGCATGAAAAAGGATTTATCTAAATCCGACTTGAGTACCGATAAAATTGTTGATTGTTGTGATAATTCGAAACTAGAACTTGATCATAAATTTAATGTTGTCAATCATATGAAAAAGAATCTAGTCTCTAAGCATGTTGGTCATTATGCTCCTAGAATTATTACTTGCTTTTATTGCGGTTAAAATGGTCATACGGTAAATACTTGTCGGGCTAGAAATAGCTCTCATTATTGTTGGAGACCTAAAAGTCTCAAAGCTAATCCTAAAGGACCCAAACACTTGAGGGTACCACAAAATAATGTTTTATTAGGTACCCGGCGAAATAATAATCGGAGAAAATTTATACCGCCAAAAAGACATCAAATGACAAATTCATTTGATCAAAGGAGAAAACATTTTCAACAAAGCCAATTTCCAAGAAGACGATATAATCATAAATGGGAAGAACACAATCCTTGGAAATGGCAAAGACATCATCAACAAGATGATTTTCAAAGAAGAAGAGACCTTCAACAATGGGAAGGCAACAAACCTTGGAAATGGAGTAATCAAAGAAGTCATCATCAACAAAGTGACTTCTCAAGGGGAAGATATCATCAACAATGGGAACGACACAACCCATGGAATGGCGTAATTGGTAAACCGTATCTCCCCATTTAAATATGCATTTTATTTAGTTAGTATGCATGTTTTTATTGTGCCTATATTGCAAATGAGTTTTCATTATTTTAAGTCTTCAATATATTTGTGAGTTTCAAAATTTTTTAAAGAAGACCTTGCATGATATTTCTAAAACTCTTGTGCATTTAAGTAGACTTATGTGGTTTATTATCTCTTATGTATTTTTATAGCATAAGCATTTTTCTTGATATCTCATATTACTTGCCTACACTTGTGCTTTTGTGGAAATTTTGTTTAAGAATTATGTAGGATTCATTGGCTATTTCATCATCAAGTTAGTTAAACTATCGAGGTATGTTCACTCGTATTTTTCTTAACTTGATATTATGCTTATGCACATATCTTTCAAGATATTTCATTTCAACTCCTTAAGTGCCTCTAAATGATTTTGTAAATTTTTCTCTTAAAAAAGGGCACTACTCGTTAAGTCTCGATTTTCTCGAATAAATGTTTTCCCGAAACCTGTATTTGTTGGACTTGGTTCAAAATTATCTGTTTGCAAAGTTTTAAAAACTTTTGGGGAGAAAAATCGAATTTTTGAAAAACCTGGAGAATGAAAAATTGCACTGGGACGGTCAAAGCAGGGGCGACCGTCCGCCTGGCACGCCGACCGGCCGCACCCTACCTCGACCGGTCGCCCAGGGCAAATATTCAGGTTAAAACGTTCTGCCCTCTTTCTTTGAAACAGAACAACAAAATTCTCCAAACCCTTGTTGCGCGTATATCACCCCATTTTTTCATAAGTTCTTCAATTCTTCATCATTTTTCACCATTCTTGTTGCTAATCCTCTTACTTTTGCAAGAATCTTACATACATGGCTCCTTCAAGAAATTCTACCGGTCGAAATCCCATCTCCAAGCGTAGAAGGGGCAGAGAGGGTTCTTCAAGAAATCGACAAGAAGAAGTCGAACAAAGGGATATTCGAGCTACCCAGAGAAATGTGGCTCAAGAAGGTGATGACGTTCAAAATCCCATACTCTCTCAGGCCCAAATTACCGAGCTCCGCGGAACAATTTCGCTCCAAAATTGCCGTTGGGCGAAAAGTAAGAAATCTTTTATTACTCAAGCTCCTCATTCTCATAATGTTCTTAATTTCATCAATAAATATGCGGAATGGTACTATGAAGATTCGGGAATGGGAGGAAAATCGATCGCTCGGACTAAAATGTGTCATTTTAATTCATTTACAAATGAATATCCTACTATTAGAGGATTTTTTGAGGAGCAAGGTTGGATGTTTTTATGGGAGCATGCTTATGTCTTATATGATGATGATATTATCCAACTCTTTTATGCTAATATGTGGGTGCAATATGATGATCAAAGGAAGCCAATTGCCGTTAATTCGTTTGTAAGGGGTCGTCATTTTAGATGGACTCCGAATGATATTTGTCGGCTTTTACATGTTAGAGAAGGTGGTTGGGACTATTTCTCTTGTGGTACTTGGAATGATGAAATGTTGGGGGTGTCTATGAAAGAAGTTAAGACATATTTGGGGGTTTGGCCAAAATATTCTCTGTTGGCGATGACACTTGAGCACCGTATTCTATATGTTATTGTCGCCAACTGTATTTGTGGAAAGGCGGGTAAAATGCCTAGCAACATGGATTATTTTTTGACTTATAAGATTTCTAGGAGGGAACCGCTTAACTTTGGCGCCATACTTATTCAATGTCTAATCGAGTCCATCACTCAAGGTAATAAGAAGTTGGTTATGGGAAACTGGATTTGTAAACTTCTTATACAATCGGGACTACCTTCGTCGGAGTGTAACTCGGAGGTATTTCAAAATGACTTTGACATTGATAACATCTCCCAAATGGTCACTATGCGCAAGAATATGGACATACGACCAACTAAAATGGCTAGAGGAAGAGGTCAAGATTCTCTCGATCCAAACAACTTTTTTGATGATGCTGAGGCCGCGAGATTGGCGGAAGAAGGTGAACCGAGAAATCCAGAGGGTAATACCGATGCTCAACCGCCTAGGAGGTACACCCAAGCCGAGTTTGATGATTTAAGGGCCTTTCATGAGGCGAGGTATGAGGCTTTGGAGCAAAAGACCTCCAAAATGCAAAAATCAATCGGCAAATTGAAGAAATTCATCAAAGACTTTATTCCCGGATCTTGCTTCTCTTCGGACGAAGAAAGATGTCCCCATCCCTTTACTTTCTAACATTTTCCTTCATGTTGCTTTGTATTTCTATGAACTTTGTGTAAAACTCTTTCGTACTAATGAGATTTGCTTGTTTTTCTTGAAAGGGTTAAAATTGCAAGTTGATAATGACTTGTGGATGATCATGATATTGATGGAGTATTTGATGGTAAAAATACTCTAATTTAGCATTGTTTGATGTTGGTATGAAGTACTTGATGGTAAAAATGCTTCTTTTTAATTTTTGCTTAACTGCATTTGAGATGCTTTGATCATTTTGCTTAGATGGATATTTTGGGGCATTTGTAATGTCTTATATGTATTGTTTGAGGCATGACTTGTATTACTTTATGACTCTTTTATTTTTTGATGGCATTTGTAATGCCTTGATCTTTTTGGCTATATTATCTCAATTGCGTTGAACCCTTGAGAATTTACCTTGTTTATGCCTATTATTTGTTGGATATATGTTGAAAATTGCTTTTGGTGATGGTATGAACAACTTGGCTTGATATCATTTACAAGGGCTATATACATATTTTTCAAATTATTGACGCCCGCCAAGTGTTCGTTATAATGTTTCAATGAAAATCTCATCACATACATGATTCTCTTATTTTCCATAGTCATAAAATCTTTTTGAGATCATGTTTTTGGCTAACAAATGAGCTTTTGGATTTCTTATGTTACATTTCTCTCACTTTTTCTTGGATTCTAAGCTTGATTCTTTCATGGTTGATAAAACGTATTGTTGACCCACTTTGATAAACTTGAATGATGTTTTTATCATCCTAACATTCTTTTTGATGATTCTAAAGGGGGAGAAACAGGAAATTGGCTCATTAGCTCAAAGAAGCTAATAAAAGATTGTTATAGAGGCTAAAAGCTATTGGCTCATAAAAGCCATAAGTTGTGATCTATTTTTTTCCAATTGTTGCTTGATGGACTTATATACTTGTCTATACTTGTCTAATGATGTTTTGTGACAGGGGGAGCTTATAAGCTCTTGAACAAAATGTAAAAGCTAAGCTTTTAGCTTATGGATAATTGCTTTTACATTATTCTTGATGTGTTTGTTGATAGGGGGAGCTTGTGCTTATTACTAAATATATTTACTTCCCTACTTGGTTGTTTTTATATTTTGAAAATTTTGGTTGCTTCCAAACGGTTAAATTTTTTTACCGGAAAATCATTTCTTAAATTGTTCTTCTATTTTGTGTAAAAATTATTTTGGTTTGTAATCATCAATAAGGGGGAGATTGTTTGATACATGTTTTCATCTTAATTCTGATGATTTTATTTTTACACCAAAACAATGTTTTTAACTGTTGTCCAAATACTCCTAAATGATTTAAAATGGTTTTAATATTTTCCGGAGTATTTCTTCAAGTTTTACTTTAGATAAAATTGGACAACACTTCTAATGATTTTATATTTATATGTTTTTACTTCAAAACAAGGTTTCTAAATGTTGTCTAACTACTTCTGATTGGTTTAAAATGTTTTTACTAAATTTTCGGAGGATTTCTTGAGTTTTATTTTCGACAAAAATTGGACAACATTTTTGTCTCTTGGTCGACCGGTCGCCCTATAGGGCAACCCGTACCTGAAGATGATTTTTGAAACACAAAATGAGATGGAAGAAAAATCAAGCAGGTCGATCGGTCATCAAGGCGATCGACGAGTCTGTCGGCCGGCCGCCAGTGCGACCGGTACACTGCAAGTTCTTGGTTGAAACAGAACGATTTTTCTTCTCAAACCTATTGAGGGGGACCAGTTGGAGTCAGGGTCGACCGGTCGAACCGTACGTCGACCGGTCGCCCCGTGCTAAATGTTGATATGTTCTTTCAAACTTCTATTTCGTATGACATCGTCGCCTGCGTTTTGACAACAAAAATATGACCGTTTGACAATGAGACATATTTCCTTAAAATGTGGGATTGATTTCTAACAGCTATATTCTTGATTTTAATCGTATTTTTCTGTAGATTTTCAATCCCCAAGACGAGCCTATGCTTGATCAATCATCTCCTATAAATAGAAGAAGTTTTGGAGCAACCAACATAACAATTGAAACACAACACAACAAGATACACTTCAAGCAAATATTTGTTCTTCATTGTTATTATTCTTGTTGTAAATTTGCCTAGCTTATCACTTTCACATCTTTGAGGTCTAGGCTATTCTTGATTACACTTTGCACTCAAATTGTAATATTCCTAATTGAGTTGTAATCTTGATTTTTGGTTATCATTCAAACACAAGATATCCTTGTGAGTGTTCTTGTGGTAAGAACACACTTGGATGATCTAGGTGATAGGTGCAAGAAGATTGTGGTGATCTTCTTATTGAGGTGTTGAAGAATTTGGTATTCTTCAAGGTTGAAGATTGTGGTAATCTTCACAAGGTGCCGTTGAAGGAAGATTGTGGTAATCTTCAAAGAAGAGATTGTGGTAATCTCAAAGGTTGCGTTGAAGAAGAGTGTGGTGCTCTTCTAGGTGTTGTTGTAAGTTGGTGTTGTATTAATTTTGGTAATTAATAAAATTCTTTTTCTTTTTGAAACCCATCCCGGATATATTGGGGTTGTAGAGGACTAGGCCCTAGGTGGGTTGAACCTCTTTAAATCGACGTGTGTTGTTTACATTCCGCACCTTTATTATTGTCTTTGAGCATTCGGTTCCAAAAAGAGGGTAAAATCAAAAAGATGGAGATAATCTATTCAACCCCCCTCTAGATTATCGTAGCCGCTTGGACTTATAGTATAATATTTCTGCTTGTTTGTTTCTTGTTTTACATGTGTCTTGTAATAGTACTACTTATGTAGTATGCATTCGTTGTATTTTTAACATTGGATTCTGTCTAGTATGTGTAATTATTGCATATTGCAATGCTTGCTTGTATAATATAGATTTGTTGCCTATATAATGTATAAGTACCACTTATGTATAGCATTTTGCGATTATAAGTTTAGAAGTAGTGTTGCATGCGTGTGTTCATTGAATGCATATATAGTTGAAGTTGTTTGCATATGAAGTTGTTTTGATGCACATGCATTGTGATTTTTGCAGCGCCAAATGTTTGCTCAGTACATTTTGTCCAAAGGTTGTACGTTGGCAGCGTGTTATATATAAAATTCTAAGGTGTTGAGGTTGGCTATGGACTGGAGGGACAATGATAATAAAGTGGATTGTGGGGTTTTTGCCATGCGCCACATGGAAACATACATGGGCGGAGGCATGAGGAATTGGGATAGTGGGTTGAAGAAAAAATATTATGCACAATTATCCATGTTGCGGATGAAGTACTGTGCCGCTATTGCATTGGCTGACACAAACGAATACAAGGGGAAGAATTTGCTCGAGGCAAAAAAATTACGGTGGATGAACAAGTTGTGATCCAAGGCTATTTTAGGAATTTGATTTTCCTAATTGTAATTCTATGTTGAACAAGATAATTTTATGTTGTTTTTGTTTTGTGTTGTTCTGTTGCAAATATTTTGATAAACATGTAGGTAGGATCGTACATTTTCTTGTTTTTGGGTGTGTATGATGTTTTTATGTGTAAAGTTTATGAGATGGTTATTATGGTGTATATCTAAGTTTTTTCATGTATAAATCGTCTTATAGTTTATCCTTTTTCATACTTTGCATGTAAATACTATAGATGCAATCATGTTATTCTACATAAGCAAATTGTTCTGCTATACATGCAATGCTAATGTAGTCTTAGTTAGATGCATGTGTAAATATTCAATGCAACAAATTTGGAGGGGCTTATGATTTAAATAGGTGTGTTTCTTGCGAATGATATTTTTTATGCATATGCAGAAACCTGTTGATGCTTACAAAGAGATAATAGTTATTTTCCAACAATATGCTTTTCTATCATAAAAGTATTCTTACATATTGCAATGCTTGCTTATGTAGTAGAGGTTTATTGCATATGTAATGTATGGGGGACGCTTATGTATGATTTTTTTGCGATTTTAAGCTTAATGTAGCTGTGTTGCATGTGTATTGTTCATACAATGCTTATGTAGTTGAAGTTTGTTGCATGTGAAGTTTATCATCAGAACAACTTAAAAAATATTGTTTGTAACCAACCATAGATAATGTCTAAGGAAATTAACTACTGAAAAATATTATAGAGTCATGTCCTACGCTTGCTTACTGCAGGTCTGGCTATTATGGTTCCTAATATCTCTGCACTTCCCACAACGCCTCTTTAGCATTTTGCTTGCCTTGATTACTTTCTCTTTTTGGCTTTGAATTCAACTTTTAACTTGAACTTGTAGTTGTGACGTAGTCCCGCCAAAGCCCTTAATCAACGCCCCGCTTGTTCAATTTGGATTAATCACTTGTTGCATGAGTAACATCTGCTTGTGTTCTTGAATGATTTTGCCCATAGCGTCTAGCTGTTCTTTGTTGATCTTTTCCATCCTTGCACAACAATAGAAATCTGACCATATTTTTTGCAACGTTGTATCAACTTCGCCCACTTGTGTACTGACAAAGTGACCCGATGTTTAAAGTCTGAGAAGTTGATGCATTCTTTATCCATCGATTGAGTATATATTTTTCTGGAATTTTGTCAAGTTCCTTGAACATCATCTAGATATGACTGCATAGCAATCCAATCTGTCTGAATATGTTGTAGTTGCATAGCATCAAGTCCTGTTTTTGATCGAAAACAACAGTAAACATACCGATGTGAATATCCTTGATCTGGTAAGAATTGTTGTTTGTTGCATATTCGACGTTTGCCATTAGACAGTTATAACATGATGCCACTATTTGTGAATTCACAATAGAAAACATTGTCCTTGTATACACCGACACTGCGTGCTTTTCCAATTGCCAATGGTGTTGCATATCGGAACATTTGTTTCTATCTCATTGGTCAATTTATCTGTTGCATGTCTTTGAGCTTCATTGCACTTTCATAATGCATAAAACAGGTTGACTTGGGGTTTGTGAAACTACCAAACTAACTATTAGCACTTTCAGATCTTGATTTGGTTTGGAGTAATCCTCCAAACTCAATAGTTTTTAAATATGCAGGAATCCATGATCGTCTAATCTCAAAAATATTCTTGAACCGTGCAGGGGAAATCAAATTGTATTCGTTCATTAGCTCGCTCCATTTTTCTTCAAAATATTTTGGTTTGATGCAATTATTCAGACTATGTCTTTTAGTCTTTTAATAAAATGTTCATCGTTGAATAATGCATGCCCAAGTTTTACAATTACCTTCTCCATTATGTGCCACATACACAAATGATGTATTGTGTTCTTGAAAACCTTTCGTATCGTATTATTCATCGTAGGGTCTTGGTTTGTAACAATGTATATTGGCACACGTCCCATTGCTTCCAAAATGTTTTGGAATAACCATATGTATGATTCTTCATCTTCCTTCAGTAGTAGGCCCGATGCAAAAGTTACACATCTTTTATGATTATCTATGCCAGTAAATGGAGCAAACACCATTTTGTACCTATAGAATATGTTACTAACTCTGTCAGTAAATGATTTTTTCAGACATGCATAAGTCATGTTCTTCATATGCATCAGGTTAATGTATACAAGCAAGACATAAGAGAATGAATGTATTGATTAGGCTTAGTTACCTATTAGTCTTGTATATTGCGTTGAATGATAGGACATCTCTAAAAGCCTAGTCTCGTCAATTATTCATTTTCGTCGACATCATAGTTGAACGCCATTCCGGGACTGACTTCCATCTTCTTGAGAAACCTATCTATGACTAACTGTGCATCGGCCCCGCTAATATATGATTTCAACTCTCTTTTAAAATTCTTAAAATCAATTTGCAATGCACCTACATTAGAATATCCCCAACCATGTGTGTATACAATCGATGAGATTTTGCAGTCCCAATATTTTCCTTCGCACAATTTATAATGAATTGTTAGTGTCCAAAATTAAGGTTTCTGTAAACCTTCAAAAAAATTGGTACATTTCTGGTGTGAGACTGTGTGTGTCACTCTTCCAAATGTTTTACCTTGTATCTTCCATTTCCAACCTATTCGAATATATAACGATCTTTGCATCGACTCGTGTGGAGGTTCTCGTGTCTAATTTAAACTTTCACCAAGATATCGTTGATTTATTGTTATTCCCTTTATGTAATTTGTCAACATTTTTGTACCCCTCTCTATTGCATACAATGTACTGCACAAATATTATTTCATTCCAAAAGCATTTTGTTGTAATTATTTGGACATCAAAACCAGTGACTTGGCCGTAATTCCGGTAGAATTGTACTCCTCAACCAAATTATCAATAATCATTGATTGTTGAGGTTTGATTTGTTGTTCACATTCAGGTATCCAGTACTTTGTAGAGTCAATCGATATTTCTAGTCGCTCATGAGGTATATTCATATTGCTCCCTGGCATATTGGTACCAATCAGTTATGAAGCACTATATTGCTTGTTAATATGCACTACTAAGATTCTACATAAGAAATCTTATTTGCATGAAGCATACATGTGTTTAAAAGCAATATAACAATATTACATAACCATCCACTTTTATCTTCATTGGCAGATATTTAGAGTTTTTGGTTTAGCCCTAATTTTTTGTTGCACTGGTGTTCATTTGAAATGCAACAATATTTCACAATCACCAAATCGTATGTTCATAGGCTGATGTATCTGTAGGTCCCAAGGGGTGTGAATGTAAGGTTTAGAAGGGGGGGTTGAATAAACCTTACCAACTTTTCGATTTAGTCCTTTTAAAAATGTTCAGAGTTAATACTTCACAAATTGAGTCCTTGATGGACAACTAAGTTAGTTAATCGTGAGTTAGTCACTCAACGACTGACGAGTGTTGATAGAATAACTCATTGTTTTGACTAAAGACTTAACTTGACCGTGATATGTTTTCATTGGAAGACTTAACACCCTTGAATTTGGTTAAGTTTGTTTTAATATTTGGTTTTAGCACTCAGTTGATTATCAATTGGATAGCAAATTTATCAGCAGATATAAAAATAAGATGCATAAATTAAAGTGCTGAAATGTAAATGACACAATAAGTTTTTATAGAGGTTCAAGATGGGGTAATTCTTCTCTCTCTCTTTCTCCAACTCTGGAGGAATCCACTAAGTATTGATCAATATATCTTGAGTGGTTAACATCCGGATACAAGTCTTGATCACACAAATGACTTGATCATTTGGGACTCGATCGAGATGCCTTGGTCACACAAATTGGCTTCTCGCGACTCGACTTCTTCTTCAGGCAGGCGCACCGCCTTGCTACTACAACCCACTTGCTTAAGTTCCTTGGAGTTGATCACGAAGCCCTCCAAATAGCTTAAGCCTGGTTCGACCTTGAACCTTTCGATAATCCTTCGTGGAATGTAACCCCTTGATTCTTCAAATGTTTCCTCTTCAACTCGATTGAAGTTGTCTTTCCTTCACAGTGAGTGTTGGATTGATTTCCTTCGTAATGTAGGCTTGAGGATTGATCTTGAATGACTTGAGAGTATTCTTGGTTACAGTTCAAATGTTAGCTTGAATGTTCATGGTTCAGGTCGGTAACCTTCTCTCAGAGTGATTCCTTAGCCTTTTATAGTGATCTTTCAAAAATCTGCCCGTTGAAGAGATAGGCTTATTTTTGAAAGTCACTTGTGGCCGTTGGCTTGTCTTGTTGCAGTCCTTGGAATTTACGTTTCCTGGTATGAACGATTCTTCAGCTTTTTAGAGTTCTGACACGGTGCAGTGCTTCCCATTGGTTTATTCCTTTTGCATGCTTCTGGGACTGAGCACTTCAAGAAAGGTAGTATGGAAGTATTACTTGTTTAAGTAATTCTCTTGATTTCTTTGCAACTGATCTCTTTCAGTTATCTCGACTTGACTGCATTTCCTTGCCTTCCCCAGGTGACATAGAGTCAGCTTCCAATCATTGGATGACTCTTCTGTCACTTCAATTTGAGGCTTGGCTATCTTGAGTTGACTTGACTGATACTTCACTCAGTTGCATCTTAGTTGCACCTTCAGTCGAGTTCTGTCTTCTCTTCTTTGCCACACACTCACCGCCTCATAGCGAGTCTCTTCCTTTTAGTCTCCGATTGTCTTCTTGCATGTTCGGGCATAGGCGACTTGACTCAACTCTACCAAATTTCTATCTATTACAATGCAATTTATAACAAGAATGGGGTGCCAACTTCCTATTCTAAGTTTTACATGGCATTCATCAAAATCTACAAAATAATTTCCCAACAATTTCCCCTTTTTGATGATGCCAAAACTTAAAACATTCATACAATAATTAAAAAAGAAAGATACATACAGACAAATGTAGAATCACGTAATGTATGCTTAGAATCGATCTTTTATTGATCATAACATTCTTGTTCTTTACATAGTCTGTTTACAAAGTGTTTCAGAGCTTGAACCAAAAGAAAATGTATCAGAGCTTAAATGGAACTTAAAGTAACCATGTTGTTTTATATCTACACAAGTATAGAAATTGTACAATTTTATTCGATGTACAGAAGACCTACATAGAATGTATTTACATAGTAAAATACATGAAGGGGTGGACAGCAACACTTCATCTCCTTCGTTGCCTCCTTCTTTCATCTCCTTCTCTGTCATCTTCCGACCTCTTTCTCTTCTTCATCTCTACCGCTTTCTTTTTTTCTCATACGCCTTCCGGCGACTTCATCTCATCTCGGTCTTTCTTGTCTTTCCTCCCATAGCTGAGTTTGTCTCTTATTTTCCTCTTCAATTCTCTTCACATACTCGGATTATTCTTAGCCACTTGCAGGGTTGGCTATTTCACAAATCCACCCAATAGATCCCTCCTTTCTTTCCCCGGATCTATATAATCAATGTTTTTGGGCGAGAGATCTAGGTCTCAAACCTCTTCCTCCACCACTGTTTCTTCCTCTCGCCTGGGCATGTATTTAATCGGGGTCTTTTTTTTCCCAAATGAGTGACTAGCGAGTGATCGCGATGGTCTGTCTGTCGTCGCCTTCTTCACATAGTTTGAGACCCTTTTCCCAAGACAAATCCCAGGCTTGAGCCATGGACATGTTTGCGAAGTAACCTTCGAGATGCGAGCGTCTTGAATTCATCAACGAGATCTTGGCTCGGTTCCGCATCCGAAATGGCATAGGCGTCTTCTATCTGTTGGAATGCCTCCATGTTGTTTCGAAATATCCATAACTCGGGCATTCATCTTTCCTTCCACTTCCTTCATCCCTCGCTTCAATCGCCTTTCTCTTTTCAAATGCCATAGGTACTGCAGAGTGTTGGAGTGGCGAGTCACTAGGAGTTTGCTTTGATGATATCACCGTGACAAGACCTTGTTGGGGGTTTTAGCAATCATCAAGGTAACATCTTTCGAACCTTCCCCCTCAACATTTTTTTCTTTTTTTCTCTTATTACTTCCTCGCTTGTCTTTCCCTTCACAACGTCCTCCTTCTCGCTGAGATCCCTTCAGCGCCTTTAGGTATTCCTCTTCCCCCTTTTTGGCATCATCAAAGGATAGAGGAACCCCTGGAAACAAGCTAGCAAGCAAGAAGTCTAGTCTGCTGATAGCCGAGTTCTGCTTCGAATCACTGCGGAGTATCTTTGCACGGAACTCAGAGCGGGTGGCGTTGGATTCAGCTGCTACCAACTTCATCTCAGCCATGAGAAGACTGAATTTTCGATCCATGTTCTCTTCCACGCGCATGAGCTCGTTCCTATTATGTTTACGCAGCAGCTTTATCTCTGAGGTGTGAGATTCATGCATTTGTTCGATGTGCTCTTGCAATTTTGTCTTTGCATCAGCATTCTCAGCCCGCCAGACTACCAACTTGTTGAACAATGTCCTGAAATATCGAGCTTGTTCCACACGAATTATCTGCTGTTGTTGCCACCATTCCCGGATCCTGACTATTATGCCTCGCAAATCAGTAGTAAGGTTGGCGTCTCTGTTATCCAGCCTCATGTCCAGTGAGGCCGGGTGCCTCTCCATCTTTTCTATCTCGGAAAATAAGGCTTTGAAAACTTCCCAAACTTCAGCTGTCACCTCTGTTTGACGACGGCTGCCACGTCAAAAAGTCATAAGCAATGAACAATGGTGTCGATGGAATAACAGGATCGGTCCGTGAAAAGCACTCGCGATCTCTAGCTGATTCTTCAGGGAGGTCAGGTACCTCTAGAGAGAAGGGAAATGATTCTACAAAAGGATCATCACGGGCAACTGGAATTTGTTCAATGATAATTGGTGCTCGTGAAGTCCCCTGTGGAGTCGAACTGCGCCGCAGCTTGGGAGCCCGCGCAGCTGGACTCTTTGTCACCGTGGTCTATTGTGAAGTCGACCCGACTTTGCCGAGCCTCAACTATCTTAACACCTTCGTCGGTCTCAGCTGGTTTTTCCAAATGAGTTGACTGGTCCTCGGCCATATCAGAAGCATCATCGGACGATGATGAGATTTCCATGGGTGGCTCATCATCAAAGTTGAATGTTTGGCGAGTAGTCTTGAGGTCAGACTTACTCGTGGTTGGAACATCCTCAACTGAGTCTTTTGGATCTGCAATATGGGATGACTCAACTTCATCTTCACCTTCGGATCCCAGAAAAGTTACATCAGGATTATCCTGGGAATCGTGAAGAGCACTTATCTCCTTTCTCGATGGATCAATGTTAGCAGGAGGGATGTTCGTGCTTGTCTCTTTACCCCAAGGAAGTCTCAACCTCCCGTTGGCCTTCATTACCCCTGCGCAGCCTCAATCTGCAGCGAGGCCTTGGACATCCCTTTCGATAGTGTCACTTGTCTTGGGGTCTTCGAGGTGGCATCCATTGGAGTCTCAACTCCATGGATTGCACTTTCATTGCCAGTGTTAACTCCCGGGCGCTTCCTTCCTCGTGCCTCGATCGACAGCGGCGTCATGGGCCTGCAGATTGGCACTTCAGTTGAGATAGTCTCAACTCTCTGAGCCTCGTTGAAGACAACTTGTTGTGTATTCTGTTGTTGTTCCCTCTCCACTTCGCCTCCGAGATTCGTTGTTGAGTCAGCTGCAGTATCCTCCGACCTTGCTACGATGAGGAGTTTCCCCTCGGCACACCACCGGTGAGTGACTTGGAATGGGGTCACTCGTCTCCGGACTCCCGGTTGTTCCCATTGAGTATTCGGGTCATTGGGGCGGTGGTAAGACACCTTCATTAGGGGTTGGCTCGACTGGGGTCCCCACACTCCCAGTTTCATCGCCACTTCCCTTAACACCTTCCTCCGAATGAGCTGGGGAAGTGGTGGCAGCGACAACAGTGGCAATATGTTGCACCACTCCCATTGGATCTATTTCCAGCTGTGATTTGGATGACTCCCCTGGTCCCTCCATCATTCTTTGCTCATGTAGGATTCTGGATTCTTGCATTGCTTGCTGCATTTGCAACTCTTCTGGGGCAGCAACAGGGTCAAGATCCTCATCACTTTCTGATAGAATGTCGAGGTGAGGATGTGTATGTTCTGTGGTGCCAGTGAGAGGGCAGATCTGGCCTTCTCACGTGCCTCAGCTTCTTCTGCCAATCTTTCTTTCTCCTTCTCTTTAAAGGTATTTAACATGTCCAAACAGTTTTCTTCATCAAGAGCTTGCACCACATTGGTCAATCCGAGGAAGTTCATCAGTTCGTCTTCTTCTTCAATGAATTCGGTCTTTGGAACTGTTCCTGGATCAACTCGACTTCCATTTCCTCCATTCTTGCGCATTTATTTTGAATGTCCGGGTATGGTGGGGATAGGATCATCACATCATTATCCTTGTCATCATCTCCCTGCTTTGTCCCTCGAGCTTAGGGATTGAGGGTAGCAAACTTTGCTGCTCGACATCTTCAGTAGCCTCCGTTACAGGCGGAGACACAACCCTATCAATAGGTGATTCGGTTGTCTCAGCTATTCCTTGTTCCTCAGTTGTTCTATCTACAGCTGGGTTTTCGAGTTGCCTCTGCTGATCGGCCTCAGCAGACTTAGCCATTTCATCGATAACTTCCAGAGACTCTACTTCTCCAGCAGTCTCGGGTATCTTTTCCAGCTGAGTGGCAGACTCAGCCGTCTTCTCAAGCTCGGAGAGCTTGGAAATTCTTCTTCTTCTTTTTGTTTTTACCAGAGGAACATCTGGTTCCACTTCATCTGGTTCGTTGAAGGTAAATACCTTCGCAGTTGTCTTAGAGGCAGTTGCCTTCCTTGTTGTGGAAGTCCTCTTCTTCTTGATCACTGGAGAAGGGATTAATGGTTCCTTATTCATTGCGGCTGCAGGGACAGGAGACACGGTTGCGGGGGCAGGTGACTCGGCTGCAGGGGCAGGTGCGGATTTCTTTTTCTATGCTGCAGGGGCAACAGTTTTCTTAGCAGTAGTCTTCTTGAGGGGTGAGGAGGCAGCTGAATCTTCAAGGTCAGCTGATTCCCCCTCACTCGAAACATCCTCTTGTTTACATGGAACGCCTTTCCATGCCGAAGAGGTACCCCTTTTACTTCCATCATCCGGACAATCACTAGGCCCTATCCCAGGGAACCTCCAAACGTACCATCCTCCTTAAAGGATTTGTTCCCAATATTCTGGCAGAGTCAGCTGTATACAAACTCAGCCCAATTCACCTTCTTTTCTTCAAGGATCGCAGTCATTACGATCAACTTAGCTTTAGACAGCTGGTCAAAACTGCCAAATTTGATGTCTATGCATTTGGCAACAATGTCGAGCAATTTGTGGTAGTCCTCTTTCAAAGACCTCTTGTTAGTTAGTGTAGACCACTTTACAAAGACAATCGGACTTGGCTACTTCCTTCCAAGCAGTAGTTAGGTCAACATCAGCTTCATGAATCTCCGGCACTCCTTCCGCCGGCAACAAGCAGTGTTCTACCAGATTCTTGGCAGTAACGGTGAACTCCTTACCATGAACAGAGGACTTGATGCGTCGTGAACTTCGGCGTTCACGTAGAACTGTGTGACCTCTTCTACATAGGTCATCAGAAACTCCAATGTCAAAAATGGCTTCAGCCCAGATGTTTCCAATTTCTTAGCAATCTTCTTCACGAGGGTGTCGTCGGACCCCTGTTTAACCATACCATCGAAATCCACAGTAGACCCGGTGTGGATTTGCTTTCCTAGCTTGACGAAATCATGAGTAGGTGCCATTTCTCAGTGTTTTACCAAACGAATCTTAGAAAATGATCTTGAGGAGTTGTAGGGTTTTGAGAGAAAGTTTATTTCTTTTGCCTTTGAGAGAGATGAACAGTTTTGGTAAAGTGAGAGAAAATCGGACGAAATGGTATAAGTATGGTTTATGAAAGGACGTGCGGGTGGTTTTTGAAATTTGATGAAGATCAACGACTTAGATCTTGCACGCTGATTAGCATTTAAGTTCTCGCATTTAATGCGGCAGCATTTATATCCAATCATAAGCTTGGTGTACACGTTATAATTATGCTGACGTCATCTTAAAAACATTCCCGCTTAGTAAAAACGACCGTGTTTTTGTCACTTTGCTCATAAATAACTCAGCTTACTCCTTAGCTGATTCAATCCTTCTTCTCACTTGTCTCCTTGTGACTCGGTACTGTCAGTAACTCGGACAAATACCGTGACTTTCCGATCTGGTGATTCACTTAGCTGAATTAAGAGTTCAGCTCTTTTCCTCTTTTCGTGTTTTCTCTCTCTTTTCTTGAGTCTTCTGAGTGTTAACTCAGCTCAATTAACCCTAACTCATGCTTGAGTTCTTCAAATCTTGATTCACATAATGGTTTTGTGAATATGTCAGCTAACTGCTTATCAGTTGAGATATATTCTAAGGTGATGTCCTTCTTTTCAACATGGTCTCTTATGAAGTGATATCTGACATCGATGTGCTTTGTTCTTGAGTGCAACACATGATTTTGAGTGATTGCAATTGCACTTGTATTGTCACACATAATAGGAATTTTCTTTTCTTCAACATCATAGTCTCTCAGCTTCTGTCTCATCCATAAGACTTGGGCACAACAATGATTGCCCGCAATGCTATGTATTTTGCTTTGTAGAGGTGGCTATTGAATTTTACTTCTTGCTAAACCAGAAATTAGCCTATTTCCAAGCATTTGGCATGTGCCTCGAGGTGCTTTTCTGTCAACTCTACAACCAAAGATAGTCGAGTCCGAATAACCAATTAGCTTGAATCCACCTTCTTTAGGATACCACAAGCCAACTTCTTGGCTTCCTTTCAAATATCTCAAGATCCTCTTGCTACAAATCATGTGGCTTTCTTTTGGAGCAGATTGAAATCTTGCACATACACCAACAACAAAGGTGATGTTTGGCCGCTTGCTATATGAGATAGAGCAATGATCCAATAAGTGCTCAGTATCTTGTTTGATCTACTGAGCTTGTCATCCGCATCCATGTCCATTTTGATGATGTATTCATTGGTATTTTCACAAGACTTCTCTTCCATACCAAATTTCTTCACTAAATCTCTGGTGTATTTTGTCTGACTTATGAAGGTTCCATCCTTCAGCTGTTTCACTTGGAGTCCAAGGAAGAATGTCAGCTCTCCCATCATGCTCATTTCAAATTTGCTTTGCATGAGATTTGAGAATTTATCACACAGCTCTTTGTTTGTGGATCCAAAGATGATGTCATCCACATATATTTGAAAAAGCAGTATACTCTTCCCATCTTGAATTCTGAAGAGTGTTCTATCCACTTTTCCTTTTGTGAATATGTTCTTAGTTAGAAATTGTGATAATGTATCATACCATGCTCTAGGTGCCTGTTTCAATCCATATAAAGCCTTCTTGAGTTTGTATACCTTATCTCCAAGAGTCTTCTGCTCAAATCCTGTAGGTTGTTCAACATACACTTCTTCTTCCAATAAACCATTAAGAAATGCACTCTTTACATCTATTTGATATACAATAAAGTTCTTATGAGCTGCATAGGCAAGAAACATCCTTATGGCTTCCAATCTTGCCACAGGGTCAAAATTTTCATCAAAATCTATTCCTTTTTCTTGGCAATACCCTTTGGCTACCAATCTTGCTTTGTTTCTTACCACAGAGCCTTCCTCATTCATCTTGTTTCTGAACACCCATTTAGTGCCAATAACATTTTGATGGGTTGGCCTTTGAACCAATTCCCACACTTTGTTTCTTTCAAACTGATTTAGCTCTTCTTGCATGGCTTGAATCCAATGTGTGTCATCCAATGCCTGTGACACATCTTTTGGTTCTATTTGTGAGATGAAGCAAGTGAACATTGCTTCTTGTTGAGTTATGGATCTAGCTTTTACACATTCTCTTACATCTCCAATGATTAGTTCTGGTGGATGATCTCTCAGCCATCTTACATCAAGTTGGAGTAAGTTAGCTGATTCGATCGCCTTTGCAAATGTGTTATTTTGATCGCTCTCTCATCATCATCACTTAGTCAGCATTTTCCACTTGTCTTTGAGACTCGGCTATCTCATATTCATCTGGACTTATAACTCCAGCTTCAGCTTCAACATAGGGACTCTTCTGCATGGTAGGTTGATTCAGCTTATCAGCTGACTCTTCAATGTTTTCTCCATTTACATTTGGTTCATCAAACACCACATGGATGGATTCTTCTGTAACCATTGTCCTCTTGTTGAGCACTTTGTAGGCTTTGCTTTCAGCTGAGTATCCTAAGAAGATACCTTCATCAGCTTTAGCATCAAAAGCTTTTAAATTATCTTTGCCATTGTTATGGATGAAGCATTTGCATCCAAATATTTTGAAGTATGCAACATTTGGCTTTCTACCTGTCCAGATCTCATAGGGTGTCTTTGTCAGCTGTCTGTTTATCATGCATCTATTTTGAGTATAGCATGATGTGTTTATTGCTTCAGCCCAAAATCTTTTAGGCAGCCCTGCTTCAGCTAACATGGTCATTCTTTGCTTCTTTTGAGAGTTCTATTCATTCTTTCGCAACTCCATTTTGTCAGTGGAGTCCTTGCTTTGCGCAGATAATTCATGACCAATACCATTTTCAATGCGATCGAGTTATTATACCATTGACAAACTCGGTTCCTCCTGTCGATCTTATTTTGATAATGGTTTGACTCTTCTCATTTTGTATTCTCTTCATCACCGTGGTAGTTTCTCAAGAGAGTTTCTTTCTTTTTACACATGAATATTGTCCATGTATATCTTGAGTCGTCATCTACTACCACCAAGGTGTATTTCTTCCCACTTATGCTAGCTGGTTCCACTGGACCAAACAGATCCATATGTAGCAAGTGCAATTTTCTTGTTGAAGATGGACATGTCTTTTCTTTGAATGATGATTTGATTTGCTTTCCCATCTGGCATGCATCACATATACTCTCCTTCTTGTATACTAAGTCTGGAAGTCCTTCCACAAGGTTACTTCTTGCAAGTTTGTTAATAGTTTTAAAATTCAGGTGACTCAGCTTCTTGTGCCACAACCAACTTGATTCAGCTGTGCTCTTTGCTAGCAGACAAGTGTTAGGTGTTGCAGTTGACCAATCCACCACATACATGTTCTTCTGTCTGCATCCTTGCAATACTATTTCATTAGTTTCAGCATCCTTGATTTGACATACACCCATATTGAATCCAACATTGTAGCCTTTGTCACAGAGTTTACTTATGCTTAGCAAGTTGAAATTGAGGCCTTCAACATATGCAACATCTGTTATTTCTAATCCATTTTTCTTGATGGATCCAATGCCTCTTATTTCTCCTGGAGCTTCATTCCCTCCAATTATGACTTTTGCACCTCTAACATCCTTGAATTTTGATAAATTTTTCTTGTTTCCTGTCATGTGTCTGGAACAGCCACTATCCATGTACCAGGTTCCTTGGCACTCAGCTGCTCCTTGAACCTGCAATCAAGGAAATTAGGTTTTAGGTACCCATACTTGTCTGGGTCCTGAGGGGTTAGTATTGTAAGATGATCCAACCAACCTATAGCCAAATGATTTGACTCTAAGGGGTTGTCATCTATCAGTGCCATAATCATAATTAATTTTGGCAAATTGCTTGGGGGTTCTAGGTTCATACAACTGTCTCTTTTGTCTGTATGCATGTGTATGTGTTTTAGCAATTGCCTTCTTTGGGTAGTTGTGATATCTCTGAGTGTAGTGCTTGGGTGCATATGAGTGCTGATGAAAGCTCTTATGCCTTTGGAATGGCCTTTGCTGAGTTCTAGGCCTTTGCCACTTAGGCTTATATTCCATAGGTCTTTGCTGATAGTTCACATTATTCCAATCAGCTTGGCTTGGGTATTTTCTACCATTCCCATCATATGTGTTTCTTTTATAGAGCTTTTGGGGTTTTTGGTAGCTCTGTTTCTTCTTTACAGAGTATCTCCTGTTTGGAGTTTGCTGAGGAACTCTGCTGGATTTCTTCTCATTGTCCTCTCAGTATACTCAACTATGCTGTTTTCCTTTTCCTTTATAACCAAGGTCAGTTTGCTTGTGATTGTGCATTGGAATAAATATGTGTGCATCATTTGGAGTTTTGGATTTTAGAGATACTTCATTGCTTGAAGATCCCTTTTCCAAAATAACTTTTGGAACTTGACATAGCATAGAGGAATTAAATCCTAAGCCTGTCTTGTCTCCACATTCTCTTTGACTCATAATAAGATCATCCAATGATTTGGATGCCTTAGTGAATAAGGCTATCACATTTTTGAGATCATTCTCCCTCTTTTCTATAGCAGCTATCTCTGCTATTAGCTTAGCATTTTCAACCTTTAGACTTTTATTCTCATCAGCTATTTGACTTAGGGTACTCAGCTACTTAGTCAGCTGTGAGCTTTGGCTCTTAAGTAGGCTGTTCTCCTCATTTAGTAGTGTGTGTGAGGATTTAATGTGTTCAAAATCTTTCATCATTTTGCCTAATGAATCATAAAGATCAGTGGGTGATGAAGTGTGTGTGTCACAATCACTATTACTAGAATCTGAGTGTGATGTGTTAGAGTGTACCTCATCTTCTTGGTCAGGTTGGTTTTGTTCTTTAGCCATTAGACAAATCAAGGCTTCTTCATCAGAGTCACTTGAGTAGTCAGTTTCACTACTCGTGAGTCACCGTGTCTTTTGACTTGATTGTATCGGCCAGATCTCTCGCGCCAACATTGCATTGCCTTTCTCTTTTCTGTCTTCTTTCTCTCAAGACTTTTCTTTCCTCTTCATTCCTGTATTTGTTGACTACAGGATATGGGCATTCAATGGCATAGTGACCGGTTTGCCTGCAGTTCCAGCATAGATTTTCAACTTTTTGATCAGTTCTTTCCATCCTTGGATTGTCAGCTCTTTGATATTCAACTTTTTGATGCTCTGCTCTCTTGGGTGGTCTGTCTTCCCTTGACTTGGAGGGAGCTGAGTGTCTTCTGGAGGATTCACCTTTGCCTCTTTTGTAGTTATTATTGAAGAAATTGTTGAACCTTTTAACCATTAGTGCGATCTCCTCTTGGTCAATGACCTCTTTGACCTCAGCTCTCTTGCCATCCTTAACAATCAGAGCAGCTGTTTTGGGCACAGCTGTCTCCTCTTGGTCTTTTCTTCTCACCAAATTCGTAGGCTTTGAGATCTGAGAATAACTCATGGTTGGATGTTTTTGATAGGTCCATGGAGTGTCTCATGGCCATGACTTTCATATCCCACTCAGTTGGGAGACTTCTTAGAATCTTCATACACATTTCCTTCTGTGTATATTCCTTTGGAAATGCAGACAGTTCATTGGTAATTTCTGTGAACCGAGCATCCAGCTGATCCAAGGTTTCTCCTGCAAGCATCTTAAAATTTTCAAATTTTTGTACAACAACAGATAGTTTATTTTCTTTGATTTGCTCTGAGCCTTCGCAAATCAAGGTTAGCTTGTCCCAGATTTCTTTTGCCGTTTTGCATGATTTGACTTTGTTGAACATGGCTTTGTCTAAAGTTTTGTAAAGAATGTCCTTGGCCACATTGTCCAAGTTATATCTTTTCATGTCATCATTTGTCCATTCAGCTCTTGGTTTTTCAACCATCGCTGGTCTGGGAGAAACATCTTCTTCTCCTTCACCGCACTCTCCTTGCAAAATGTGTTCACTTTTTAGATTTGGAGTGGCCCATCCTCTATCACTATCCACATCTCATCGTGTAATGCTGATAGATGAGCCTGCATACGAATTTTCCAATCATCAAATTCTTCAAGTGAACATAGTGAACTTCCATGATAATAACTTTGGAAGGCTCAATGAACCAAAACAAGCTTTGAAAAATTTGGAGATCGATACCACTTGTGAGGTCCCAAGGTCCCAGTGTGAGTGTAAGGTTTAGAAGGGGGTTGAATAAACCTTACCAACTTTTCGATTTAGTCCTTTTAAAAATGTTCGAGTTAACACTTCACAAATGAGTCCTTGATGGACAGCTAAGTTAGTTAATCAAACAGAGTTAGTCACTCAACAGACTCTGATCGAGCCGTTTATAGAATAACTCAATGTTTTGACTAAAGACTTAACTTGACTTTGATATGTTTTCAGCGGAAGACTTAACACCCTTGAATTTGGTTAAGTTTGTTTTAATACTTGGTTTTAGCACTCGATTGATTATCAATTGGAGAGCAAATTTATCAAATGAGATATAAAAATAAGATGCGAAATTAAAGTCTTTGAAATGTAAATGACACAATAAGTTTTTATAGAGGTTCAAGATGGGGTAATTCTTCTACTCCTCTCTTCTCCAACTCCTGGAGGAATCCACTAAGTATTGATCAATATACGAGTGGTTAACGATCCGTATACAAGTCTTGATCACACAAAGTGACTTGATCCTTTGGGACTCGATCCGGAGATGCCTTGGTCACACAAATTCTCGTGCGACTCGGCTTCTTCACGGGCGGTTGCCTTGCTACTACAGCCCACTTGCTTAAGTTCCTTGGATTTGATCACGAATCCCTCCAAATAGCTTAAGCCTGGTTCGACCTTGAACCTTTCTACAATCCTTCGTGGAATGTAGACCCTTGATTCTTCAAATATTTCCTCTTCAACCGATTGAAGTTGTCTTTCCTTCACAGTGAGTGTTGGATTGATTTCCTTCGTAATGTAGGCTTGAGGATTGATCTTGAATGAATTGAGAGTATTCTTGGTTCTGATTCAAATGTTAGCTTGAATGTTCGTGGTTCAGCCGGTAACCTTCTCTCGAGTGATTCCTCGGCCTTTTATAGTGATCTTTCAAAAATCTGCCCGTTGAAGAGATAGGCTTATTTTTGAAAGTCACTTGTGGCCGTTGGCTTGTCTTGTTGCAGTCCTTGGAATTTACGTTTCCTCGTATGAACGATTCTTCAGCTTTTCAGAGTTCTGACACGGTGCAGTGCTTCCCATTGGTTTATTCCTTTTGCATGCTTCTGGGACTTAGCACTTCAAGAAAGGTAGTATGGAAGTAATACTTGTTTAAGTAATTCTCTTGATTTATGTGCAACGGATCTCTTTCAGTTATCTCGACTTGACTGCATTTCTTTGCCTTCCCCCGGTGACTTAGAGTCAGCTTCCAATCATTGGATGACTCTTATGTCACTTCAATTTGAGACTTGGCTATCTTGAGTTGACTTGACTGATACTTCACTCAGCTGCATCTTAGTTGCACCTTCAGTCGAGTTCCTGTCTTCTCTTCTTTGCCACACTCACCGCCTCACAGTGAGTCTTTCTTTTAGTCTCCGATTGTCTTCTTGCATGTTCGAGGCATAGGCGACTTGACTCGACTCTACCAAATTTATCTATTACACTCGCAATTTATAACAAGAATGGGGTGCCAACTTCCTATTCTAAGTTCTACATGGCATTCATCAAAATCTACAAAATAATTTCCCAACAGTATCCAGGCTTGTTATCCATCATAAATTGTTTCCAGATAGACATGCAATGTTATTCGAAAGCAACACAACAATACTACACAAGCACCCAATTAATCAAAACTTCATATGCATGTCTTTTTTTGAGTTTGTTTAGCATGAATTTTGTGAAGTGTTAACATCCAATGGCGTTCAAAAGCAATTTCAATCTATTTCGTAGACACAAAATTAATTATTCACATGTAGGATTTTGAGAGTTAGGTTATCATGATAATTTTTAGCAATATTTAAAACTCTAATGAAGTAATCGTTTCCACAAAAGCAATATCAAAATAATACGCAAGCAACAAACAATATCTTTATATTCAGAGTTATGCGAGTTTTTTTAGCATTACGAATTGCATTGCAGATTAGCATCATCTGAAGCGAGAATCATGTATAGAAATACACATTACATCCGATATCGATTTATAACTACAAAATATATTAACATCATTCATGTCTTCTGCAAGCTACGTGGATAAACATTCTGTAATTATGTTATTCATGTCTTCTGCATGCATCATGATATACGTTTCTTTATCTGCTTCTAGATTATGAGATGAGAACTCTTTACGTAGATCAATGGTGCTCTATTAAAGCAAAAGTGACTGGTTTATGATCTCTCAAGAACAACGTTGAAGAAGAAGGAGGAATGATTTCATCAACATACCCTATACGTTGATTTTGCTATGAGATTTGTCAAGGATTGCATTATCTTTTACAATCAGTTGAATCCATTATTTTTGGGTTGTACTGGATGATGACTAATTTACCCCTGTATTTAATTATTTATGTAATAATATGCAATTAAGCTTGTTATATCTTCGCCCTTGAAAAAATTAGATCAATGGCTAGGATTGCTCCCTATGACTCACCCTATAACATGGTCTCATATAACCCTCCTATATATATAGTCGGGCGGCACACTGGGGCCTAGCGCCTAAGCGGGGACTCATCGGGGTTAGGTGGGACTTGGGCGGGGTAGGCGGGGCCTAATCGCAATATTAATGTAGGCAAAAGGAGGGCCTAGCGCCTAGGCAGTGACTAATCGGGGCTAGGCGGGAATTTTTAGAACAATGTATATATGTGTATAGAGTGAGAAAAAGAAGTGCTTGAAATATGTACAAGCACATTATTTTTGTAATTATGATCATATACCATAGTAATATTTATTTTTTCATCTAGTTTTGGTTCGATGATATTTAGAAAAACACAAAAACTCATTTGAGGTCGTCTCACGTATCTAGATTTGTGAAACGCAGCCCCAAATACTCGAACCCACTGACCCAAATACACGCTGAATTTTTTTTCTGATTATTCTATCTCTTCTCTCTTTTCCTTGTTCAGTTAATTTTTTCCTTTTCTCGTTCCGATTTTTTGCGAATTTTTTCATTTTTTTCTTGATTTTCTTACGTATTTTTCCGTGCAGAGTTTGCTTCTTCAGTTTTTCTGCGGATCTTCAAATTTTGGCGATCGTTCACCAAACTCAGGTACATTTTATTTTGATTTAATTATCTTTCTTTCATTTATCTGCCTCTCTTTCGATATTCTTTCATTTTGTTATTTTTTTGAAAGTTTGTTTTATGGATTTTGTTTTGAAAATGTATGTTAGGGTTTTATTTGAGCATGTATGTTGTTATGGTTTTAATTTGAATAAGTATTTTTACTTCAAATGTGTGTTAGAGTTTTTATTTGTTGAAGTTGAGTTTTACTATTTGTTGTAATGACTGTCTGGATGATACTTACATCTGCAAGGTATGTTAATCTTTTATTCATTTTTAAAAAACAAAGTAAGACTACCTTTTTCAAACAAATTATACTCCTAGATTTGGTATTTTGATGTTTATGTAGTTAGTATGTGAAGTAACACTGCTTTTTTCACACAAATTATACCCCTAGATTTGGTGTTTTGATGTTTCTGTAGTTAATATGTGAAATGTCATGTTGTTATTGTTAATTATTTTGTAATTGTTGGAAAGTATTACTTTTCACATCGAAAGTATTACTTTTGTCATTAAAAGTATGGGATAATTTCAATTCTGATACTTAATATATGACCATTTTTCGCTTTCAGTGCCCCATTTTTTCACTTAATCAAGATTGGTACCTTATGTTTCAAAAATTAATCACTTTGCCACCTTTCCGTTAACTCTCCGTTAAAACAAACGTCTGGACCTATTATAGTAGGTTTGAGATTTAAAATGACATGTTCACTTTCAGTACTTAATGTTTTATAATAAATCACTTCTAGTACCCAAACTTTTACTTACGCTACAATAATGAAAATAGTCCATTACGATCGTATCAGGCCCAACATGCTTCCGTAAAATTGAAATATCCCTTAAAATTTATACCATTCTTTTGAGCGAAACCACACTAGGTGAGATGGTTTGCAAAGCCACCAGTCGACAAATTATTGCCCCTAGACCGTTTGATAGAGGTCTCTGTCCAACCTCACCAACAGGGTAGATGGTGTACAAGTTAATCGACTACTTCGGCAACGACCCAACACAGCTTTGGTTCCTTTCCTACTCCTGGCGTATAACATATTTCTTCAAATGGATAATACATTATGAACTCATGTTGAACAAAATCCTTCTTTTATTAAGAACTTAAAGAACAATTTATTACATCTATAATCTCCTTTTGGGAGGAGAATTACTTGTTTAGTCTCTCATTAATGAGGCTTGCGCTCGTAAATATTTAAAATTAAAACACTTAGATAATACAAATTGTCACTCAAAATTTATTATAACAAAACTAAGGGAAATGTTTGATGTCCTTAGCTTCCTTCAACTCTCGTTATTTATAGAATTGAATCCATACTTGAAAGGCGGATTCGAAAGCCTATTGAAATATTAGACGTTACTGCTTACGTCATCATCTTGAATTATTACCTCACCAGTTGCCTTTGTTTTTCTTCCTCGTGACTAAGCCCATGTTTGACTCAGCCCATGTTAGGTTTGTCGGAGAATCTTTTAAAAAGTTGGTTTGTGTGGTCCTCAAGGATAACGCGCCTTGTGAGCTGGGCTCTTAGCCTTTCCAGCTGTATGGTCTTGTCGGTTGGGTTTGGGTCGAAATCCTTTCCCCAACTTAAGTTTTTTTCTGTCGAGGAATGCCTGATATATCCGATCGATCCAACGGCCCACATGCACCATGTTATAGAATTTCCGATAAGTTTATTTGCTGGCCGGAGTCTTGTCTTCCCAGAGAATTCTCTTCTTTGTCTCGAAAATTTCATCTGCAAATCCTGTAGTTGATCTTGTCATTGAATTCATAAGAAAAGATCCATTTGCCTAATTCTGGAAAAAACTTAAATGGATACTTGACTCTGTCCATTTCACTTAGACAAACCTAAAGTCCCCATGCTCGTCGGGTAAAAGCTTCATCTTCTGAGGTTGCTCCTACTAGTAATGGTACTTCTTCCGGTGAAACTCCCTTAATATATTTTAAAGCATTTCCATTTGGCCTTCTTAGCTTGAAGCAATGAAAAGCTTCGTTGAAACCTTTCTTAGCTAGTTCTGGAGCTCCACTGATAAAGTATAGTTCCAAAATATCTCCTCTAGACAAATGTGGATTATTGGCCCAAGTCTCGTAAACTGCTTCCCCAATCCATTTCGGTAACTTTAAAATTTCTGGGAATCCTTGTGACACAGTGTATATTGAAGCTAAAGCTCCAAAAGTATACCATTCTTGTACTTCATTTGGATGAATTCCTGGTATCATCCAAACCCTTGGGTATTTGCCTGAGATATCAACCATTGTTTTTTCTGAGTTAATACCTCTTGTTGTAGTTAATTTCTCCCATTGTCATTGATAAACTTGCATTGGAGAAATCTTAATCTCGTTAGTTTGAACCTTAGATTAGCATGTCTGTGGCATAAGATTCAACTCTTCCTCTTTAACCCCAGAGGTGTTGGGTTGACTTGATGACTCGGGTTGTGACACTGGAGCTTCAACATTCATTACAGTTTGTACATCCTCTGAGGATGCATCACCTGCAACACTTGTGATTATAGTATCTGAATCCATAACCTCTGGGTTAGAGCTCCGTTCTCTAGTCTCTCTTTTCTGCATCGCATGAGATGCGCCCTGGAGGAGAGGCCCTTGCAGTGCTAAGAACAATTGTTCTTGAGCGAACTGGCATGCTCATATTTGACTAGAAATGGATTTCTGGTCAGCCTGTTGGAGTCGTCCAACGACTTCTGCATTGAGACATAACGTCCCAAAATCTCGTTCTAGACTCTCCAGGTTTTCCCTGAGATGTCTTACTCATTTAAGGACCTCGTCAACAATGTGTCCTTCCATCTCGTGTTAAAAAATCTGCAAGAACATTTTCATGAGAGATTTTATAACAGCAATATCATAATCATAATATTGACATTCATCTTGCCATCTAAGTAATCTAGCCTTTTCTAGTTTTGATTCAATTTTGTTTTCCAGAAAAGCCTTAACACTTGAACTATCAATTTTTAAAGTAAACTTTTTTACCAGTAAAAATGGAGGCCATTTTTAAAAGCCTTTTTGACTGCAAAGAATTGATATGTCATTGATTTGCTTCACTATCTGTAAATAAACCGCTACAATATATGCATGGCACTTTTTCATTTGGTATGGCTTTTGTAAGAACTACTGCCCACCAATAATAACTGGCATTTGTATATAGAACCAGTTCATCCTCTCCTATGAAATCACAAGTTTCGGAAGCTTTTTACAAACTTTCTTGAGTTGCTTTATTCCTTCTTTATGTTCCTCTTCCCATTTGAATATAACATCTTTTTTTGAGTAATGGGCCAAACACCTTCTTGTAATGCACCAGATTGTTTATAAACATTCCAGCCAAAATTAACAACTCCAAGAAAATTTTGAAGTTGTTTATTGTGTTTGAGAATATCTTTAAATCCTCGTATCTTCTCCACAATGTGGTTCTGTAGAATAATTCCACATTCGTCGATTTTATTTCCATGGAATTCAATCTGTCTCTAGCAATCATTGCCTTCTTTTATGAAAGCACTAATCCTTCTTTATGACAAACATTTGAAAATATTTCCAAATATTTGAGATGCTCATGTTCTTTGATGCAATAACAATATTGTTAATGTATACGAATATGAAACTAAAATAGTCCTTGAACACATTATCCATCTTTCTTTGATATACTTGGGGTGCGTTAGCCAATCCCATGGGCATCGCATTCCTAATATAGTGTCCTTGTGGTGTGGAGAAAGTTGTAAATTTATTACTTTCTTCCTCCATCTTAATCTGGTAAAATCCAGACTTGCAATCGAACTTTGCGAATATCTTGGCACCTTCGATACAATTAACCAAATGTTCTCTATTTGGGATACAATTGCCAGACTGGAAGTAATTAGGATGTTTCTTGCTTATGCAGCACACAAGAACTTCACACTCTATCAAATGGATGTGAAGAGTGCATTTTTTAATAGAATTTTGGAAGAAGAAGTCTATGTGGAAAAACCTTCAGGTTTTGAGCAGAAAACTATTGGAGATAAAGTATACAAGCTTATGAAGGCATTATATGGTATGAAGCAAGCACCAAGAGCCTGATATGACACATAGTCTCAGTTTCTTATTGACAATGCATTCACCAAAGGCAAGGTTGATAGAACACTCTTCAGGATTCAAGATGGAAAGAGTATACTACTTGTTCAAATATATGTGGATGACGTCATCTTTGGATCAACAAATAAAGAGTTGTGTGATAAATTCTCAAATCTCATGCAAGGGAAATTTGAGATGAGCATGATGGGTGAGCTAACTTTCTTCATGGGTCTTCAAGTCAAGCAAATGAAGGATAGAACATTCATAAGTCAAACCAAATATAACAGATATTTAATGAAGAAATTTGGTATGGAAGTGAAGTCATCTGTGAAGATTCCCATGAATACATCAGTAAAGATGGATATGGATGCAGAAGACAAAGATGTTGATCAAACAAGATATAGAGCTCTCATTGGATCTTTGCTCTATTAAACAACAAGTTGATCAGGCATCACCTTTGTTGTAGATGTATGTGCCAGATTTCAATCTACTCCAAAAGAATGTCACATGACTGCAACAAAGAGAATCTTAAGGTATTTGAAGGGATGCCAGGAAGTTGGCTTATGGTATCCAAAGGAAGGAGGATTTAAGTTGGTTGGCTACTCAGGCTCAAACTATGCTAGATGTAGAGTTGACAGGAAAAGTACATCATACACCTATCAAATGCTTGGAAATAGGTTGGTTTCTTGGTTCAACAAGAAACAGAATTCAATAGCTACATCCACAACTGAAGCAGAGTACATTGATGCAGGTAGCTGTTGTGCCCAAGTTTTATGGATGAGGCAACAATTGAGAGAGTATGATATAGAAGAACGAGAGATTCCAATTATGTGAGATAACACAAGTGCCATTGCACTTAAGAACCATGCACATTAATGTCAGATATCATTTTATAAGAGATCATGTTGAAAACAAAGTCATCACATTGGAATACATATCAACTGATAAGCAGTTAGCTGATATTTTCACAAAGCCATTATGTGAATCAAGATTTGATGAACTTAAGAATGAGCTTTGATTGATTGAGCTAAGTTAGGAAGCTGATCGCGAAATTCTTACCGCAAGGGGGACACTAGGGAAAATATAATACAAAGGTAGGCATTTTAGGCTCTGGCTTGTTCAAAGATGGCCTACATCACTTCCTTAATGTTACAAAGATCGGGAATGGCGCGGCAGTAGCGCTTTCTTCGCCGTCCCCGCTTCGCCGCACGTCGTCCGTCTTCTTCTTTTGCACGACGCCGTCCCTGCCTGCACAAGTGTCTTTGGGCGCGCTACAGCCCTTGGCCTGGGCGCTACATCGCGCCCTCGTCCCTGATGGCACTGTACTATTTTCGACCCCCGCGCTGCGGCGCGGGGGTTTTAACTCTGCGGCGCTCGTGTGTGACCCAATTTTTCCCATTTTTCCGCTTCTAAAATGCGATCTTCACCTTCCAAAGACATTTTTCATCGCTTTTAACCAATTTCGGCTACCAAAGTTATTCTCGACTCTCAAACGACAACAAATGACACAAACTCGACTCAAACGACACTAAAATACCCGAAAACAACGCAAAATCCTAGTCTAGAGCACTCAATACATTGGTATAAAACCAACTTAACAAATACCCCCAAACTTAGACGTTTGCTTGTCCTCAAGCAATTACAGACTCTAAAAATCGACAAACATGAAGGAAACCAAATAAAGACAACTGACTCAAACGGACTAACTGCAAAACTTCACAACAAACTCATTCGTCAAATTCCGTTTCACTATCAATCAAGCATGTATTTTCACAATGTGATCATGAAGGTGGAATGTTCATGCTAACCCCGTTTTCATTATCCAGGTAGATTCACACACTCAAGTGTTTTCAAAATGATCCACTTTTTGAATATAGAGATGAGATGCTTACTGGACTCCATAGGCTTGTCTTTCACACTAATCTCCACTAATGTAGGCTAATGTAACACAAGGATCAATAGGACTTTTAAAGCTTGTAATGTGGGCTTAGGGTAAGGTAGGAAAATATAGGAATAAGTGGCTCAAATCACCCAAACACACAATTATCACTTCAAATCACCATTTACCAACTACCCTTCACTTTTTGACATCCCCAATATTTATGAACCTTCAATCCGTTGATTTTTCTCATTTATTTTTTTCGGAACCCCCAAACTTATTCTTTTGCATACATGGGGTTTCATATTTTCTTTTTTTTTTTCGGGCAACTTCACTCAATTAAATACATACCCTTCTCATCATACCCTCCTCAACCTTCAACATTTTTCTATACTTTGTGTGTATGAGTGATGGGTAATTAGGATATTCACATTAGGCTCTGGGTATTAGATTGGTTGCCAAAAAAACGGGTTTATAAGGCTCGAAGGGGGACACTCAACCGCATAAATCATCCCCAAATAAATCAACAGAGTTAACCACATAGATGGAATTAATGGAAAGAAGATTAAATCACAGTTCAAACACATGCTCTTTTGACTGTTCAACTCATATTCAACAAATTCACTTAGTCATGCAGTTTCATAGTTTTACCGACGACCCGACTCGACTCAAGACTCTTTTTTTGTTTTTTTTTTCTCTTTTTTTTTTGACTCAAGACTCGACTCGAAGAATAAAAATAGACTGCACCCCCAAACTTAAAACGACATTGTCCCCAATGGATAGGTGGGAAAAAGGACTTTCCTGGTAGCCGAGGAGCGAAAGCTCCTTAAGTCATGTGGTACTATTACGTGTAGGAGGTGTCTCGTATAAGCTCACAATGCATCCTAGCGCACAGGCCCGTAGTGTTGTATGCCTCCGAGGTGTGGTCTTGTTCTTCCCATTGGCCTTGGCCCCAGCCCTTTTTTGGTTTCGCATCTTTGTAACCTAGCAAGGTAGACAAGAAAACAAAACTCGTGGAACCATGGAATTTGGTTATGGGTGAGAACTCGAAAATCAAAGCATATAATAATGCACCCAAGTAAAAAAATATAGTGCCATGTCAAAAAGATAAGCATATATATGCAAGATAGCACTAAACAATGTGAAATTGTCATTGGGGCATTTTATCAAACACCTCATATGCATGAATTTGGGCAAAGATAGTGAATGCAATGGATAACTCAATTCAATCCCAAAATTCAATACCAAGCCTAAGTCTAACATGATCAACCAATCCACAAACCACAAATCAACAACAATAATCCTAGCACTTCTACAATCCAATCACACAACAAATCACAAGATGGGGAAAATGGGGTGGGGTTTGGAAGTTGCAAACTTACCAAAAAATGAGTGAATGAGATGAAGGTGTGTGTGGTGTTATAATGCTCCTTTGTGAAGATGGAGTGGGATATGTGGGATTTGCATAAATAAGAGGGATGGGGTATGATGCAACTTACTACTCCTAAAAATGCAAAAAATTCAGAAAAAACAAAAACAACTACTAAATTATATTAAAACTAAGAAAGCAATAAAAGGGGCTTGGGTTGCCTCCCAAGAAGCGCTAAGTTTACAGTCTTCAGCCAGACTATGTCAGATTATCCTCAAGTTGGGGCTCCAATAGGCATGTTATCCACATTGCCTTTAGAAACTTCCCAACCTCCAATATCTTCAACTATATTCCCAACCATCTGCTTACCATCATTTAATTCAAATTTAAGCCTGTTGGTTGGATGGATGGTGAATACGACTTTCTCCTGATTTACCCGCAATGTTAGCTCCCTCGTTTCTACATCGATCAAAGCCCGTGTTGTAGCTAAAAACGGCCGCCCAAAGATTATGGGTATTTTATTGTCCCCGTTCACGTCCAACACTACAAAATCCACAGGAAAAACAAATTTATTAATTCCTACCAACACGTCTTCAATGATTCCCCATGGATAGGCGATGGATCGATCAGCAAACTACAAAGTGATGTTGGACGGCTTCACCTCCCCGAGCCCATACTTCGTCACATCAGAAAGAGATATCAGATTCACACTGGACCCAAGATCACAAAGTGGTTTCTCAAAGAAAACTCCTCCAATAGTACAAGGAATAGTGAAACTCCCAGGATCCTTCATTTTCTGAGGTAGTTTACTCTGTACTATTGCACTACACTCCTCTGTCAGATAGACAGTTTCAAAATCTTCCAACTTCATTTTCTTGGATTCCACTGGTTTTGCATAAATAGGTGATTCTTCGGGGCCGGGCTGAATTTTTGCTTCCTTTTTCACATAACTGCATTGCAGTTCTCTCTCGGATTAACCTCTGTATCACTTGGGAACTTTTCCTTCTGCTGCAATGAATTTACGGCTGTAGCCAACTAACCCATTTGTGTCTCGATCGACCTAATATGCGTCTCTATTGTGCTCATCTTAGTATTCAGACCATCAATCTGTGCCTCACTCCTATTCATTCGATTCCTGGTCTCTCCAATGAATGAGCCGAGCATCTCCTCAAGCGACTGCTTCTTTTCACCTCCGAGTGCATTGGAACTGGATGGGTTTGGATAACCCGGAGGTGGATTCAATACGTTCCTGTTGTTTCTATAAGAGAGATTCTCATGATTGCGAAGTCCCGGGTGATAGTGAGTTGGTAATGAATTACCTCTATTATTAAAATCCCAGTTATTCACATAATTGACTTGCTCGGCCTCGTGAGTGGCAGCTACGTGAACGACTGCGGGTGGAAGTGTGGCTTGCTGTGGTGTGATGCCGGTATTCATGATTGCTAATTGCTTTGTCAGACTCGAGATTTGAGCTATCAAAGCTGACATTGTATCCAGCTCAAGAACACAGGCAACTGGTTTCAGTGCTGATCTCTCGGAGGGCCATTGATAGCTGTTTGTGGCCATTTCTTCAAGTAAAAGTAAGGCCTCAGTCGGTGTTTTAGCCTTCAATGTACCTCCTGATGCCACATCTAGTATCGTCCTCGTATGCCCATTCAGCCCATTGTAAAAATACTGAACTCTCTGCCAGTCTGCATAGCCATGCTGTGGGCATCTTCGCAACAGATCTTTAAATCGCTCCCAAGCTTCATATAACGGCTCAAAATCAATCTGTTGGAATTGGGCTATCTCGCTCTTCAATTGGAGTGTCTTGCTGGGAGGGAAGAATTTTGCTAAGAATTTTTGAGTCAGATCATCCCAGCTCATAATACTCCCAGGGGCGAATGTCTGTAACCACTGCCTGGCCTTATCCCGAAGTGAAAATGGGAAAAGCCTCAATCGAATGGCCTCATCAGTCACACCATTCATCATGATGGTGTCGCAAATCTCCAAGAATGTGGCCAGATGTGTATTCGGATCATCCATTGGACTCCCCCCAAACTGATTTTGCTGAACCATGCTTATGAGGCCCGGTTTCAATTCAAAATTATTCACATTTATGGGCTGGCGCACAATTCCTGAGTAATTCTGGTTCACGGTCAGCAGAAAGTAATCTCGGATTGCCCTTTCTGGTGCCTCAGGTTGTGGTGGCACATTCACGACCCGATTTCTGTTATTCCCATTGTCACCGTCTTCTGCCATTGCTCGATTCTGTGCTCGCTTTGCTACTTTGATTGCTCGAAGTGTCCTTTCAATCTCTGGATCAAAAGGAAGCAAATTAGTATTTTCAGAATCTCGCATAAACAAATAAATCAATGATAAAAACAAAAATAAAATTCCTAAACTAGTCTAGATTAGTATTAAGACTACTTGGTAATAGTATTAGTTTAAAATAAGATAAAACAATCCCCGACAACGGCGCCAAAAACTTGATCGCAAAATTCTTACCGCAAGCGTACAGTGTCAAGTTTTAGTTGAAAGTAGGGTTATCGTCTCCACAGGGATTGTTATCGAATTTTATACTAGGTACTATAATTAAAATAGCTTAACTCTATCTAGAAATCGAAAAGAGATGAAGATTTATTAAACTAAAAATAAAGTAAAAATAAGCAAATAAATGGTTCAGGCAATTTATCAAACACGTAGAAGATGAATTCTAGAGGGTTGATTTCACCTAGTTATCCCCTATGTTTTCAATCCAGTTTATTAATCACACGTTATCAATCTATAAGCCAATATTCCTACCATTTATCACTTCCTCTCTCGAGTGCCAAGTGATTCCAGGTTCCAATTTCTGATTTCGATATCTCTATAAAAATCATAAATTAAACCCTAATACGCTCAATGAATATTCTATCACAGGCTTCAAAAGATTCATAAACCTCTCGGTTATATGAAACCCTAGGTTGTGCTATTCTATGACCAGGCATTCAATTACCTCTCTCGAGCGTCAAATCAAATACACCAAACAATCTAAATTATTGATCAGATAATCCAGATGCAATCAAATCAAATAGCACAAATAGATTAAATAATATGCGAATTTCATAAACTGAATATCAAAACATAGGTTCAAACGTAAGTTACATCAATCCCCTAGAAAGATGGGTTTAGCTCATGATGGACGTATAAAAACTCGTAAATAAATAATTACACATCTCAAATATTGACAAAGAAAAGCAAAGAAAGAATTGAGAAGAAAAGAGAAGGAATTCTCTCTGTGTCCAGACGAGAAGTGCCTCCAATTGCTGTGACTCTTGCCTTGTGTTGTGCTCAAAATAATGTCCCACACCTTGTTTGTACGTCACTTCTTCTATTTATAGGCTTGAAACCCTCGAAAATCCGTCAAAAAGGCCCAAAGAATCAGTTGCGCACGTTCAGCCCTATTTTAGTCATGTTTCGATCGGGCGCGTCTTTGCTTGGCCTGAAGACGCGTGCAGACGTTGCGGTAACAAATACAGGCCGCACACATCATCTCTGCTGCACGACGTGCGCGCGCTGCGATCTTGGCGTCCCGGCTAACTGCAGCAGCCGGCCGCTTGTTGCTCTGCTCACTCGCCCATTGCGCGCTGCAGCCCCGCTTCTCATCTATCTCTGCTGCTGCGCGACGTCGTCTGGCTGCTGCTGCGCACGTAAATCCCCTCGCTCTTTGTTTGCACGTCGTCCTCCTGCTGCTGCACATCGTCCCTGCTGCACAAGTGTCTTTGGCGCTGGCTGCAGCCCTTGCCCCGGCCGCTGCCGCAGCGCCGCCCTCCCCTGATGGCACTCAGACTATTTTTCGACCCCGTGACAGGGCGCTCATTTGTGACCCAATTTTTCCCATTTTTCCGCTTCTAAAATGCGATCTTTACCTTCCAAACACGTTTTTCATCGCTTTTAACCGATTTTGGCTACTAAAGAAGTCCCGACTCTCTAACGACAACAAGTGACACAAACTCGACTCAAACGACACTAAAATACCCGAAAACAACGGAAAATTTTAGTATAGAGCACTCAATACATTGGTATGAAACCAACTTAACAGAAGCTCAAAAGACTCATTCAGCTGGATTAAAGAAGAGAGAAATGGAATGCCGAAGAGTTTCACTTAACAGCCAAGTGAAACAACTAAGATAGCTAGTCAGCTGTATCAAGTTAGCTACACAGCCGAGTGGTTACTCAGCCAAGAGAGAAGCAGAGTTAAGTCATAAATGAAGATGGTTGAGTCATTTATGAGCTAAGTGACAAAACGCACTGCGAGTGAGAATGTTTTTAGGCTTGACGTCAGCATAATAAGTGGTGTCAGTAAAAAGTCTGGGAAACTTTACCCATGATTTGATATAAATGTTGATGTATTTAATGCAGGGAAATTAATGCAGTTTTCAAAATATGATCTCAATCGTTCATCAGTTTTTACTTTTTGAATTCTAAAAACCGTCCTTTCATGTCCTATATATAGAGAAATTAAATTTTCTCTCTCTTCACACTTACAACTCTTGCTCTCGAAGAATACTCAAGCTTTTTCTCTCTGCAAAACACAGTTCAAACCCTAGTTTCGTCAATGTTCATTCTTCAAAGTTCAAGACAGAAATGGCACCTACGTACTAATATGTTAAGGTCGCTTAGAAGATCCACACCGGTGCTACTGTAGATTTCGAAGGCCTTGTCAAACAAGGCGTTGACAAGGAGTTGGCCAAGAAGATTGCGACAAAACTTGAGAAGGCATGCCTCAAGAAATTTCTTACCATGGAATTCTCTCACACCTACCTAGATGAAGTTGCACTATACTACGTTAATGCTGAAGTTCATGATGGTGAGATTCGGTCATCAGTCAAACACAAGTCGTTCAAGTTGAAGGTTGTTGACCTTGCTGAACATTGATATCTACCTTCCAGTGGGCTGAAGGAGATAACTTAGAAGGACGTTATTTTGGCTGCTGCTTGGAAGGAGATAGCCAAACCTGAGGCTGCTGCAAAGCCAAACTACATTGCCCTGAAGAAGCTGATCAAAGAAGACTACCACAAGCTGATGGATGTGGTAGCTAAATGCGTGGATATGAAGTTTGGGTCGATCAATCAGCTCTCCCGGACTAAGCTGATTGTCATGGCGGCGATCATGGCGAAGAAGCAAGTCAACTGGGCCGAGTTCATTTTTGGCAAGCTCACTGGGTTATGACCTGGTCTTAGGCCATTTGATGGAAAAGAAAGGTGTCCCTCTCCACAATGGGAAGACATGTCATGCAAATAATAAAATTTTTAAGGTGAATGTGTCTGGTGCCCATAGGCAGGCACATGCAAAGAAGTCAGCTACGAGCGAGGGGGAATCAGCTGAGAACGTCCCTATGGACACAGATGCTTCGACCAAGGTCCCCTCACCTAAACCTGCACCTGCCACCGCAGCCAAGAATGCCACTGCCCCAGCTCCCTCACCCGTTGTGAGGAAGAGAAGAACAGTTGCGCCCCAGAAGCCAGCTGCAGCCAAAAAGTTGAAACAAGGAGAGAGCTTTTACAGCTGTGGAGTCAGATCATGTGGAACCTGATGTTCCATTGAAAAGAAAGACCAAGAGAAGACTGGTGAAATAGTCCGACTTAGCTGTTGAGACAGCTGAGTCCGGCACATCTGCAGAAGTTGAGGAAGAAGCTGATGTTGGAGAACAGCAGAGTCCAAAAGATGGTGATGTGATGATCACTGAGCAGGAATCAGTTGATGCTGCTCAACCACATCAAGAGTTAGCTATTAGGGAAACAACTGAGGAATCTAAACTAGACACAGCTGAAAAGGGCAATGAAGAGTTAGTTGTACAATCCCCTCAGGCCGATGCCATTGTAGCTAAGTAAGACAAGGTTGTTGAAGAGCCTATGCAGCAGGATGATAATGATGATCTCCAAATACTATCGCATGTTTACCCTGACATACAAGAAAGGCTACGGATTTGGAGAGCCTGGAAGCTGAGTTTGGCCAAGGTTCAATTCCAAAGTCCCGAATTCATTGAAGAGGAGGAAGAACTCCTAAGCTTTCTAGGGAACATTTCTATTAGCTCTGCTCTCGATCCAGATTTTTGCACGACGATCTTTTATGAGAAAAAGGATGAGGAGAAAGCTAAGGAAAAATCAAAGGCCAAGGCTATTGAGGAATCTCTAAAACCTCACACATGCACCTTCACGAAAGCCCCTGAAAGTGCCTTACATCCACCCACCAGTAGTGACTGTGATGTAGAAGAGTTGGATGTTGCTGATCCAACTGAGAAGGCTGAGCTTAAGCGAGCCTTAAGAGAGTCCAAGGAGCTGCATGATCAAACATTGTGAAGGGGCCCTGGAGAGTCTTCATCCATGCAAATCTATCATACCCCTAACATCTTGGAAATATTGAGGACCATTGATGCCTTAACCTCACATGCACACTCTGAAGGATCTTCTAAGGAAATTGGCGATGAAGCTAAGAAATGAGAAGTAGAGGAAAATTAGCCGAGCCAACCCCGAGACAGCTTGTTGAGATAGTTGCCCATTCGGCTGAACACTCAAAGGGAACTACAACCTAGTCTCTCATGTCCAATGACCCCACTGACCGTGAATTAGCTGGTGCGCCAGTTGAGGGGGAAACTGCACACACCACAGCCGGGTTGGCGGAGGCTGTGGGAGACCTCACAAATTTGAAGTTAGGAGGCGATGGGGGCGATCAACTGAACAACAGTGGGATTGACGAGGCTTAGACGGTTGAGACTGTTATAGCTAAAATTCCAACTGCACTAAAGACCGATGAAGTTGCTGCTGCAGCTAAGGCAAAGGATGGACATGATACCTTGGTAGTTAAGACTGTTGGTCATGAAAGCACAAACCAAGAGGTTGAGACCTCAAAGGATGCCACTTATGAAGACCCCAATGCATCTTCGTCTGAAGAAGGGAATGTCCATGACCCTAATGCAATTGAGACTGCAAAAGGGAATGTAGAAGGCCATACAGTGGTTGAGACTATTGTTGAGGGTAATGAAGGCCCAAAGGAGGTTGAGACTTCCTTGGGTAAAGCTGCTGAAGAGACAGGAAAGTTTCCAGCTCCTCAACCAGAGTCAACTGAAATGGAAGAAATAAGTGCAGTGCATCACACAGAAGATGAAGATGAGCCCGCTACAAAACAAAAACCAGTCAAGGACCTAGAAATCGAGGAAGTTATAGCAAAAATGAGAAAGAGCTGCTATCGCGAAATTGGTCTTTGTTGATGGCCCACCCCCAATGGTGCAATCACCAGCCCATGACGTTGATGAGGCAGCTGAGGCACCGGTTACTCAAAAAGAAACACCAACTGAGTCCAATGAAGTTGTTAAGATAGCTGAGGATCAGTCAGCTTCGAAGGCTAATACAGTTGCCACTGCCGATAAAGTTGCCCAAACAGCTGAGGCACATAGAGCTAAAGCTAGTCTACAGAAAAAAGTAAAGGCTCCCGAAGGAGTAGTGGGATAAATTCCTCTTGTTCCAGATGATTTATTCTTAGAAGACTTCCTATTTGTAGCTGAGGTACCCCTCGAAACCGAATATGCTGCTGAAAGTGCCAAGTACACCGTGGAAATCCACCCTAAAGAATTTGAAGCTCCAGATGATCTACGAGTAGTGCCGTTTGGTTTTGATTTCGATGCAGTCAACTAAAGTTTACGACTTTCGAAAATCCTTCAAGGCTATCTGCTCGGAAATTGAAAACATGGAAAGAAGTTTTGCTGCTTTAAACCAACTGCTAGACAATCACGATGCCATGATCTCTGGAGATATTCGCGGAACAGTTTGAAGGATCATGGAATGGACAACTTAGACGAAATCACTAAGAATGGAACAAGTCAGCTACTTCAAGTCTCTATTTTCAAAGTTGGTGATTTGGAGTGCTAAAAATGTAAAGTTTCAGCAGAGAAAGAGGGATCACATTTTCAGAATTAACCAGGCGCACAAAACATACATGGAGTTGCTAATGGCTTAACATAAGCGATACCTTCAAAAGAGTGAAGCTAATCTGTGCACAGAGATGATGGTTATGAACGCCGAAATGAAGATAATGAGTGCAGAAATGAAGGCTCTGCAATCGAAACACTGAACAACTCACTCTGCAACTCACGAAAAACTGGATCTTATTCTGTCTACATCTTCTCATAAATCTCTCCTTAGTGATAATGCCAAAAAGAGGGAAGATAGGAACGGGAAAGGAAGTGCAATTAAGTGGGAAGGATCCCTTAAGAAGACCCCCTTGAAGATCGTGTTTGAAAAACCCCAAAATGGCTCATCCACCAGCTCTCTCCTATCCCAGCTGCCGCAAGGCTTATCAGCGAAGAAAAAGAAGGATTGAAAGTTGATTTAGCTAAAGTTGATGAAAGGCAGCATGGTCGAATAGAAGGATTGAAAGCCAAGTTCGACAGTCCCCCAGCAGGGTTACTCCAAAACTCTCCAGCAGTAAAGCTCCCTCAAGAACTTGCTCATGCTCCTGATGCAGGATCTTAGCCAAGATTGCTAAAGGAATTCCAGATGCTCAAATTTGAAGAATTTTTGAAAGGAATGACTCTAAAGCAGGCTTGGGATTTGTACTGGGAAAAAGGTTTGGAACTATTTCAATAAGCCGCGAAGCAGCAGACTCAGGGAAGCAGTCAACACCAACAGAGTTGTCGAGGAGAGTATGATAAAGTTGTTTTGTTGAAAGAGTGCAAAAAGCAAGGAACTAATAGGATGTCCCTAAAAACCTACAGAGTTTAAGGTAAGGATGCAGTGCATTAAATTCAAGGATCAGTCTACATCAAAGATGCAAGACAAGACAGGACAACAACCTCAAAGTGTAGAATGAAAAATACATATATCTCTTTGACGGATATATTTTTCAAACAGGTACTATAAAGAGGCTGAGTAATACAAGAGAGAAGATACTTATGCAATCTAAGACACACAAGAGAAATCAAGCAATCAAAGTATAATACTCTCAAGCATTCAATATTATCCTCAAGTCTAAAACTCGAATAAAATCAATCCAACACAGTCTGTGAAGGAAAGACAACTTCAAACTGTTGAAGAGGAAAACTTGTTTAAAAAATAAGGGGTCTACACTCCAAGGTTGAAGGAGGTGTAGTAAGGTTCTAGTTCGAACCAGAAGCGTTGGACTCGTTGGAGGGCCTTGTGAACAAATCCAAGAGTTTGAAGGAGCTTATGTAGCAAGACAACTGTTTTGTGAAGAAGCTGAGTCCTAGAAGCAAAGCCAGCTGTGTGATCAAGGCCTAGCTTGGACTGTCACCATTTTGTAACAATGTCACCGTTACAATAGTGGATTCCTCCAATGGTTTGGGAAGAGTGGATTAGAAGATTTACCCCATCTTCAAACCACTATTAAATTGCTTGTGTCATTTACATTCAACACACTTTTATTCTTGCATATATATACTGATGTTTGTTTAATTTGCGAAGTCAACTAATAATAACTAAGCTTAAAACAAGTGTTGAAATACATATTTCAAACAAGGGTGAAAGTCTTCCGCTGTAAAAGCCAAGTCTACTGAATATTTAAAGAGTTAACTGAATCTGTTGAGTTATCTTATCAATAGCTCAGACGAGTCAGTTGAATGGCTAACTCTGATGTGTAAGTAAACTAAGATGTCCACCAAGGACCCAGCTAACTAGGGATTATAACTCTGACTTTAAAAAGACTAAATCGAAAAGTTGGTAAAGTCTATTCAACCCCCCCTCTAGAATTTACTTTATCACCCCTTGGACCTGCATCAAGAACTTGTATTCCTTCCCTGGTTTGACCTTAAGGATGCTTTGAGCTCTTTCTTATCCCACCATGCTGGTGGGATATTCTTCTTGACATCCTCGAGTGATATTTTTTCTTATATGGTAACATCACTCTGTGGGTTCTCCATTAGGCTCATCATCAATTTTGTAATAGCCTATGGAGGAACTTGTTCTTCTCCTTGTATTCTGAATGAATATAGGTTATTATCACATCATTTTGTATCTTTTTGTGTCGAACCATATTGTCTAAAGGATAATAATGCTTCATCAAATTTTCTTCTATCCGCCATCTTTAGGTTTTGAAGTTTGGCTTCATCCACACGTTTGCTGTGAAAATTAATAGGCATTTTTCTGTAGAATGCTTCCCGCATTCTCTGAACAATAATCTTATGATCACATAATGTTGTGAAAATAAGTCTTATTGTCTCATTATCATGTGTGAATCGCTTAAATGTTTTTAGGAAATTATTTCCTAGCAAAACATCTGCTCATATATCATGTAAATAGATTGGTGGTGTCTTCACTCCATACCATGGGGTACCGCATGTGCCTCTAATGATAATTTTTGCTTCTTTAATTGCTTGATTAAGGATAAGAATCCTTTTAGAGAAATCTCTTCCTGCAATAGCTGGTAACTTCTCCAATTTCTTTAGGAAAAATATCCGGCTTTGCAGTACATATTCTGGAACCTGAATCAATACTAGATGCCTTAGAAGTGCATGGCGTATAAATTCGCTTCCCCGTTATCTTTTTCCAAAACCTATCCTTATCGAATTCCTCGTGCTCCTCCACCCCATACGCTGGTGTTCGATAAATTTCATTTAGATCCTCAATGGATAGTTCCCTTTGCTCATTCCCCAACTGAAATCTAACCCCCATCATATTTCTATTTCGCACAACCAATTCAAAGCTACTTAAGAATTCAAGAGTAATAACAGAGTAAGTAGCCCAATGCCCATTAAGAAAATCATGCCAATCAATTCTCCCACATAAAGCCCTAAAATCTTCCAATAAACCCAAATTCATAGAGTAGGTTCATCGGGGTACCTCGTATTAATCCATGGATGAAAGTAGAGCATCATCCATCTAGCTCGGTGGGTTTCGTTTGTAAAATTGACGTTGGAGGCCTCGGGCTCCTCGGGGTCGAAAATTGGTTGAGGCTCGGGTTCGGGCTCTAGGTCGGCTCCCTCCGTCTTCTCGTATTCCTTATAGTTCCTCTTGCATCCCTAGAAGCCATGAATTCAAGAGTGGGAAAGTTAGAAACTGAAATTTGAGAGTTCTTGAAGTTCCCCCAAACTTGGTGTAGAACTTGCAGAAATTGAGAATTTGAAGTTATTTGGTGATGGGTTTCTTGAGAAAGTGAAGGATTTGTGTTTTTGGTTTGATGTTAGAGGTGTATTTATAGAGATTTGGAGAGTGGTGTTTGTATTTGGAGAGAGAATTTTCGTGGGTTAGGGTTTGTGTAGAAGGAAGTGTGAGGAAAAATGGGATTTTGGGGTAAAAATAGAGGAATCCCGAATCTGCCAGGTTTCTGTTTCAGGGGCCACACGGCCGTGTGGAATCACACGACCAGACCGTGTGGCCCTGCATGTTGGTGTTGTTGCGTCTGTTTGCCAGCCTTGGTCCACACGGTCGTGTGGTGCTGGGCACTTGGCCCTTTCGCACGGCTGGGTTGTGTGATATCACACGCCCGTGTTGAGTTGATTCTGCACTTTTTTTTCAGGGAGTTTGCCCCGACGCCTCCTACACAACAACTCAAGAAAACTAAACAAAACTAAAATTAAGTTAATAAATAACAATTAAAATTGAAGGCGATAAAATGTACGGAAAAATATGAAATAAATTGGGTTGCCTCCCATACAGCACTAAGTTTAACGTATTCAGCCAGACTTCAGATTCTTAATCACTATTGCTAAACTATGTCATTTGAAACATGTGGACCCTCAATGCCTTCCATCAGACGAATGGCGTTGCATTGCTCTCGTGGATTTAGCTCAGTATCGCTTAGGAATTTACCCTTTTGGTGTTGGCCTCCCACAACAGTTGCGATCTAGGCTACTTTTGTTTCTAGAGATTTCAGTATTGCGTTCACGTTAGTGTTTAGCTGAGTGACCTGTTCTTCTATCCAGTCTATTTTGGCTTCATCTTTGTTCAGTCTTGCCCTTGTTTCTCCGATACTTGAGGATAGCATCTCTTCGACAGATGCTTTCTATTCATTGGACTCTGCTCTGCCTTGATTACCCATGTTATATCGTTGCGGTGGCTGCAAAACATTTTTATTGTTAGCATAATAAAATTTTCATGGTTTCGCAACCCTGGATGATAGTAGTTGGGTATCTGATTATTTCTGTAATTGTTGTTGAAGTTTCTTTCTTGGCCCACAAAGTTTGCTTCTTTTTCAACAACAGCAGGATCTCTTGGAGTTACCTGTTGTATCGCCTCCAGTTTCATATTTAGCACGGACACATGTTCTGTGAGCATGGCGACTTTCTCATCCTGAACTTCTGCCACTCGTCGGACAGTCAATCTTTCGGATGGCCATTGGTAACTGTTGTTCGCCATCTCCTCTAGTAACTCTAGTGCCTCCTCAGGATATTTCCCTAGTAGTGCACCTCCATATGCAGCATCTATAATTGTTCTTGTGTTACCACTCAAACCATTATAGAAGTATTGAACCTGTTGGTAGTCGGGATATCCGTGTTGAGGGCACTTCCTTAGCAATTCCCGGAATCTATCCCATGCTTCATATAGCGGCTCAGCATCTAATTGCCTAAACTGGGCGATTTGATTTCAAGCGCAACGTCTTCTTGGGGAAAGTATTTGGCTAGAAACCGCCGACTTAGTTCGCGCCAATTTGCGGTGGTGGTGTTAAAGAGCATAACCATCCCTTAGCCTTATCGCGCAGAGAATGCGCGAAAGGCAAAGATCGAATGATATCCTCAGAAATACTATTCATCTTAACAGTATCGCAAATTTCTAGAAAGTGCGCCAGATGCGCGTTTGGATCCTCAATGGCTCTACCCCCAAACTGGTTTTGTGATACCATCTGGATCAAGGCTGGTTTTAGTTTAAAATTGTTTGCATTGATTGGCAGATGGGCCACACCCACATAAGTCTGGCTTACCTCCGGCTGAAAGTAGTCCCTAACTGCCCTTCCCGCGGGCTTTTCCACAATTCCGTCCTGGACGTCGGCCCCTGGTGGGCGTTCCTCATTGTTTTTGTTTTCAACTGCATTTGGATTAGTCCCATCCGCCATTGCTTTGGCTCTTTTCCTTAGTTGCTTAGCTGTCTTTTCAATTTCCAAATTAATGGGAATTGGATGGGTTTATCTGGAACGCGTGATCATGCACTATATGCACTAAACAAAAACAATGTTAAAATTGAACCCAAAAGAAAATAAAATACAAAAAAATCGAAAAAGAAAAAAAGAAAAATATTTACAAAAAATGCTTCAATTAAGATTGAACTACTTATTACTATATCTAAGTAGAATCTAATCAATCCCCGGCAACGGTGCCAAAAACTTGTTCGCCAAAAATTTGTTTTGGTTCATACAACTGCAAGTGTACAGTGTAGTTTATAGGATAATGGCAAGCAAAGTTGTATTCCTCAGGGATTGAAGCTCAAAACACTTAGGCTATAATAACATTGTATTCCAATTTTATTGAAGCGACCGAAAATTAAGTATTTTATTCTAAGGAAAAATCGAAAATAAAGAAAAGTAAAAAGAAATAAATTTATAGACCCCACAAGTATTTTCAACATCTTTAGGAGCAACCTTAGGCACATAATCTCAACATGCTTCTTCAATATTAAATGCGAATGAAGTTTTTAAAACCAATACATGCAATTCTATGGGTTGTTCAAATTCCTAATATCATTTACTCCCCCTCCCGGGTGGTGCGTAAACAGTTGATTAAGAACAATTGTAGTTCTCCCGGATCGTTACAATCATTAATAACTCCAAAAAGATTTGTGAATTGAATGACTCCCCACAAACACACCTGTCACACATGTTTCATGTCTGAATTCGATTTTCGTCTTACTAGAACTCACCTCCCGGATTATGGACTAGAAGAATGACATGCAAATTATTGATCAGATAAAAAGCAACTATAAATAAGCACTCGAATTCATAAAATAGAACGCATGAAGCAATTTAGAAACCAAGTAATCATATTTAATACAAATCCACAGTTTCGATCATGCCCCTAAGATCTGAAAAATATGCCAAACATTGATTACAAACTCATAGACAAATTCGAATCAACATTAAGACATCGTTTAAGCACAGACAAGAGTTCTTAGACATAGAAAGAAAACCCTTTCTTGTCAGGATGGATTCCCCTTACAAGCCCTCGAAGCTCTTGTGCTCCCTAGATGCGTAAGCCTTGTGGTGTTCTTCGAGACCTAGCCTTTTGCTCTCAGAAGCTCTTCGATTCTTCGGTTCCCGTGTTATTTGATGTGTTTTCTATGTAGAGAGTGATGATTTTTCGTACAAGACTTGGTCCCCTTTTATAGATGCTTGTAGAGGTCACTTGTAGAGTTGTATGGGGGAAAAGAACTCCAAACAAAATGCACTGAACAGAGTCCCACACGGTCTGGCCGTGTTGTTCCACACGGGCATGTGGTATTGGGCGTAGCCCTTTGTCGCACGGGCAGGCATGTCGCACGGTTTGGTGGTGCGGTTGGAATCCAAGTCCACATGGGTGTGTGATGTCACACGGTCCGACCGTGTGGACCTGCTCCGTCTTCTGTTTTCTTCCTTTCTTCCCAGACTCGTGCCATTTTCCAAACACAAGTCCACACGGCCATGTGAGACTACACGGTCTGACCGTGTGGACCTACTTTTGTTCCTTTTTTTCGTCGTTTTGATCTTTTCTTTGCATTCGGAAATCTTGTCCGGGCATCCCTACTGATATTTCTTCATTTTAAGCTCCATTTCCTACAAGAATTACAAGAATACGCAGTATCATGCCCTTTATAGGAAACCAAGTAAAAATATAGTAAATATGCGTGCAAATGTATCAATTATATATCATTTTAAGCCCCAAAATGCACGTATATTTTACACACATCAAGAAGCGAACTTTGTGGGCCAACAACTTCAACAACAATTATAGAAATAATCAGACACCCAAGTACTATCATCCAGGGTTGCGAAACCATGATAATTTCTCTTATGCTAACAATCAAAATATTTTGCAGCCATCTCCGGGATTTAATGTGGGTAATCAAGGCAGAGCAGAGTCAAATGAAAAGAAAGTATCTATTGAAGAGATGTTATCCTCATTTATCAGAGAGACTAGGGCAAGACTGAACAAGGATGAAATAAAGATAGACAGGATAGAAGAGCAGGTCACTCAGTTGAACACGAACGTGAATGCAAGACTGAAATCTCTAGAAACACAAGTAGCCCAGATGCAACTGCAGTGGGAGGCCAACATCAAAAGAGCAAATTCCCAAGCGATACGGAACTGAATCCGAGAGAGCAATGCAATGCCATTCGTCTGATGGATGGTATTGATTTTGAGGGCTCATAGATTTCAACCTACATGGTTCGCGAAAGTGATTAGAACTTTGAAGTCTGGCTGAAGACATAAAACTTAGCGCTTTATGGGAGGCAACCCAATTTATTTCCTATTTTTGTTCATTTTTAATCGCCTTCAATTTTAATTTCAATTTTATTTTTATGTTTTAGTTGTGTTTATCTTTGTGAGTTGTTATGTAGGAGGCGTCACGGCGAACACCCAGTTAAAAAAAAGTGAAAAAATTACATCACACGCCCGTGTGATAACCACACGACCAAACCGTGCAAGGAGGCGAGTTGCCCAGAGCCACACAGGCATGTGGACTACAGCAGGAATAGACGCGAGCGCAAGACTGCATGGCCCACCCGTACGGTGTCGCATGGGCCATGTGGCCCATTCGGACAGACGTGACTTAACCCCATTTTCACCCCCAAAACTTTATTTTTCTCCCAAATTATCCTACCCAAATCCTACCATTCGAAAATCCTCTCCCAAAACTCTCAAACTCCTGTCCAAATCTCTTCAAATTCACTATAAATCTCACCCCAAAAAGACAAATTCTTCATCTTCTCAAGAAACTCACCACCTTAAGCTTTCAAATTTTCAACTTCTTCAAGTTCTACACCAAGTTGGAGGTTTTCAAAAACATCAAATTTCAGATTTTTTACACCTCATAATCTTGGTTTTTATGGCTTCTAGGGGTGAAAGAGGAACAAGAAAAAACATGAGAAGAAGAAGGGAACTAACCCCAAAGCCCGAGCCCGAGCAACAACCGGAGTATGAGCCCGACGAGCTAGAAGCTTTGAATGTTATCTTGCCGAATGACACACACTGAGCTAGATGGGAGATACTCTACTATCGACCATGGATTAGCACAATGTATCCCGATGAACCTACTCTTGCTAATTTAGGTTTATTGGATGATTTTCGAGCTATGTGTGGTCGGATTGATTGACATGAATTTTTGAATGAGCATTGGGCTACTTATTTGGTCTATACACTTGAGTTTTTTAGTAGTTTCGAAATGGTGGTTTGAAAAAGAAATTTAATGGGGATTCGGTTTCAGTTGGCGAATGAGCCGAGGAAGTCGACGATTGATGATTTGAATGAAATATATATAACTCCGGCTTATGGGGTTGAGGAACATGAGGATTTTGATAAAGATAGTTATTGGAGGGAAATAACTGGGAAACGAATTTACACGCCGGGTACCTCGAAGGCATCTAGCATTCGAAACCCCGTATTCCGCTATGTACAAAGAGCATTAGCGGAGACGAATTTTGCGAGGGAGGATAGTAAAGGGGCCTTGCGGGTAGATGAGTTGTTTATTATATGGTGTATGGCGTCGGGTACAGAGGTGGTGCCAAACGCCGGGGCTATGATAGCCCGGCAATTTGATAGGGTGAGAAAATCTGAGAGGGGAGGAATCTGCATTGGGGGGATGATTACTCCTATTGCTGAGTACTTCAATGTTAGCTTTGAAGGGTATGAGGAGGCCACAGGGCCTAAACTGATTTATTTGACTATTTTATCTGCTATGAAGATGATTCAATTCGATGGGCGTGATTACTGGCTAAATCAGGCAGATAGAACAAAGGTTAAGCTTCTTAACCCTAAAGCTACATCTATACGAAATAGGGGTAATTAGTTGCTAAGAGGTGAACAGGGAGCTGTTGCTAAAGAAGAGCAAGATTAGTTGATGAGGGAGGTGTCGGAATCCTCTAGACAATGGAGTAACCAGCCATTTACCATAAGTGATAGGCTAGAAAGAGTTGAAGCCGATATGGGCAAATTGATAGATGACACGTATCAGTTGACGGCTACATCTGATGAGTACCACATGGAGTACTTACAGCGATTCGATGCCATCACCCAGCAGCAGCAGTACATGTACAATATTATGTCTCCTATGGATCAGTGTCATATTTCACAAGGCCAATACCCTCCACCTCCACCACCGCAGTGAGCTATGTAAGTACTTATTGTGCATTTCTCTTTTCTTTTGATAATTTCCTCATATATTCGGGATGAAGAATATTTTATGTTTGGAGGGGTAGTCAAGAATGAATAATTTAGTACTTTCTTACATTTTGCATCGCATTTAGGATTGCATGTAGAGCATTTTTGCATTAAAATTTTCGATTTTTTTAAGATTTTCGATTTTTTTATTTTTGGCACGTTTATCGCTTTAGCACGTTTAATTGCTTTTGTGTGTGATTTTTAATCAAGATTTTCAAATATGCCCAAAGATTCGTATCATTTTACTATGAGCATTTAATTTTATGAGATGACATATTTTTGTGAATAATACGATGAATAATTGAAGAGATGTCTTTTATTTGTTTGGCATTAGTTAAGAAAATTGGGTATTTGAGCATGTTGCGAAAATAAGCCTGTGAGCTTTTGTGCCTATAACTGCTTTATCTTATGCAACTTATTTGTTTTTGAGTGTCTCATTCATGATTTTTAGAACTCTAGAACTTGCTCTGTATCTTCATTGAAGCCATGTGTGTGTGCAATTTTTGAAATATATTTAAGGTCATCTTTGTTTAGCCTACTTAGCCTAAAAAGCCTACCTATTAACTCATGACTCTCTAGTCAGCCAATTTTGAGCTAAAACTTTTTATTGTTAGCCACATTGATCTTTTAAAATTGAAAAAATGATTTTATCCCTTAAATTTCTTGAGCTTATAGAAAATGAACAAGTTTGGAGGAGATGTGGTGAAAATTCTGAAAAAGAGAGAGAGTTGGCAAAAGAAAGAGAGATGAGCAGTGTCTCGGTAAATGAAGGATTAATGAAGCTCGAAAAAGAAAGAAAAGATCTCGGAAAAAAAAAAGAGAGAGAGAGAGAGAGAGAAAATCTAGCAAAAGAGAGAAAAAGAAAGAAAAATTCTGAAAATTTTGAGAAATTGAGAGCTTGAGGCTATAGAAAAAGAAAAGAAAAAGGCGAAAAGGCCTAAGAATGAAAAAAAGAAAAAAATGTGGAGTTTAGTTGAAAAAAAGAACATATCGTGAAAAAATGAGTTTTATGATAAAATTGGGTTGGTGAGTTGCAAGTATGTGCGTTTAAATTCTATTTGCTCAAGTCGAGTCACTTAATCTAAATTTTCTCTACCCTTACCAAAGAGCCTACATTACAAACAAATGAAATGTCCTTTTTGATTCTTAGATTGTGCACACAAAAGCGGTCGAGATGTTAGACGATTTGCAAGCCTATGGTAGTTCTACTTTCATTGAATTGATTTTGAGCATAAACACTTTCCATACACTTTGAGAGATGAGTGATGCACTGCCTATTTGTGAGTCGCGGTGTCAAGTACCCGAAAGAGTATTAATTATTCCGAGCTTATGAAAGATGACTTCTTGATAATGAATTACATGGTTTACTTGAGTATGGAGTCATATGAGATTAAATGTTTATAGTTTTCTTGTGTGTTCTTTTTACCCCTTGATATTATTTTTCTTAAATTGCTCGATGACGAGCAATGCTTTAAGTTTGGGGGATTTTGATGCGTGTAAAATATACGTGCATTTTGGGGGGTAAAATGATATATATTTGATACATTTTCATGTATATTTAGTGTATTTCACTTGGTTTTCTTAGAAGGGTATGATACTGTGTATTCTTGTAACTTTTACAGGAAACGGAGATTAATCATAGAAATATCAGTTAAAAGGCCCAGATAGGACTGATGAGTGTGAAGAAAAGATCGAAAAGATGATAAAACTTGACAAAAACACGTCACACGGCCGTATGACATACCCGTGCGGAAAATGACATGTCCGTGTGAAGTTGGGAAGAAATAGGGGACGACAACAAGCCGCATGGCCAAACCGTGTGGAACCCACATGGGCGTGTGAGGTTGGCCTGAGTGAAAGCCACACGGCCGTGTGAGGCAACACGGTCGGGCCGTGTGGTGCACTGTCTTCGGATTTTGGTGTTCTTTTTCCACTCCAACTCTACAAATGATCTCTCCAAGCATCTATAAAAGGGACCCAAGGCTTGCACGAAAATAACAACATCCATACCACATACAACACACCAAATTACATAGGAATTCAAGATCCAATGTCTTCTGAGATAGGAGGGCTAGGTCGCGAAGAACACCACAAGGCCTTTCACATTTACGGGAGCACAAGAGCTTCGAAGGCTTGGAAGGAGAATCCATCCTGACACGAAGTGGTTTTCTTTCTTTGTCTAGATATCTCGTATGTGCTTAAACGATGTCATAATATTGATTTCGATTTTGTTTATGAATTTGTTATCAATATTAGGCTAATCTTTCGGATCTTAGGGGCATAATCAAAATTGTGGATTCATGTTAAATCTTGATTAATTATTTTCTTAATTAATTCATGTGTTCTATTTTATAAATTCGAGTGATTATTCTTAATTGTTTTAGCATGTCATATTTGTTAGTGCGAAATTCGGAAGAGGAGTTGTAACAAAGACAAAAATCGAATTCAGACATAAACGTGTGTATCGAGTCGGGAGACCTACAACTGTTTGTGGGGAGTCATTCAATTCATAGATCTTTTGGGAGTTATAATAGTTGTATCGAGTTGGGAGACCTACAATTGTTATTATTCTACTGTTTATGCGCCGTCGGGGAGAGGGAACAGACTAACTTAGGAATTAAACCAATAGAATTGCATGAATTGGTTATTGAAACTTTAATTGGATTTAATATTGAAGAAACAAGTTGAGATTATGTGCCTGATGCTGCTTCGTGGTTGTTAAAAGTACTTGTGGGGTTCGCAAATTTTATTTATTTTTCTTTTTATTTTTGATTTTTACTAAAACTTGACATTCGATCGCTTCAATAAAATTAATGCGGTGTTATTATAGCCTAAGTGTTTCATAGTCAATCCCTGATGAATACAACCTTGCTTATCATTATTCTATAAACTACACTGTACACTTGCAGTTGTAAGATCCAAATATTTTTGGCGAACAAAAATCTCTGGTATATTTGGTTTGACTTATGAAGGTTCCTTCCTTCATTTTCTTGACTTGATGACCAAGGAAGAAAGTCAACTCTCCCATCATACTCATCTC